>JBCNYH010000026.1:31394725-31420014 GCA_039654325.1 Tandanus tandanus
CCCCCCCCCCCCCCCCCCCCCCCCCCCCCCCCCCTCCCCCCCCCCCCACCCCCCCTCCCCCCCCCCCCCCACACAGAATAAACATATAGAATACCACACAGCAAGTAACCATAAAGAGGTGGACCTGTGAGGGCCACAATCCCATGTTGGGCCTGTTTTTCAGCCCAGTTATTACCCACATGGGTCCCACATTCAAATGCTGGCTGGGATTTTATATGTGTGACCTTGGGGATAAACAGAAAACATATGAGAACTCCATCAACACAAGTGCACAAACCAAACCCAAAGGAAAAATGAGGCGGGACATGAAATATGTATATAAACTTACCAAAAGAGCAAGGACAAATCAAAAAACTATGATTGTGGTTGTGGTTATTTGTCTTTGTATTAACCCTGTGATAGAATGCCGATCTGTTCAGGGGTACCCGAGGTCTGGGACTGGCTCCCGATTGACCTGCGACTCTGACAGATAAGCAGTATAGATAATGAATGAATGGATGCCTCGTGCACCAACATGTGCTAGAGTTCTCGCTAGCAATCCTGCAGACAGTGTTTCCAAGTAGAATTCCTTTAAAAAGTGAAGAACCCTTAATTATTCAAGAAAACCCTTAAGGATCTGTTTTGATGTGTAAATCAGCTGGAGATGAGACCTTCATAAGTGAAAGCAGATACATAGGTACCCAAATGAAATCTTACAACACGTGGCACTGACAGGCAGTATGTGTGTGGACAACAATATCTAGCTTTCTCTCTGAAACACAAACACACATGCTTGACATGAATTAATGGAAGGCCTAGACTAAATGAAAAGGTCATGTCTAATGTATGTAAGTGTGCGGGCGAGACGAAGCTCTTTTGTACGCCGTGTACATGAAGGTGAATCGAAGCCGTCTGCTGGGAATAAATTACCCAAACTCTGAGCACGTATTCAAGGACTTTCTGTTTTTTATTAATATTTTTTATAATGATGTATGGGGATTTTTTCTGACAAGAAACATGCTTTAAGGAAAAGATGTTCTTTGATAAATAAAAAAAAAAATCTAATTATGGGCAAATGTGCAGGAACTTTCAGAGAAATAAAACACTATGAAAAATGCTCTTAAAGAAGAAGAATAATGATGTAGAAGTGTGCTGAAAAGTGGCTTCTCTTACCACACCTTTATGTCGAAAAAAGTTACAACTTTACCTCCAGGTGAATGAGCTGTATCTACAGAAACAGTAGCGTACTGTGCATTAATATACTTTAGACAACACTGATCAGCCATAATATTAAAAACATGGAACCCAAGGCTCATTGGGGGTTGAAGGCTTGTACATCTGGTCTGATCCCAGAATTATAGAATCCCTACAATGATGTCAGAAGACAATGCATTGCATTGCTTCTGACATGAGGCTGCCTGACCGCGGACCAACCAAGTGGTGTGAAGGTTATGGCTGATCGGTGTGTACTATGCAGGACCTTTTTTTTTTACTGATATTAAGTGTATTAATGTGGTTAAGTATAAATAACAAGGGACAGGCACAATCTGACTGGTTCACTGTCTCGGGATAATGGACATTATTAATAATACAAGAGATTTTCTGTTTTCTGATTGGTGAAAAGCCATCAAATAATTCTTTGCAATGCATCATTGCCATGAGAAAACCAAATTATTGCATCACTGCCATGGGGTAAGTTGAAAGATTATTTCACGACCTGCACACGCAAAGTAGTAACATGAGTTATTTTGGAATAAATAACAAAGTAATAAGAAAAGGCATGTTGGTGTAGGGGGAGGCATGTGCACCTCACAGCAATAAGGTCCTAGGTTCAAGGTCCCGAGCTCTGTGAGTAGTTTTTATTTTCTAGTTGTGCATGCGTGTGTTTGGTCTGGTTTTCTCCCACAGTCCAAAGACCTGCTCAATAGGCTGTTCCAAATTTCCCCTAGGTGTGAGTGTAAATGGTTCTGTGTGTGTGTGTTTTTGCACCATAATGGTCTGGCAGGCTGTTTAGGGTGTACCCCGCCATCGACCAGTGTCAGCTAAGATGGGCTCAGCCTCCCCATGACTCTAATAGGATTAGGCGGTTCAGCAAATGAGATGAGATAAATAAAATAATTATCAGCTTTCATATAATATAGAGAATAACAACCCCTCGACTGAGTAATTCTCCACATCATACTTTATCTCATTCAATAATTGCTCTTTATTTAACTACCTCGAAGAGGCGGAATAATGATTGAATCAAAATTATGGACAAAAATTAAAGGTTGACCACAGTCACAAATTCTGTTATCCCAGAAATATAACAGAATGCTGTCGTGAAAAATATGAAGAAAACTACACAATTTCTGAATTTCAGTAAGCATTTTTTAAAAACTTTGAAATATTTTCAAAAGATGCCATAACAGAGACTGTTGTCACACTTTAAAAATGTAAAAACAAATCACAACAATCTCATTTTGATTTGCTGTTCTTATGTTCCTGGGTAGTATCATTGAAACCAGAAGTTTACATACACTGTTTAAAAAAAATTCCCTTCCTCCCCCTTCATGGCTGAAGTGCCCTTGAGCAAGGCACCTAACCCCCAGTTCATTCATGCTATGCAAAAGTCAAAATAAAAATTAAAAAAAGAAAATTTTCGACACCTTTCAATTTTTCTGAAAAATTGTACACTACTGTATGTAAACTTCTGACTTTGAAGAAAATAATAAAAAAAAAAAATCTTAAAAATTCTCTCTCTCAGTATTCTGGCATTTATCAAATATAAATTATTGTGGTTATCCTAACTGACCCAAAAGAGGAAAAGTTGAGTTTGATGTTTAATATCAGACAGTGAGGGAAAAAAAGGTTATGTGTCTTTTTATACAGTGAAAACAATCTGGTTTCAACTATATATGCTATAACAATTATTCACCTCAGGCTCAGTAAATAACAATGAATAGTCCCTGGGATGGCATTCTGGCCTTCGTCAAACATTTCTTTAATATTTTATCGTAGGTAATCCATCAACCAATCAGAATACAGATTTCAACCACACTCTGCTAGGATAATTTAATAATACATCACTCAGATTCAGCTCCTGTCTCATAATATCAGTTTTCCTGTATATTTTCCCTACCTCACACCGCTAGTGAATTAGCATCTCCCTGAGCATCTGAAGATGTCTCTGCTCATCTCTTTCTCTTTCTCTCTTACTAGGCTTTGCTTTTTTCCATTTATTTTCCCATTAATATTTTCTCATACAAGTTTAAAGCCTGCCAGGAAAAAAAACGTCTGTTAATCTTTTATTGCCTATTCAAACGGAATCTTTCTCAAACATAAAGAAAAACGAATAACTTTGGATCTGATCTGGCTAATTAATAATTGTTCTGCTGTTTGATTTGCATGTCTGTTTAATAATTATAAAGGAGCGCACGCTGTTGGAGACAAATAATAGGCTTATCTAAACAGCTCGCACATACAGACACAGTCTTTCTTTCAATGCCATCACAGTGTTCAAAGCTTTGTACACTGACCTTTCCTTTTTCTTTCTTTAGTTATTTACTTATTATTTGTAAATTATCATTATTTTCTTTGTTGGATGGCACACAAGAGATCCTGTAAAACACAGGCATTTTCATTATCAGCAATTAGAGCAGAAACCCATGACAGCTCCTCGTATTTAATTTGCATCAGCTGAACCAGTTTTGCATAAATAAAATGGTTTCGCAGGTGTGATGTTTTGGGTGCAAGTCACCCCACATCCAGTCTGGCAAAGAAAAAAACAGTTAAGAAGATCAAGCCTCTTTGAGGTACTCACACCAGCTGATACAGTTAGACAACATGATTTACAGCAAATACTAATCATTAGTGCAACAGGACACTAAACATTTATTAAACAGGACTTTGCACGTGATTCGTTAAGTGACTTAACTTTTCTGCCAGTCATGCTAACTTGTACTGAGGGTGTGAAATGAAAATTAAAAATTTCATCAATTTATTTTAAGGTAATTGTTTTTATTTTATTTTGTTTTATTTATTTATTTATTTATTTTTAACAAGACCTTGGAGTGTGTCATTATCTGAATTGAGCTCGGGAGCCTTTGAATAAATTGCAGATGACTGAGTACATGACCAAGACAATAATAAAAATAAATGTATACGCATTAATCTGTCCTAAAGTAATAAAACCACAAAAAAAAACCTTCACCTCGGTTTGTGTGTTTGAGGATTACTCAAAAAGTTATATGTGGATTGTGGGGCGGCATTATGGTGTACTGGTTAGCACATTCGCCTCACAGTAAGAAGGTCCTGGGTTCAAGTCCCGGACGTATCTGTGTGGAGTTTCCATGTCCTCTTTGGGCTTCCGTGGGTTTTCTCTGGATACTCCAGTTTCCTCCTCACATTAGGATAATTAGCTTTTCCAGATTGCCCCTAAGTGGGTGTGTTGGCCCTGCAATGGTCTGGTGAGCTGTTCAGGGTGTACCCCATCTTCGCCCAGTGTCACCCATTGTTAGCCAGTTATCTCATAGGATAAAGTGGTTTGGCAAATGGGATCTAAACTAAAATCAAAATGTCTAAATATTAAACAAATAAATCTGCCTCTGATTTAACATCATAGGCCCACAGTGCTCAGTAACCCAGCAAATTATACAGTAAAAATATTTTTCTTTTTGCGAAAAAGCAAATTTTTTTGATCCTGTATGTTATAACCTAAAGCACATGGCGTCGTTCTAAAATTTTATTCTGTGACCTCATGACGCTGATTATACAATGCGAGCTCTTGTGATATCAGTAATTCTGATGCAAATTAGCTGTAGCTCTTTCCATTTGGAATTAGAATACGTTTATATTTTCGGCAGTGCTATTGAAAGTAATGAGGCCACAGGGAGCTGCTTTGCAAGGTCTCGTATTTCAGTTAGGATGAATAATTTAGGCATTTCAATTACACATCGATGAGAGGGTGCACCGTCGAAGCATCAAGACTGCGATTGTGAACACAGCACTCCTGAAGAAACGCCCTAAATTATTCACACTTACATTACCAAAGAAAATATGAAAAAGGGGGTGTATATATTTACAGTGGAAAACACATCTCGGATCCCAGCGCACATGTTTGTGTTGGCTAACACAATTCACTCTGAGGCTAAAGCAGCCACTAAGTGCGCATGTAAAGCTTTGAGCTTTTGTAGTGGAGGAATAATAATGGCATGTGCTTGAGCTCAGGGGGTCACAATGATGTGTTAAAAATGTCAGCGCTTATGTTATGGAACAATACTTAAGATTTGAAGCTGTCATTTCTGTGAGTGGCATGGCAAAATCTTTTTTATTTACTTATTTATTTTATTTTGGAAATGTAGAAATCTCAAACTCCGATTTGTGCATGAACAGTAAGCATGAAGTCAGGCAGCACAGTCCTGTGAAAAAGGTCCTGAATCGAGTCCTGGGATTGGGCGTTTCTGTGTGGAGTTTGCATGTTGTACCCGTGCTTGCACGGGTTTCCCCTGGTTTCCTCCCACAATCCAAAGACATGCACATTAAGCTAATTGGCTGTTCCAAATTGCCCTTAGGTGTGAGTGTGAGTGGTTGTGTGTGTTGCCCTGCGATGGTCTGCCAAGCTGTTCAGCATGTAACCCGCCTTCACCCAGTGTCACTGAGATAGACTCCAGCCTCCCCACAACCCTAATATGATTAAGTGGTTTGACAAATGAGAGAGAGTCACCTTCCTGCTACTACAACCCAACACATAAATGTCAAAGGGGCAGAGTTTAATGTTAAATACTGTAAGCCAAATGAAATAACAAAATATTTAATGGCATTTTCTTCAATTTTTAGGAGGTTTTATAGCAATTATAAAAGGAGTTTTCAGTGTCTGAGCTTTGTAAAATCTGCAACTTTAAGATTTATTTACATGTATTTATTTATTTATCATTGTTATAATAATAATAATAACAATAATAATAATAATAATAATAATAATTATTCAGGTTTTGTAATTTTAATGTTTTCTTCAGCAGAGAGGAAAAAAATAGACGAGCCATCAAAGTATGATTTATTTTAATTTCAAACTTTCATATCTAGCAGTAAGGGGTAGAATTACATGGTTAATAAAATACTATTTAATTAATACTTTTGGGACCCCCCACACTACAGTGTTTATTGCTCTCAGCTTGAGAACCACATGCTTTTATAACAGTATGGAGACTGACTGAGAGCGCGAACGAATAAATGTTCAACACAATCTTGCACATGTATCAAGTATTAAACGTGTGACAGAGACAGATAGGTTATTATTCATAATAACTTCCTGCGACTGTTGATTGTAATATGCATACACAGTAAGACTCTTAGCTAAACTTTCACTAGCTAACATGATAAACACTGTATCAGGTTTTTATAATCCGACAGTGTTTCACGATACCACAATGTTCTTAAATTCTGTTTCGCTGTAATTTGGTCTTTTAAGCACTTCCTGGTATAGGGTTTTAGAGCACTTCCTCGGGTGCATTTCAAAATCTTCAAAAATTTCAGCATCATATAAGAAGGCATGGGGGTTATTTATACAATGGTGTGCAGCCCTTCCAGGTCTATCCATGCGCATCACTCTTCAATCCTTGATGCACAAATATAGGAATTGGGATCGCTGGCAAGGATGGCACACCAGAAAAATGTCCAGTTCAAGTGAGGATGGAGAACAAGGAAACGACACATCAGGGTTTTGAGATGCACCCCTGATATGGTGTTTTAGAGCACGTTCTGGTGAAGGGCTTTCAGAGCACTATCTGGTATACACTTTTTAGAGCACTTCCTGGTATAGTGTTTAATGAACACTTCCTGGTGTAGGGTTTTCAGAGTACTTCTTGATATAGCATATAGTTTTCATAAAGCATATATATTTTTGAGCATTCCTGGTTTACCATTTTTAAAGCACCTCCTGGTATAGGTGGACTTCAACACAGTCACGTGACCAGGCGTTGCCCCTGGTTACAACAGCACGTTCCCATACCGGAGGCCACACAAACAGTTTACCATGCCAAAGGATTCCGGCTGACGCAATAACTCCCTCTAATTACTTTCATAGTCTTTCCCTCGCACAGCAATTCAGAAATTAGCTTTGTGTGACGGAGTTGACCCTTACAAACATGTATCACTAACAAGTGCAGACTGAACACCGGGCAGTCTGAAATGTTCATGAAAAAAATATTAGTACAAAAAACCACTGCACATTATGTGCTGTTAGAAAAGAAGCACATGCTAAAAGTTGGGGCTTCACTCAGCATGGTCTCGACTCGTTGCCTCTACCCAGCTGAACTAGATAACAACACACACCTCTCAGTCTGTGCTTTGCTTGCGACATAACTGTTCAAACTGAGTGGCTTATTTAAAAATGAATGGCTTATTTATTAGTACATTAAGCGGCTGCACATTTGGCAGCAGAAAGCTGTGCTTTCAAAGAGAATGAGAAGCTTTCTCATTATTATAAACAAAACAAGACCCAAAATATTAGCTTTACATGTGAACTCATCGGTTATAAGAAAATGGTCACTGCAAACGCGGATCTTTACATCCAAATCTGCTCTGGTGATGTTGCTGAACCATTTAGCCCTCCTTTTTCTGGAACGTTCTTTAGCATGCTCGCCCTAGCTTTTAATAATTGCCGGGACACGGAAAAAACGCTTGTCTCATTCCCTCTTCGCGCAGTTGGAACAACCGATTACAGCACATTTACTCTACTTTGTACATTCACAGACTCCATGGCGCTACCAGTATGGCACCAGTGCAGTGTTTTCTCATAGGCTTCTGGGTTATGACGCATATTGCAGAAGATCTATAGGGTTCTAGTCCATTTCATGCTATAGTGTTTTTAGAACACTTCCTGGTAAAGCTGTCACAAACACTGCATAGATGAACCAGGGGATGTAAGTGCAGATTGCTTTTACTAAATGTTCACAGTAAAGAAACAGATACAAGTGGAGCAATGCAGGCAAATCCAGACCCATAAAAGTAGTTAAACAGGCTAAGTTCATACACAGAATCACAGTGTCAGAGACAGATCAAGGAGGTATTAACGGATAGGCAAAACAGGTCATTTACTGAATAGTAGACAAGATAATAACACTTCTGCCATGGGCTGGCGAGCTGTCCAGGGTGTACTCTGCCCTTGCCCAGAGATGGCTGATATGGGCGCCAGCCTCCCCTCAAGCCTAATTAGGATTGAGTGGTTCAGAAAATGAATGAATGAATGATAACAATCAGATAGTTTAGCACAGAAACTTTAAGTTTCTTTAAGTAGCAGATACGTGGCAAATTAAGTCTTTTTATATATGTGCACACATGATTGAAGAACATGAGGAACAGTGTGAACATGAGATGCAAGAGTCAATAAGCAAGTTACTGGGAGTGGTGAGTGGAATTCTGGGAAGTGTAGTATGCAAGGGGTGGGCGGTAAGGCAAGACCAATTCATGGTGTAGGGTTTTGAGAGCACTTCCAGATCACTAGTGGTCTACCTTTGGTAGGTACTCACCATTGCATCCCAGGAACACCCCACAATACTTGCTATTATGGTTTGGGGAAACCATCACAATGTGGTCCTTGTTAAAGCTACTCAGATCCTTACACTTCCAGCACATCGACTTTGAGAACTGACTGTTCACTTTCTGATTAATACATCAAACCCTGGAGCCCTACTATCAACTAACCGACCCAAAACATTGCTCCATGCTGATTGTTTTAACGATAATATACATAGATCTTCTTCCGTATTGGTGTATTACATTTGTGGAGTGAATTGGTGATCATATAAGGGTTTCCAATATAGCTGGTGAAGAAGGAACAATTTAATCGGATATCTATGAATAGAGAAATCACACTGAAGTAACATTTTATACTTTCTAAATTTCTTTTCTATTTCTTTGGTAGTGAACATTTAATCAATGGATTTTCAAGGTTACATTGGCTTGTACACCTCCATCTTTGAATTCTCTTATCATTTCTGTGTCATCTTTTCCAAATATGATCTTCTGTTATTTGAAATAGCTATTCAGTACGCTGGATACATACGCCTTGAGATGCTTTCCATTTTCCATCTAGTACTTTCTACACATTCACAGTTTCACATTCAGCTGAGTCTAGATATTTTATAGGAATCTTCTCTGTCTTTTTAATAACTTTTGTGATTTAGCATTAAATCACACTGGTCTGACTTCAGTGTTAGACCAGAGGCCTTTAAGGAAGTTTGAATGTGTTTTCGAGAACTTGCTGCTTTAGCATTTCGAAGTAGTTCCTGGTTTAGCATTTGTGAGTACTTGTAGTTTTTGCAGCTTTTTCTGGGTTAGTGGTTTAGAACACTATCTGCTGTGTGGTGATTAAATATGATCCCTCAAAATTACTTTTAGATTTTTTAAGTGAAAAAAATATCTGTGTTTAATGAAGTCATGAAGTCTGGGCAGTGCAGATGATGATGTTTAAATTAAAAATATTAAAGTGTGTATGATATAAATACATTTGAGGAAGACATTTTGGCTTCATAACTGACTGACTTTTATCTTCATACAAAAGAAAATGGAGCTACGTGTGTGTGTGTGTGTGTGTGTGTGTGTGTGTGTGTGTGTGTGTATACAGTATATGAGTGTTCTGTTGTTTGTGTATGTGGGGGAGGGGTGTATGAGTGTTCTGTTGTGTGTGTATGTGGAGGGAGGGGTGTATGAGTGTTCCGTGGTGTGTGTATCTGTGTGTGTGTGGATGCTGAAGTGTATGAGGATCATTAGAGGTTAATGAAAAGCTTTGCCGTAGTGTGTGATGATAAGGAGAAGGACTGAACGAGCCAGCGAGATGCTCATCAGCTCTGGCAGGTGTCGTGTAGAATGAATCAAGATTGTGTGTGTGTGTGTGTGTGTGT
Source organism: Tandanus tandanus (assembly GCA_039654325.1). NCBI lineage: Eukaryota > Metazoa > Chordata > Actinopteri > Siluriformes > Plotosidae > Tandanus > Tandanus tandanus. Next base: position 31,404,586 of record JBCNYH010000026.1, read on the forward strand.
GTGTGTGTGTGTGTGTGTGTGTGTGCATATGTGAGTGCACAAGTGCACAAATCAAGAGAGGAGATTATTAAATACACTTTGTCAGCTCTAATGTAAAAAAATAATAAGTGAAATAAATATATGTTATACAATAAAGTTGGAAATGTTTTAAGAAGGTGGCACAGTAGTGTAGTGGTTAACTGGTCCGTCTCATAGCAAGAAGGTCCTGGGTTCGAGTTCCGGGCTTGGAGAGGGCGTTTCTGTGCAGAGTTTTCATGTTCTCCCCTTACTTGTGTGGGTTTCCTTGGGATACTTTGGTTTCCTCCCACAATTCAAAGACATGCACATTAGGCTAACTGGCTGTTCCACATTGCCCCTAGGTGTGCATATGAATGGTTAGGTGAATTTTTGCCCTGTAATATACTGGCAAGCTGCTCAGGGTGTACCCCACTTTTGCCCGGAGTCAGCTGAGATAGGCTCCAGCCTCAGTGTAACCCATACAAACACTACCATTCACGCACAATCCTAGGGGCAATTTGGAATGGTCAATAAGCCTAATGTACATACAGTGGGACAAAACCAGAAAACCCAGAGGAAACCCATATCAACACGGGAAGCATATGCACACAGACATGCTTGGACTTGAACCCAGGACCTTCTTGTTTTGAGGCGGACATGCTAAACTTTTCTGCTACTGTGCTGCTTTCGGGATAAGGTTTGAATCTAATTCCATCACCCCTTTTCTATTTTTAGCCATTCCATGGTGGGTTTGGTTTTGTGCTGAAGCTCATTATCTTGTTGAAAAATTCCCCTCTGATTCCACTTTTGGACAGATGGCCCAGATCCCGAGGCAGCGAAGCAACCCCAAACCATAACATTTCCACTATCATGCTTCACAGGTGGTATCAGGTTCTTCCCTTGTTTACATGTGAACTGTGGCCAAACAACTATACCTTTAATTTATCGCATCTATATGGACATTGGTAATTGTAGGCTTGGTCCAATTAATCCTTTTTTTCATTTAATTTATGAAAATGCTACAAAGTTTTAATTTCATTCATTCAATTATTCATCCATTTTCTGAACCGCTTAATCATAATTATGGTCAGGGGGAGGCTGGCGCCCATCTCAGCCGGCTCTGGGCGAGGGCGGGCTACACCCTGAACAGCTTGACAGGCCATTGGCAACCCAATGGCATACTCTTTACAAAAGTCAGCAGTGGTTCTTTTACATGCCTCTCACCTCATCTCGGTGATAGTGGAGCTTGAATCCTCAATTTAAATTTTATTTCATCTTTATTTTTGGGCACTGTATAAAAGTGGGTGAAATGTTAGAATGTTTAAAAAACATTTAAAAAAAAATATCAAATGTTAAATGAAAGCTAATAAGTGTATCTAGTCTTTCTTTTTTATATATTTAGAAAAAAGAAAAAAACACATACCCATCTAGGTATTAGAATGACTGCGTTAATATAAACCGGCATAACTGTTAGGGGACTAATCCTCACTTTCTGACCAATCAGAATTCAGATTTTTGAACATTTGTACATAGTAGCTTCATATTTTTGTTTTTTAAGACATCAGGATGCAGTAAAGCTTGAAAATATATCAAAATGTATAAAATTTTCTTTTACACTATTGTGACATTTTCCTTTAAAAGGCACTTTCATGATTTTCTTTCTCTCTGACACAGAAAATTAAATGCTCATGCCATGGCACGCTGGCTCCACAATGCATTCTCTTTGATATGAAGCAGTTCTCCATTAAATCCGTATACACACACACACACACACACACACACACACACACACAAACACACACACACAGGGAGCAGCGATCACCTTGAGCCATAGTGTTATTAAACAAACCAACAGAATTCTGCTCAGAGACAAAAAAAGAAATAAAAAAAATCCACAAATCCGAGTCGCATTAAAGACCCGCCGCATCAGCTCCTCACACACCTTTTGGTATTTTTTTGTACTCAGGGCACATATGAAGCTAAATCACAAGTTCTAATCATCAAATTAACAATCATTCAATTAAGTTGCTTCCAGCTAACGATATAGCAATTTATTCTGCTAACAGGCACGACTACGTGCAATTAGGCTGCCTAATAAAGCGTAGTGTTTGCCAACTGCAACGTTATACATACACCCGAACAGCACAAGGAGCCACAGTGAAGCAACCGGCACTAAGAGGAGATAATGAACGGAACCGGATTAGAACCTGCGGCACAGAGAGTTTCAATCACTCTGATATTTGTTCCATGCTCTGGGGAATGAGGTTAGCTAAAACTCACTGGCATTAGATAAAGAAATAAAACACAATGTGAATTGCTGTTAGAGGAATTGAATCAACTGCAATTACTATCTTTAAAGAAACATTCTAAAGATTTATTTATTTGGTTTGCTTGTTTATTCAACTGCTACCCATTTATTGTTACATTTTTGCTGTCCAACATATTATTATGCACTTAAAGTACTCAGGGAGTGCAAACCCCCACCAAGCCCAGCAATTCCCCATATGAAGCAAAATGTAAAAAATTATCCAATCTCACAATGTTGAAGTATTGTTTACAAAATCCACTCCGACACACACAACCATTCACACTCATACCTAGGGGCAATTTGGAACAGCCAATTAGCCTAATGTTTTTTTTTTTTGGACTATGGGAGGAAACCGGAATACCCAGAGGAAACCTATGCAAGCACCAAGTGATCATGCTAACAAGGGAGCCCGGGATTCGAACTCAGGACCTTCTTGCTGTGTTCTTACATGCTAACCACTATGCCGCCATGCCACCTCGGGTAATTTTAATTCTTCCCAAATATGTTGCAACGAAACTTGCTGATTGGGGACCCCACTAGTAAGAAATCTTACCCCTCTTACTCAGAATAACAAGAAAAATGTATGTCAATAGAAACTATATAAAAGATCTTTATTATATATCTATAATCAATAGTCTAATATTCCTAATAGCTCAGTACAAGTTACGAAGCATGTTTAAAGAGTTCCTGGACTATTCCTGTAACAAACAAATGGAGTATAGCATAATCATTTGTGTGCAGCAGGAGAAAGCAGTGATGCTTATGAGTCACCATGACTTTGTACTGTCAACATCGACACCTTGGTGACACTGGCATGTTCACATTTGCAGTCTGCGCACTGTGTAACCTTTTGTGGTCAGATGTAAAAACCTTTAAAATGCTTTCACACATTGATGGCACTGAAGCAGTTTTTAAAGCTAGTTTGAGTGATGAACACTCGAGTCACACCACACCCTGCTCATTACATCATTGCTGTAGGCGTGCTAAAGCATTTCAAGGGTCTCCTAAAGGGTGCCAACAAGGGTGTTTCGTAACTTCAATATTCACTCCCTCACTTGCCGGACCGCTTAATCTTATTAGGGTTGTGGGAAGGCTAGAGCCTATTTCCTTCAACACTGGGCAAATGCAGGGTATACTCCACACAGTTTTCCAGGCAATCGCAGGGCCAATACACACATACACAACAATTTACAATCACATCCACACCAAGGGGCAATTTGGAACAGCCAACTAGCCTATGCATGTCTTTGGACTGTAGGATGAAACCCAAGTACCTGAAGGAAACCCAGGCAAGCACAGGGAGTACATGCAAACTCCACACCGAAATGGCCAAGCTCGGGACTCGAACCTAGGACCTTCTTGATGTGAGGCGGACATGCTAACCATTATGCCATCGTTCCGCCCCCTAATCCAGCAAACCCTTAAAGAGCCAAGAATTAAGGTAGCAGCATTGAAGTATTATAATATGCTAACAAGGAATCATTCATAAAATTCACAAAAATGACTCCATTTGATAGAAGTTGAGGAATTTTAAATTGCGAATTGAGTGAAGAGCACTGGGGTTGTCATGTTTACTCTGCATACAGAAAATCAGGAGGAGAGGCAAACAGAAAGGGAGAGAGAGACACTGGTAGGGAAGGAGAGGAATGTGAGGACTCCGTTTGACATTAATGTTAATGAAAACGCGAGCTGAAGTGACAAGTCCTGGGGCAGTACACACTGTGATCTCCCACGCCAAGCGAAGGTAATGAATGCAACGATGTTTGTGTGTTTTTATTTTATTTATGCACGCTAGGCTGAGTGCAGCCCAGCAACACAGTACTCTACATCCTCATCCACATAGAAATCATGCTGTCCCATTCCTATACAAAGGTACCAGCAAATCACCTTTAAGTGAGGGGTTGCAGCCTTAAATGATGACACACAAAAAATTATTTCCAGCTGTATTTCTCAATGCAAATTATAACAGCTAAGTGAAAGACATAATAAATAAATAGATACATAAACAAACAAACAAAATCACAGCTATCACTCCAACATTGTAAATAAGCTTAGAAGTGTTTTCGAAAGCATGCAATCAACTATGGATGTCAAGGCACCGTCAAAATCTGAGGGATAAAGTTGTGGAAAGGCTTTATCAATCCCTAGGAGCACTAGGTGTTTGGTACTACTAGGACCCTTTCCTAATCAGGACTTCCGTTAAAAATCGGATGGAAGAGCGGGGAGGAAACTGGTCAAAGAGGCTACCTAGAGACCCATGGTAACTTTAAAACCGGAACTTTTGGCAAAGAGTAGTCATGTCATTGTGACAACAATATTAGAAATAGTTCAAAGATGTGGTTTGTATAAGAGGGTTGCAAGAAAAATGCCAAGACTGGATCGAGCTCTGCCAAAATGCACCTTGAATATTCTGAAGCTGAATGGAAAAAGGTGTTATGGCCACATGAGACCAAAATAAAACTATGTGGCCTCAATGTCAAAAGCATTAAAGCATGGAGGTGGATTCTATTGTGGGGTTGTTTGTCAGTATAAGGGACTGGTGCATTTATCAAGATAGAAGCAAAAACTGATGGGGGCAAAATACCATTAAATTCTTGAAGAAAACCTGCTGCCCAATGCAAATCTAATTTCCTTAAGTATTATTGGGACTCTTTGTCAGAGGATAGAGGGTAGAGCCAGAACAACACAATCACAGCAAGAACCATTGGAGCTAGAACCATTTCTCAGTTTGGAAACAAAAAATACAACAAAGTTTATTTTCTTCAATAATCCTATCCTTTAAGGATTATCCCAAAAAAAATAAATCACTCACTCACTTGCTGAACTGCTTAATCCTACTAGGGTTGTGAGGAAGCTGAAGCCTATCTCAGCCAACACTCGGCAAAAGCGGGGTACACCCTGAACAGCTAGCCGGACCATCACGGGGCAACACACACAACCATTTTCAATGTTCAAAGAGTATTCCTTTCACAGTCGCAAGTATAACTTTCTTTTTTTTTTTTGCAAGCTAAGAACTGATAAATATTAAATTAAACCTTAAAAGCATGTGGGCAGTATGGGGGTTCAAGAACTGACTCTTCACTTTGGGTCTAATACATTCCATTCATTGGCAGGTGCCACTGTAACCAAATAATCAGTGTAATTTACTTCACCTGTCTGTAGTCATTATGTTTTTAATGTTATGGATGATTGGTGTATTCCTTGGACTTCTTGTTTCCTCTCTGTAGAAATTTTTCTTGAAAGAAATATAACCAGACAAAAACAAAACAAAACACACAAAAAAACCTTTGTTCTTTTGGCTGCTGGCAAGAACAAAGGTTCCTCAGTTCCAGCAGACGTTCCTTTGAGGGGGCAAAGGAAAAAAAAAAACCTCATCGTGCTGGATCTTCAGTATGCTGAATGATTCAAGCTGCTAGCTGCATACACAATCATATTGTTCTAGATCAATAAATTTAACAAGAAATGAAGAACCCAATGTCCACACAGAACACAGTGACCACAGCATATGTTTCATAGAGATCTCACACTGTACAGTTGATTGACTACCAGTGGATAATAAGGGCTTCTTTGGTTTCTAGCTCCACTTAGAACCCTACAGCAAAAAAAGATTTCCACCAAAATGGGTTCTAAGTAAATTATTTCTTGTAATCCTTAATTGTCCAATGAGCCCAAGCATTAAAGGACCATTATTTTTCTTACTGAAGTAATGCATAGCCTCATTAATAATTCATTTGGTTCTACACTTTGTTGTATTGTTCTGTAGAAATCTTTTAAGGTTTACTTGGAAGCAAAGGACCCTAAAATGTTCTTTGCACTTTATAGTGGGGTACTCGATAGAACCTTTAAGGTTTCCTCCATAGGAACATCCAAAGGATAATTAAATTTTCTTTAGTTAACAATATATAAAACCCATATAAAACACAAAGTGTTCTTTTATCAGATTGGGTTAAAAGTAGAACCCATTTTTTTCTTCATTCATTCGTTTACTTGCCAAACCACTTAATGGTACTGGGGACATGGGGAGGCTGGAGCCTGTCTCAGGCGACTCTGGGCAAAAGGGGGTTACACTATTACAAGCCTGCCAATCCTTTGCAGGGCCAACACACAACCAATCACACCTAGGGAAATTTAAAGCAGTCAATTAGGCTAATGTGTAGATCTTTGGACTGTGGGAGGAAATTGGAGTACTTGGAGGAAACCTACATAAGCACGAGGAAATCATGCAAACTCCACACAAAAATGTCCTCGCTAGAGCCAGAACTCAAACCCAGGATCTTCTTGCTGTAAGGCAGATGTGATAACCACTGTGCCACCCTTACACCACCATGCTGCCTCGTTTTTTTGTAATCTATAATTATTGAAAGAGCACTTCACTGTGAAGCATTCCTTTTTTAAGGGTTTACAGACATAATACATAGACTTCAAAGGGGTTCTACTTGGATATAATAGGAAAACACTCTGCTGCAGACTGACCCAATAAAGCCTCCCACATTTGAAAGGTAAATTATTATTCCAATTATTATTTGCACACATGATACTTCGTTCAATACATTTTTTATTTATCATTATAAATATCCCATATAAGCCTCATAGAACCATTCAAGATATTTTCCCCCTGACTATCATTTCAATGAAAGTAATACAGAGCATTAGAAAAAAAATAAAAAATTTGTGTAGGGTTCTGCATTGAATGTTTAGGGTTCCCCAAGTTCAGGTCTTTAGAATGGCAGTCAAGAAAGACTTAAAATCCAGTAATCGCTGTATATCTTACCTTGCGCTGGAGCCTGGAAGTGACTTTTTTCTGACAGTTAGGCTAATGATTTGCAGTGCCATGGAGAGAAACCTGAGTGGACACAGAACCTTTACTGCTCTAACTGCTTTCTTGGAGATAAAGAGCAGCAAAGCCATTTGTAATGTTGCAGCCTTACTAATGTAGCTATCGATCGATCTGACTAGTCACTTACTTAGCTTTTTTTAATCCCGTCTCTCAAGTCATTCCATCATGAACTCATTGATATTAATGAATTTAGCATTACACACTATACACAAAAAATCAGTATGAATATTAATGAATGAATGTATGAATAAAAATTAAATAAACATTACTTATTATACACAAAACATCGTGGATATTAATAAATTATTAATATTAATAAGCTAAGCACAGTATACCTGATATTACCGATATTATAATTAATAAGGTTATACATTATACACATAAAATGAAAATAATATTTATGAACTTAACATTTTACAGTACACACACATAGAAATCATTAATGTTAATATTAATGATGTACACACAGTTAATGAATTGAGGACTGTAGACTATATTTATACATTTACATTCATTCATTTGCCGAAGCACTCTATCCTACTAGGGTCGCAGGAAGGCTGAAGCCTGTCTCTGCCGACTCTGGGCAATGGAAAGATACAACCTGAACAGCTTGCCAATGCATCGCATGGCCGACACGCACTCAACCATTCACGCTCACACCTAGAGGCAACTTGCAACAGCCAGTCTGCCTAATGTACAGGCATTCAGACTGTCAGAGGAAGCCGGGGTACCCGGCGGAAACCTACACAAGCACAGGGAAAACATGCAAATTTCACACAGAAATGCCCTCAAACTCGAACCCAGAACCTTCTTGCTGTGAGGCGGATGTGCTAACCACTTCATCACCATGCTGCCCATATGTTAAACTATTAATTGTATATAACCAGCACACTACCTCACTATTAATTTGAATTAGCTCCTGAATACAGGGGAATCACACTTATGCTAATGATGACTAGCCTAATTATGGTCATTAGCATATCCCTGCTAATGATGTGAGTGACACTGCGGTGACTTTGCTTTACTTTTCCGGCCGCTGACCTTGTTTATTTTTACAGAGGTGATTTTAATGGAGGGAAAGCGATTAGCAGAGTGAGCTGATGTGTCACAGCTGGACACGTCGTCCCACGAATACAAAATGAGCAGGCAGGGGGAAAAAAACAACAACAACAAAAAAACAGAGAGACCTGAAAGTCTCGTCAGTTTGAAAGGAAATCAACAGAAAGCACCACGAGGGATTTCACCTGTTTCCTGAAAGCATATCGACCCAATCCATCCCTCGAGATCGCATTAAAACACCTCCTGCTCTTTTCCTAGTTTTTTTCTTCACTTCTCACAAGTCGTGTTGCTTTTCTTTTGATTTCACCCATGCTTTTATTATTAGTTACTTCACACCTGAGTTCCTGCAATGCCATCTGTCTAAATACAGGACATCAGCTTTCATTTTCTGAACCGCTTAATCCTAATTAGGGTCGCGGTGAGGCTGGCGCCCATGTCAGCCGACTCTGGGTGAGGGCAGAGTACACCCTGGACCATCGCAGGGCAGAAACATGCTGACGGCTATGCAGCCTGCTCTTGACGAAACTCAATAAAAGAGTTAAAAGTACGAGAAGGGTAGGAGCAACTGAACAGAACTGTTAACGCATGCGCCAAAGAGTATTTATCATACTAACTATATAAAGTGTTCTTTACTTAATGCTGCTTAAAACAACTTAGTGGTCTGTGTGTTTAATTTTATCTTATTAGTGCGTTTTCTTGCAATTAAATGTAAACATCTTAAACATTACAAAAATTGTTGACTGCAGATCACTACATTCGCCTTGTTGTTTGTTCATGATCCACTATGGCCTCTGTCTTCTTCAGGTAGGGTTATCTAGTCTCTCGTTCAATGAGTTAGCAGTTTAATGAACGACTCAGCGATTCGCGAATGACTCAGCGAGTTATTGTTGGCGAACGACTCAGTGGGTTATCGGTTCACGAACAACTCAGCGAGTTATCGGTTCACGAATGACTCGGCGAGTTAGCGATTTGCTGAAGACTTGGCCCGACTCGGTCACTCAGTGATTCAGAGGTTCTCTACGCGATACGATCAGAGATCCAGCCGTAGAGACTGCCTGCTGCACAGTGCGTCACACAGCACTTCCACCTCCACCAGCTTTGAGACTTAATGAGTGATTCCAACTACTTTATGTGATAATAGACAGTTATTTTAGCAAAGCGCTGGTGAATTCATTCAACTCGTTCACTTCAATGAATCAATTCTTTTGAACGATTCATTCGTTAGCGAATCACCCATCACTACTAGTTTGCCAGCTGGGGTTTGTTTGTGTTGCTAACTTATTTGTTACAAAATACATCCTTTAAGTGTTAGCCTTTCTTAGTCAGTTAGCATGTAATGCTTAGAACACATACCCTTCCACTTTAAACTATTTAAATATCCTAACACGGCAGCGCAGAATAAAAACAAGTTTATATATACTACCTTTAAAATGTTTTGAAGGTTTTTTGTTTGTTTGTTTGATTCACATCACCTCATAGCGTCCTTGCGTCATTGTGTCATTTATAAATACCATCTAGCGTAGCTAGCAAGCATAAGCTTTCTTTTGGTTGTTGTTGTTGTTGTTGCTATTCTATTCTTTAACTTCAGAGTACACTGAGATAATAAACTGTGTAAATGTCAATAAAAATGTGTGTTCTAAATCTTTAGACCTGTACTGTATGTATAGCATATTTATTGGTTTTATTTATTTATTTATTTATTTGACTCAGTGGAAACCATGAGAATAGGGGAGAGAACCAGATAACATGATGTTCTCCATTAATTCCTCTGGAAACTGTTTCACTGGCATGGAATGAAAGGGGATAGAACAGGTCACTCAGTTGGGAAAATGTCCAGATAAAAACAATGACCTATGATTGCAGTAGAAACCTGGATTTTCCAGAGGTTCACTTCAGATATTAGCATTTAGCTTGGTGTAGCCGTTAAAATGTTATAGTCCATCCTCCAGTTGGTTGTAGAGCCATGCCCACTTCCCTTAGTCTTTTTCTCATTGTGTATGTGTAACCCTACTTTTGTTAAGGAGATATTAGCCTCCCTCAAAAAAAAAAAAAAAAAGCCAAAAATAAATAAATAATTAATAATAATAATAATAAAAAAAACTATCACTCTGATGGGAATTTTACATGACTAACAAATGCCACTTCACTCTCAGCTACGAGGCGTGATTGATGATTTCCATTCGCACTCGCTGCTCCTCCTGTTGTTTACTGTTGCATATTTGCATGAATCTGCGTTAGCCCAACTCTCTCGCAGCCATTCAGGTCGGAAATGGGCTGCGGCGGCCAAAACACAAACTAATCAAGGTGCAATTTCATAGCGTGTGATAACAGATGAGGGCTCGGAAGCATCGTTCTCATTAAGCAGAGCGTAATCATGCCCCAAGCCTACAAATCCTGCCACGGATTCCAGAGGAATTTGATCAAAATGACATGTAAACTGGCAAGGTTTTAATATGTTAGGGTTATACACTTATAGAAATATCTTGTGTGGAATTGCTTTCGTCCTTGGAGAAATTGAACACATCGCTTTTTCTCTTTCTTTTTAACCTTTTCAGTCGGATTCATTCCACAAAAGCTCAACCGGCCGGGTCGGATGTTTCATTACACACACCTCAACCACTTTAGTCTCCAAATATTCCCCACACAGATTCGATGTGTGTTAGGGGTCTTTGTAAATCAAACATTACTATCTCCAAATTGATTCATCACGCTTACACGCTGGATTCATGCCAGAAGTGAGTGCAGGCATGGTTTTATATCTTAATAAAGACAGAGGTATGTTCTCACAAGGGCATGTCCTCACAGTTTTGATCTTGTGGGGGCATTTATATGGAAAAGCTTTTTAATAACAAAAACAAGTTGCAGATTTTATTGAACTAGTTGAAGTTAAAGAGCTGGAAGGTACACGGCTACTGAGGACAAGGTTAGGGTTAGAGTAAACTGAATTATTATTATGCCAATAGAAGTGACAGTAATTCAACTTCTCAGCTTTCTTGCTTCTCGCCGTGTGTTGGCCTCTGTCCTGTGATTGGTGGGTTTCCTGGTTGCTTCTATATGCCCTTTGTTAATCCAGTAAATAGTTTGTCGCTCTAAATCCTGGTTTGTTGGTCTTTTGTTGCAAGGATATATCATGCATTTAGTTTTAGCAAGTCAGGTCTTGTTTTCTGAATCCTGTTTTCTTTAGATCTCACAATTTAAATGCGTTCTGATGGATTATCCAGGTTTAAAGCTGTCTGCCTGTTTCTTTGACCTCTGCCTGGAGTATTGAGAATTTCCCCAGTACAAACGAATACATATCTCACTCCTGCATGCTACAGGAAGATCATCACAAAGACACTAATACCCATTTTTCACCAAAGCAGTTTCAGGTCTGTTTCAGATCCAGTGCTGAGTCTCAAATCAGTCTCCCACAGTTTGATAATCAGAGATTCCCAACAAGGAAAACTGGATCCACATGACATTCCAGATTACAGACTGGTTTCTCTTACATTGGGGGCTGAGGGTGGGATCACCATGAACAACAAGACCAACAAAAACAGTCTGACAGCAATGGTTCAGAATCAGAATACTTTATTGATCCTGGAGGAAGTTGTGTGCACACAGTTGCTCCATACCAAGTAAGAATGAGATAAAGATAAAAGTCTCAATAATATGTAAGTCTAAAATGAGAAGTTACAAATATCTATATAAACAGATAAAGAATGAATCATGTCAGTGAGTAATATGTACAGTATGTTCAATATGACAATCAGTAGAATGTAAATGTAGTGCAAAATGCAAGTGTATAACAGTGGATGTTGTTGCTATATGGAGGTAGAAATGATTTCCTATGTCGTTCAGTGGAGCATTTGCTCCCGTGACTGATCAGCAGGTTGTGAAGCGGGTGGGAGGTATTGTTCAATATTGTCTTTATTTTGGACAACATTCTTCTCTCCAACACTACCATCAGAGAGTCCAGCTTCATCCCCACAACGTTACTGGCCTTGTGGATCAGTTTGTTCAGTCTGTTTGCATCTGCAACCCTCATAGAGGATGGCGCTGGCCACAACAGACTCATAAGACATCCTAAGCAGTGTTCGGCAGATGTTAAACGACCTTAGCCACCTCAAAAAATAGAGACGGCTCTGGCCCTTCTTGTAAAGTGCAGTAGTGTTCTTAACCCAGTCCAATTTATTGTCAATATTAACCCCAAGGTATTTGTAATCCTTCACCATTTCCACATTGACGCCCAGGATGGAAACAGGCCGCTTATGTTTTGGATCTCCTAAAATCCACAATTAGTTCCTTGGTCTTTGTCACATTAAGCTGCAGATGATTCTGCTCACACCACGTGACGAAGGAGTCCACAGCAGCCCAATATTCTGTCTCATCACCTCCACTGATACATCCAACTACAGCAGAGTCATCAGAAAACTTCGGAAGATGGCAGGTCTCGGTGCAGTAGCTGAAGTCCGTTGTGTAGAGAGTGAAGAGAAAATACAATGGTTCTTTTACATGCCTCTCACCATAGACAGTCAGAGAAATGGCCGGCATTTGATAACCCAGTTAGCTGCACTGGGGGGACAGCTGTGACAACATGGTGATAGTGTGGCTTGAACCCCAAACCTTGGGATCAGTAATAATAATAATAAATTGTACTTGTATAGCACTTTATATTGCAAGGAATCTCAAAGTGCTTACAGAAAAACAGGAAAATAAAAAGTCAATTAAATACTAGTTAGCAGAAGGCTTTTTTAAAGAGGAAGGTTTTCAAGGTTTGCTTAAAAACTTCTAAAGACTGTGGACTTCTCAGGTGTACTGGTAAGGTGTTCCACAGTCTTGGGGCAGCAGCTGAAAAGGCCCGCTCACCCATGCTACGAAGCTTGGTTCTGGGAACTTGAAGGGTGTTTGTGGTTGTAGAACGGAGGGTGCGTGAGGAGGTATGAGGGGTGAGGAGTTCCTGTAGGTAAGAAGGGGCATGTCCATGAATGCACTGGTAGGTGAGGAGGGAGACCTTGTATTCTATCCTGAGTGCGATGTGGAGCCAGTGAAGAGTCTTCAGGATAGGGGTGATATGATCTTGCCTTCATCAGGATCCTGGCGGCGCTGTTCTGGATGTATTGCAGTCTCTGAATGCTCTTGCCAGGGATCCCTATGAGGAGTGCATTACAGTAATCCAGCCTGGAGGAGACAAAGGCATGGACGAGCTTCTCTGCATCTGCCAGGGTGAGTGTTGGACGGAGTTTGTAATTCAGCACCCACTTCCATGCCACCACTGCCCCTTCATGTTGCCATGTTAATATGAAACTCTCTATCACTGAACTTGTCAGAAGTCACAGGCCCTTATTCTTGGATAAAGCACTCACTCATCACTGACTCATTTGCTGCATCACTTAATCCTACTATTAGGGTCCTGGCAAGACTGGAGCCTATTTCAGCCGACACTGGGCGAAGGCGGGGCACACCCTTAACATGAATTAGCCTATTGTGCAAGTCTTGGAATGTGATATGAAACCGGAGTACCCAGAAGAAACCCATTCAGCCACAGGGAAACACCATCACCTGCAACTCAAACACAGGACCTTCTTGCTGTAAGGCAGATGTGCTAACCACTAAGCCACTGTACCACCCCTAAATAAAGATAAATATTTATTAAAAAAAGCAGATTAGGTAAAATGATCAATTTTCAGGTTTCAAAATAAGTTGAGGGAATGCATGACTGATTTGCTTTTAAATATTCTGAAAATGCCACAAAATCATAAGTCAAAATTATGTCACGCTTAGGGATCCCTCCCACATGTCCGGTGTGTCAACACTTAGTTCAGAACTCCCACTTTTGAATCATTTGATGATAACACTGTGGTGTAATGAAAGTTTAGAAATGTGCAGTTAAAACATCAGACAATAATTTAAAAATGTTTTTTATTAAAGTCATAAAGTCTGATCATTTTTTTTTCAGCGATTTGTTGCCTCACATTTAAACACACACAGAGCGCGAAACAAAGCTGTGAAAGGCACAGCATGTGCTGTAGAACAAAGCCTTTCTGTGAATACATTATAAGAAACAAGAAACAAGCAGAGAGGTTGTATTTAACATTTTTTTGGTGACCTCACTGCTCAAATGCTCATATTTATATCACTATGGGACCTGTGTCACTAATCAAATGCATAAATTTGTTGTGAATGGATTTTATATATACAGTGTTTGATGTAAGCAGGTTTCCTTTTGTCTGAGACAACTAGTAAGCATAGCAGTATGTGTGTGTGTGTGTGTGTGTGTGTGTGTGTGTGTGTGTGTGTGTGTGTGTGTGTGTGAGAGAGAGAGAGAGAGAGAGAGAGATCAAAACAAAGATGGAACTTTTTTGTTGCCAGATTAGAAACATACGCGTAACTGCCCTTGATGAGCTTCAAGCAAGCTTGAAGAGCTCTCCCATGCTTTTACAATTTTCTCTGGAAATATCAGTGCTATAACTAAGAAACACAACTCATGAAGATCTTATTCTAAGATTCTAAGAGCTCTATTTTTAGGCAGTGTCTAAACCTTTTTAAGACTCTGCCATGTAGAAAACACCTCCTTCTCCACCCATATGTGCTTTGTGCCTGTTTTCCAAAGCCTTTCAGGTTTTGAAATTTATTGGCCTTCCAGGGATAGACTGGCACACATTTGGTCTCCTTGAAGCCTAGCTAGTTGTAAAGCCTGAACTTTTAATAAGTCTTGATTCAAGGCATTGCCTGGTGGTTAAAGTTACTCATTCTTCCCTGTTTTAGTGCGGATGGCAAAAAGAACACTAAGATTGAACCAGATTGCAAGGCTCCCTCTTCATAACGGTAGATGTGTAACTTTTGGATGGCCCACGCCAACTTTCATGACCAAACTGGGCATGCGCGACTGGTGACCCAAGCAATATAACAGCTATTTTCACTACACTGATTTCCTTAGCAGCTGATGGCGGAGATAGTGCCTGAACATGTGTGGTGTGACAACACGAGAAAAGACTGCCGGAGTTGTTTTTGAACTGGTTTGTAATACAGATTGAATGCATTTAAATTCATCCTTAGGAAAAATAGCTGCTGACCTAAAAAACTCTCACTCTTCTTTTCCTAAAGTGCAATTTGACATCTGCGCATAAGCCTCAGAGTTTCTTGGCCACAGCTGGAGAACCAATTATCTCAGTGTGTGTGTGTGTGTGTGTGTGTGTGTGTGTGTGTGTGTGTGTGTGTGTGTGTGTGTGTGTGTTTTTGTGTGTGT
>JBCNYH010000026.1:31567220-31593656 GCA_039654325.1 Tandanus tandanus
CACACACACACACACACACACACAAAAACATAGGCAACAAGAATATATATATGTGGTATGTGTGTGTGTGTGTGTGTGTGTGTGTGTGTGTGTGTGTGTGTGTGTGTGTTTCACCTGTGTAGAGTAGGGTGTCATACAAGTAAGAAACTATTAAACTTGGGAAGAGATCCGTGCATTTAAGCTTGTACTAATAGTCATTTCAATGACCCAGACTAAAAAAATTATGTATTTTACTTACCTTTTTTAATTCCACTCTATATTAGCCACACATCATCTCTCATTCATTTGCAGACCTGCTTAATCCTATTAGGGTTGCCAGGAGGCTGAGCCCATCTCAGCCCACACTGGGAGAAGGTGCTGCAGACCATCGCAGGACCAACACATATACACAACCATTCACACTTACACTCACACCTAGGGGCAATTTGGTACAGTCACTTATCCTAATCTGCACTGTAGGAGGAAACCAGAGAAACCCCATGCAAGCACGGGGAGAACATGTAAAATCCACACAGAAACGCCAAAGCCCAGGACTTGAATCCAGGACCTTCTTGCTGTGAGGCACACGTGCTAACCACTATGCCACTGTGCTGCCCCTTCATTAGTAAATGATTGATTAATAATTAATAAAGAGAAGGATTAGAAAGATTATAATATGAATTGGGATGTAATATGTATGAGATTGGGTGTATTCTTTTGACCAAAATCTCAAAAAATGCCCATTTTGTCAGACGCCCAATAATTTCATTATAACTATGCCAAGTAATAATAATCCATTGCCTCACTAGTTATTATTATTATTATTATTATTATTATTATTATTATTTACCTGTGATCCAAATATATATATATATATATATCTTTAATTGTTTAAAATCAGTATACATGGAGTTTGTTACCTGGTGATACCTGCTAACTGAAGCATGCATCTGCTTTTCTGAATAAAAGACGTGATAAATCTAACACGTACCTAACCCCTCCATCATGAAGTGAGCAATAATCTTTTGACAAATCAGTTACATTCGGTGCTGTCAGCATAGGAAAGAATTAGCGAGCATGAACTTTGTGAAGTTTTCGGCTTTAATTACTGCGCATCATGCCCTTGTGTGTGTGCGAGTTGGTTTAATCACATCTCGAGAGACATGGTGTTTTAACTCTCAAAGGCTTGGCTAAGTGCACATTTAAATAAATTGCACACTTAAGAGTTGCTTTAATGGCTCGACCTAAATCCCCGCAGTTTGAGATCTGGAATATCTGTAAGTGTCGGGTCTATATAATGTAGGAACATGGATATCATTTGTTTCTTATTATTTATCAGGGGAAATCCTGGTGAAATCAGTACTGTTTTTCTGTCTCACCCACACACACACACACACACACACACACACAGGCACACACAGGCACACAGTGTGAATGCTGATGCGCTTGTCAGTGTTTATGTGAGTTTCTGTCCAGCTGAATTCCTCCTGAGAATCTAAAGATGAAAGCTAATGAATCATCTAGAAAAGCAGGTCAGCATAGGATTTCCTCTCTCTCTCTCTCTCTCCCTCTCTCTCTCTCTCTCTCTCTCCCCCTCTCTCTCTCATCCTTTTTTCTATCTAATATAGCATATTTTGTTTAGTTCAGAATGAAGAGCAGAATGAGGCCCACACTACAAGCTTTAGCCTCTGCTTTTTCTGCCACACACACACACACACACACACACACACACATACACACACACACACCACGCAGAAACACACACATTACATTCTAAAGTCTATTTGACCATCTCAGACAGGTGTTTAAGACTGAATTGTTCAGCCTCGCCTTAATAAGAGCTCCTGTTCAGCGTCTGATGGAATCAGAGTTTTTCCCCCTCGCCAAACCTCACATTTCACCTGAAGCGAATCTGTAAAATGAGAAACACAACAACAGAATGCTCTCTATAGCTCTCCATGTGTCTACAAGTCTGCTTAAAGGTGCAATATAAACCTTATGCTAAGAAGTTATTTTTGGTATCTAAAAGAATATATGAAACATTGCATAACGTATAATTAAATAATGCTGCGGGAGTTGAATATCAGCACGGCTGTGATTTAGCTGTAGGCACAAGGAGGCCACAGGTAGTCTGTGCACTGATATTCAGTACACATGATTGCGATGTGATATTGCTTTCATACAGCAGTTCTCTAAACAACAGCTGGCAGTTTAGACACAATACGGATAAATAATGCAAGAAGTATGAAAATACTGTGTACTGTTTGAGGTATTGTATAGAAACACTGCTACTGAAATATTGGTCTCAGGGAGGCTGGAGCCTATCTCAGCCGTCACTGGATGAAGGCGGGGTACGCCCTGAATAGCTCGCCAGACCATTACAGTGTCAACACACACAACCATTCACACTCACCTGGGGCATTTTAGTACAGACAGTTAGTCTATTGAGCCTGTCTTTCGACTATTGGAGGAAACCGGAGTACCCGGAGGAAACCCATGCAAGCACAGAGAGAACATGCAAAGTCCACACACCCTTGCTGAGCCCGGGACTTGAACCCAGGACCCTCTTGATGTGAAGTGGATGTGCTAATCCCTACACCACCGTGCTGCCCTGGTTCTGAACCAGAGTGTAATATTTTGTAGTTATTTATACTGTATGCATGTATCAAATGCAGCACTGATCCGCCTGTCGATATCTATATAATCCTGGGCTCAACAAGAGCATTTCTGTGTGAAGTTTGCATGTTCTCCCTATGCTTGCATGGGTTTCTTCTGGGTACTCCGGTTTTCTCCCACAGTCCAAGGACATGCACATTAGGCTAATTGGCTGTTCCAACTTGCACCTGGGTGAGAATGTGAGTGTGAATGGTTGTCTGTCTGATGGATTGGCAAGCTGTTCAGGGTGTACCCTGTTTTCACCCAGAGTCGGCTGAGATAGGCTCCAACCTACCAACGACCCTATTAGCATTAAGTGGTTCGGCAAATGAATGAATGAATGAAGTATTCGGTGGTACTGTGCATTCATTCATTGTTTATACACTTTCTCCACTGGTCTGCCAATCACAGGGGAATCCCAGCTGACTTTGGGCAAGGGGGGCGGTACACCATGTACAGGTCAATAGCCTGTTGTGGGGTTAACACAGAGAAGCTGACAGCTGTTCAGACTCACATTTACACTGATAGGCAATTCCTAATTGGCATGTCTTTGGACAGTGGGAGGAAACCAGAGCAACAAGAGGAAACACTCAGGTACAAGAAGCACATGCAAACTCCATACGGAAACGCACCGGTTAAGACAACTCACAAGTTCTGACCCAGACCCTGCTGGCTGTGAGGCGACACTGATAACCACAGCGCCACCCTGCCACAACAATACTGTGAAACATGTAAGAGAATAATAAGTATCTAGTATTGTGCATGTTATATGAAGAGACGCCTGTAGGCCACCAGGAATGGTACTACTCCTCCTTCAAAAGGACTCAATCCATGAACAATAATGAACATAAATATTTAAAGCCATATATTTATTTCACTAGCTACAATGTCTACTTCAACCCGTCTAGTGACTTGTGTTTACCTGTATCAGGTCTTACGCTAATATGGTGATGGTGGTGGATACAAGCGCAGCATTGTGGAGTGGTGTAGCATTACGTAGTGTTGTTTACGATTTTTCTTTTGAGGCATAAAAAAGGAATAAAACTCACAGCATTGGTGCGTGTGTCACTTGCAGGCATTCTTTTACAGCATTACTACAGTTCCCAGTGGGATTTCTCTCTCTCACACACACACACACACACACTCACACAGAGAGAGAGAGAGAGCCCTCATTCCCATCTCACATCCCTCACACACCCCACGCACAGGTCTAGTGTTATCCAAAGCTCTTTGGAGCCATCTGCTGCCTGCAGTGTTACCTGCTCATAATTTGGTTTCTATGTGTATGTGAGTGTTAACATGTCACAAAGCTACCTGAGAATTATTTATATAAAAATGTATAGATGTACCCTCCAGTGTTTTTGGCAACATGACAAGCTGAGTGTTATTTATTTATTGATGGATTTACTTATTCATTCATTCATTTATTTAATCACTCACTCATTTGCCAAACTGCTTGATCCAAGTTGGTCGCAGGAAGACTGGAGCTGACATGATCTCCGCCGACTGACGGTGGGGAACCCAAGATTTGAACCCAGGACCTTCTTGCTTATGTATTTATTTATTTATTATTTAACCCTTACGACAAAGCAGTAAGGAAGATCAAAATATGATGTGTTGTTCTTTATTTAATTTTAAAAAATTTGTAATAACTGTGGTATAAGAATAGTGTAAGAATATAATGGAATGCTGTTATAGGAAAATGATCAACTTTTGGTTGGTAATAAACCAGCAAACTCACGTGTTTTATTTCTTGTCTATATGTTCTCATAAAAAGAGATGAACAGCCGTGCAGCCTGAAATTTGGTGGGGGAAAAAAAGATGTGGTGCTTGTTCAAAAAAAATAATAAATGGAACACGGCAGGTAGTGCCAAAGTAACGTCCCGTTTGTTTGTGAACCATAAACACTGAAACACAGCTGCGCTTTCTGAAAATAAAATATTAATGTTGCTTTTTGTTATTCAGCATAAGTGTATAATGTACTGTGTAGCATGCTTTACTTTCATTTTTGTTGAGGAGTTTTGATGATGTTTTTCTTTTTATAATAGAAATGGAATTCAGATTTGGACAAGACAAAAACTCTGTGTGGAGTTTGCATGTTCTCCCTGTGCTTGCTTGTTTCCTTCAGGTACTCTGGTTTCCTCCCAAAGTTCAAAAACATGCACATTAGGCTAATTGGCTGTTTCAATTTGCACCTAGGTGTGAGTGAGTCTGAATGGTTGCGTGTGTTTGCCCTGCTATGGTCTGGTGAGCTGTTCAGGGTGTACCCCGCCTTCGCCCAGTGTTGGCTGAGATAGGATTTAGCCTCTCCCTGACCCTTATAGGATTAAGCAGTTTGGAAAATGAGTGAATGAGGGTGAGTAATATCTGTGGTTAGCACAGTCACTTCTCAGCAAGAGGGTTCAAGGTTGAAATCTTTGAATGAAAAGAAAAGAATGAAAGAGCCTTTCTGTGTAGAGGTTACATGTTCTCCTCATCCTTGTGTGGGTTTCCTCCAGGTACTCCAAAGACATGCACATCAGGTCAACTGGTTAGTCTGAATCATCCATAGGTGTGAATGTGAGTGTGAATGGTTGTTTGTCCCTGTGTTAGTCCTGCAGTATTGGTGATTTGTTCAGGGTGTGACCCCACCTCTTGCCCAAAGTCAGCTGGGATTAACGTTCGGGACTCTTGGTTATTTATGGCAGGTTCTGTTATTCAAAAATAGCCTAGGATGCATTGGGCACCATTTTGTCGTAGAGCTATCTTGAGATTTCGCAGAAATGCAGTGAGAAGCAATATGGCTGCCGCTCGGGTAATCCTTGGCCATAAAAACGTAAACAGCTGAGGACGTAAATATCTGCGAGAGTCATGAATGCCCCCACCCTAGATATAAAAGTAGTTCCGGCCCCAACATACCCCAACATGGCACCCCACTACTCGAGGCAGATTTTAATACAAATCGCCAAGGGTTTCCAGAGTGCTGGGATTGGCTCCAGCTTCCTATGTATCCCTAACGGGTAAGCAGTACAGATAATGGATGGATGGATAGCGCAAATCAAGTTATATTAGTAACGAGTAAGACTATATGTGACCTACCCAGCATAACATGGATTAAGTAGGAAATTTGACACACTGAGATGTTAATATATTTGGAAAGAGAATTGAATCTGCTTCAAAGTGAGGTATAATACATGATTAGAGCATGAAAATGGACTGAGTTACATCACTTTGTATGTTGCTAATCAGGAAATGCTATTTTGTGAAAATAGCAATTACAGTCACAGAACCAGTTTCTGAATGTCGGCATTTGAAACTCCCCAACAACTGTAAACTAAATGAATCCGGCTCTCCACCAATCAGCGATATTGCATTTTCGTCCAGGTACGCCATTTTCAACTTACTTTGGCTCTCACTCACAACACTACCTTGCAACTTCATCCGTATTATGCTGGTATATAAGTGCCAAGAGTTTTTTAGATGATGTACAAATGTCTGATCATTCAAGTTCTTTACTGAGTAGAAATCTAACAGGTCTATTTAATGAGCGATAAAGAAACAGCTTTTACATTATTATTTTGTGGATTTTTTTCTTGATTTTCTTCTCAAATTAGTCGTCAAATATTGCCTCTTTATCACTAACGGATAACCTTCACCAACCAGGGAGGGGCGAGAGCAGGAATGTGCCCCCTCCATGACACATGATGCTACCACCCACAACTTTAAGAACTGCTGCGCATGCATATTCAGGGGAGGTCTAACACACTCAGAGGAAAGGCGCTATCTGCCCCTTGTATGCAATAGCTCACAGACACCCATGGTTGGCTGGTGGAATTGACTTTGAGTGACAGGGAGGTGAGGGTATGCCATCCTTTCAGCCAAATTAGCTCCCATGGACTCCCGGCCGTGGATGGCTGCGTGCATCAACCTGGATTTGAAATTGCCATCTCCAGGATGATAGTAGCGCACGATGCGATGCACCACTCGGGTACCCAAAACAGCTTTTACATTTATATTTACAGCATTTGGTAGACGCCCGTATCCAGAGCAACTTACATTTATATGTCATTCATACAACTGAGCAACTGAGGGTGAAGGGCCTTGCTCAAGGACCCAACAGTGGCAAGTTGGTGGTACTGGTGCTTGAACCGGGATCTTCTGATCAGTAACCCGGAGCATTAACCTCTGAGCCAAGGAGCATTAAGCTCTGAGCCACCACTGCCCTTCTTTATGTTAAGAAACTTGCATAGTATCATATAACATGGCAACATTTCTTACTTTAAAGCAGGGGTGTCAAACTCATTTTCACTCAAGGCTTTGGGCAATAACAGCCGATAATGATGAATTTGTAGGTCGGGAGTGAGCATGAGGGGTCTGCGACCGATATGGTCGACCATATCGCTGACTGTCAGTGACTGTCAGCAAGGAATCAACCTGTTGTGGACAATCATCCCATTTTTTGAAACCTATTTCCAAATGTTGGACGATTACACACTATAATCTACTAATCAGTAATCTACTATCCGTAATTATATTGCTGACAGTCTGAGACTGTTGTGGCCGATCACACATAGTTGCAGAGATTTGGGGACTTAGATGCAGACAGTCTCAGATCTAGCTGCCGACCATCAGAGATTTTCATCTGAGCAGAGGTGGGCCGGTTATAAAACCGAAATGGAGTACACATAAAAAAAAAAGATCTACAAGGTTTTTTTGAGTTTAAATGGTTTTCATGTTAATCACTGTTAGTATAGACTGGGACAAGAACATGACACAGACAGCCAAGATAAGTCGTGACTAAACATTAACATGGGCCTAGCCGTGCTTTTGGGAGCGAGTACATTATAATATTAGCTCAGGCGGTTAGGAGAACCACAGGTGCGTAGCTGTGTATTATTAACCCACAGACACGAGTTCAAAACCCACCTCACTTATTTTAACTGTCTAGCAATTTATAAATTTCATTTATTTGTTTTGGTTTGTATAATTTGTCTTGGTGCAAAACACAGATACGACATATTTAACTTTATTGAACTTTATTAAAGTTAAGTAAAGAAATGGTGAAATAAAGTAAAAAAGAAAAAAGAGAAATCCTTCCACACAGGCCCTTCCCCTTTTACTTATACAGTCTGTCATATAATTTTTACTCTTATCCAGTTGCCTTTAATTTAATAGATAAATACCTTGTTTGTTTGTTTATTTGCTTTGTATAATTTTTTTGCTTTCCTGCACTTTAAAAGTTTGATCGTTTGAGGTACCTCCAGGTTCTGTCCTTGGACCAATAACTATGGTCACGGATATCGTCAGCTTGGTCCGCAACTACGATCGTTGATTGTAGCCATCAAATTGTAGTCATTATTTTGAGGTCATCGAGGGCTGAATATTCACTTAACATCTATTCTAAAAGTGCAACCATGAAATCTGCATGGCCATATTATTTGTTTACGCATTTGTCCTCTTTTCTTTTATTCACGTTCCTTTTCTTCCAATGCTTGACAGCGATAAGCTAGCTTGCAATCTTTCCTGAGTCATGAATGACTAGCTGTGTACTTGAAATAGGTTGGCTCCACCTAGTGAATGAATAATGAATTACATTTCATGGTAATAGAAGTATGCAAATGATCATATACTTTAAAAGCTCTCTCGGTCCACAAAAAATAAGTTGGAAGGCTGGATTTGGCCTTGTGTTTCACACCTGTACTTCAAAGCATGCCTTTTTATTTTATATAGAATGTATATAAATAGTGAGTGGCATGGTGACGCAGTGGTTAGCACATCCGCCTCACAGCAAGAAGGGTCTGGGTTTGATTCCCCGGCTCGGATGTTTCTGTGTGGAGTTTGCATGTTCTCCCTGTGCTTGCGTGGGCTTCGTTCAGGTACTCTGGTTTCCTCCCACAGTCCAAAACATGCACAGTAGGATAATTGGCTGTTCCAAATCACCCCTAGGTGTGAGTGTAACTGTGAGTTGTTGTGTGTGTTGGCCCTGCGATGGCCTGGCGAGCTGTTCAGGGTGTACCCTGCCCTCGCCCAGAGTCGGCTGAGATGGGTGCCAGCCTCCCCACAACCCAAATTAGGATGAAGCAACTCAGAAAATGAATGAATGAAGGTCAGTGTTTGTCCTACACATTAAAAAGAGGATCAGGGGATCAGATATGGAGATGTGGAAAATTTGGAGACCAAGTCAACACCTTGAATTTTTTGTTGTGTGCCTTACACCATTCCAAAACAATTTTTGCTGTCTCACAGGGTGCATTATACTGTTAAAAGACACTGGTGCTACTCTTACCATGAACACTTGATGTAAAATTTAAAATATTATTCATCAGACCCGGCGACCATCTCTCCATTGTCCGAGTCTGATGCTCATGGACCCATTAGAATTCCGGCAGTGGACAGGGGTCAGCAATGGGCACTCTGACCGGTCATATATGAAGAGGTGAAGACAGAGATATACGCAGTTAGTGACAAGGAAATGTTAAAGTCAGAACAGAGAAATACAGACAAGTGTGTAATAATCAAGTGTGTATGTGCATTAGGGAGGAAGAAATGATGGAACCGGACAGTGATGATGAAGAAAGCGATCTCTTCAATAGACCAGACATAATCTACATGAATGATATTGAATCAGAAGATGATGAATTTGACTATGAGAGTCAAAGCCACTATCTATAACCAGCACCTACACTTTGTAGTGAGAAAGTGGGAAAAGATTTAATATATGGTAGGGTAGGACCTGGTTTTTTTTTGTTGTTGTTGTTTTTGTGCTGCTTTATGCCACTCTGGATATTGAAATTGTAAAATTATGTGCAACTTCTGTTCTACCCAAAAAAATAAATAAATAAATAAAGAAAGAACTCCAGGCAATGTTGTTCAGTAAATAACTCATCATCAGCATGAAATCAAGCACAAACTTAATCAGTTCCAGTTATTTTCACCCTCTAATCATATCCTCTGCCACAGGGCTGAGAAATTATAATAATAATTATTATTTGTTTATCTATAAAAAGGAATTTCAGGGGAAAAAAAGTAGGTAAAAAAAAAGCTGGTAACTAGTTATTTTTTCCCATTTGTTATCAGCTGTCAATCAAAGAAAAAACACATCAGATTAATTACGTGTCGACACTGTGTAACACTGCTTATGCTGCGCTGTTTACAATACACACATCACGGATACAATATCCTTGTGCAGTGCTTGCGTGCTTGTCATGCTGGTTAATTCACATCTGCACTCTTAGAAGCTAGCTAGAGACAGCTGGGGACTGTGCTATGAAGCAGGATTACTGGCTTATCTGGGTAAGTTCAGGGTGTCATGAAGTCGAGAGCGACATCCTAATTAACCGGTGCTACAAACGGTAAGTAGGGTTTCAGCGAGCCATGGCAATTTATGCTACAGCTCAACCAGGGGGCAACCACTGGGGATAAAAAAATGAAGTCAACCCAGAAGTGCTTTGAAGCGCAACTCCACTGGCTCCAAAACACTGCCGGCTCCATAGACTGTCAAGGCTAAGTCAAGGCTCCTCAGAAAATTATCCCACGATTAATTAGATTTTATGCCTCAGAGATTGAAATATCTGGGCGCATGTCTGGTTTGACTGACATCCCTGGACTGAAGGGACCGGCAGCAAGCATTTGGACGGAGCCAGAAGTTGCACTCCACACACTAACTCAAAAACAGCATCACCCATCATCACCATTTTTGATGTGAATGTTGGGACTGTGTAAATGCAGAAGTCTCTCGATTTTTGTTGTGGTTCAATATCCAATACTGCCACCGCAGCTAAAATCCTGAATTTGTGTTCTGCACACTAGCTAAAAAATGACATTACCAATCATGATCGTTTTTGGTGTGGATGTTGGGACTGACTAACTACACAAACCTAGCAATTTTTCTCATGGTCTAATATCCAGTATAGCCGCCGCAGCTGCCATCTTGAATTTGTATTCTGCGCCCTAGCTCAAAAACTGATCATCAGCGTTTTTGGTGTGGATGTTGAAACTCGGTAACTACACAATCCTATTGATTTTCATTCCTCATTCTCCCTGAACCACTTTTTTATTATTCGAGCCACAGTTTTATATCCATGCCATCAGGGTGGAAAAGTTCATCAAAGGGATAACCTGCACTTTTAAAAATGTTGTTTTCTGACACAATTAAAGTTAACCACTCCAGCTCAAAGGCTTAGTATCTCTTATACACCTGTTTTATATCTTGTTTTGGTTCTGTGTGTTTGCAATACCAATAACAAGACCAGATGCACGATCTTGCACATGTGCAATAACTTAGCACAGCAACACCGATTCACAGAAAGTGAAAAAGTCAGAGATCAAGTGTTCAGAAACAGAAGGGATTCGATTTCAAAAGAAATAAAAAGGATGCCAATGTTTACAAATATCATACCGCCTGGTGCAGGGGTCATTGACAATTGCATATGGAGTAAATAAATGGTTTCAGAAAGACATTGTGGCTGATTCCTTTTTATTTCTCATAAATAATTCACTCATTCACTTATTTGCTGAACCGCTTAATCCTAATAGGATTGCGGGGAGACTGGTGACTATTTCAACCGACAGTGAGCAAAGGCGGGGTACACTCTGAACAGCTCGCCAGCATCGCAAGGCAACACACACAACTGTGCACACTCACACCTAGGGGCAAGTTGAAACATTCAGTAAGCCTGATGTGCATGTCTTTGGACTATGGGAGGAAACCGGAGTACCCAGAGGAAACCCACAAAAGCAAGGGGAAAACATGCAAACTCTATACAGTATTTAGTATTTAACCCATTTGACCCAGGATATTCTTGCTGTGAGGCAGGCGTGCTAACCATTACGCCACCATGCCGCCCTTAAACTTACGAAAAATTTAAATAAAATGATAACACAATGGGGCTCCCTTATGTCTATAAATGCAACTAATGCAGTATTTCTCTCAACACATTTTTATTTTAAATTTAAACATTTACACAAGTAGTTCTCTGTTAATATAATGTTGAGTTTTTGTACATTAAAGCAAAAACAATAAAAATGAAACAATAAGTGCATACATACATACATGCATATGCCAACTTATGGATAGTTTAGAGTGCGCCACCTATAGGACTATAGAGGAATGGCAACGATTCACCACCCAATCATTAAATAAACATGCCAAATATCACAGTGCCCTGATAAGAGTGTTTATTAAAGCAGTAAATAAATCATGGAGCAGATGAGGGTTCCATTTCATGATGATCTTTGTCTATCCTTTCCAGTAGTGTTTCTAAGTATGTAGGTGAGTAGTACCTGTTAAAGAAAGTGAATAGTAAAAAATACTTATGCATGTAAATGATACACATAAGTAACAGTATTTGTTCCATTTTTACATGAATAAATGTTCATTAAGACCAGTTCTCCACCTGATTATCTCCTCTGGGTAGCAGGAGTTAATGGCCTTGATGCACTCCTGCAGATCGGAGCTGGGCTCGGCTTGAATTTCCAGCACCTTCTTCAATCCTCCGCTAGTTACAAAGAACTTCCGTGCTTTACTGTCATGTGGAAGAACCTGCAGGACACAAAACCAATAGGACCAATGATTCTCTCACATGGCCAGTCAGCAATAAGAGATGTTCTGTGTTTAAGGGAGAACTTGTAGTGGACCTTGCTGAACTGGCAGACGACATGTTTGAGAACATTGCTGGGAGCTTCGTAGAGGAGAGGCTCCAGTGCTGGAAGGTAAGTGCACTTCTGAAGGATGCTCTTTAAAGCGCTCTTTGCCTGGATTGGGGTAGATAATGGTTGTGTTCAGACAGAAACAATGCAGATCTTTGGTTCATGGACCCAGTATTCCTAGGGATTATATACCCAGGCCTGTATACTCCTTAAGACTACATACCATGTACTCTTTATATTCCTAGTGACTATACACCCTGGGCCCTTACTCTGAAAGACTATATACCATGTACTCTCTATATTCCTAGGGACAATATATCCAGGACCCCATATTCCTGGGGACGATATATCTAGGATCCTGTATTACTAGGGATGATACTAATTCTCTCCTATATTCACAAGGTATTATATTCAATGGGCCTTTAATTCATAGGACCCTTTAGTTGCTACATCTAGCTATATGTACCCAAGGTCCTATATTTCCTTAGAACCATAGTCAACAAGAGTGTATTCAAATAAGAATCAGATCACAATCCATTCCTTCAATTGAGATATTTTGTGTTTTTGACCAAATCTCTGCACCTTGAATTGCAGATCCTCAGAGCTCTGTTTGTCAAGGTAGAGATGGAGCAGTGTGGGGAGCACGTTACACATGGCCACAGCCCTTGCGTGCTCAGGTGTGTGATGGCCAATCTGCCCCAGTGCCCAGGCTGTCGCAGCTTTTATATGATCCTCCGTCTCCTCCGCCAGGCAGATAGCCAGCTGTGGTACGCCCTAGTGGAGAGTTTGGGTGAGCAGTGGAAAGAGCAGAGAGGAGAAATATTCTTAGACAGTGACAAATTAGCATCACAAACTTAATAGAAGTGGGAGAAGTATTACTTGAGGAAATAATTTGCCTGTTGACTCATGCTGTGATATTGTACAAGTGATCATAAGGCTGCCAAAAAGACACTGCTAGTATATTTACTCTCACTCACTCATTTGCTGAACCATTTAATCCTTTTAAGGAACACCACCAGAACACCACAGGGATGTGTCCTTAGCCCCCTCCTCTTCTCCCTCTTCACACACAACTGTTCCCCCATTTACACCAGCAACACCATCGTCGAATTTGCCAATGACACCACCGTCATAGGACTGATAATAAGATAATGATGAGTCAGCCTATAAGAAGGCATCTGCAGTGATGGTGTGACAACAATAACCTGGATCTAAACACATCCAAGATGAAAGAGATGATAATGGACTTCAGGAGATACAAAAAAACTGAGCACTCTGCCCTCTATATTGACAGAGAGGAGGTAGAGAGGGTAGAGAGCTTCGAGTTCCATGGAGTCCACATCTCTGCTGACTTCACCTGGTCTACAAGCATCTCTCACTAGGTGGGGAAGGCATCACAAAGGCTGTACTACCTCAGGAAGCTCTGACAAACCCGGCTACCCTGAACCCTACAGATAAACTTCTACCTAAACTCCCTGACCTACTGCTGTACAGTGTGGTTCAGCAGCTGTACTGCAAAGTACAGGAAGGCCCTGCAGCGAGTGGTGAGGGTGGTAGAGCGGGCAATTGGAATAACATCACCCCCCTCAGTGACATTTACACTGGCAGACTTCAGCGGAAAGCCAGTGGAATTATCAGAGACCCCCATACTCTGGACACCACCTTTTCTCCCCTCACCCCTCTGGAAGAACTTAGGCATAGACAAGCTTTATTGTCATTCAGATTACACCTTGCAGTGCACATCAGAAAAAAATTCTGTTGCACTGACTTGAGTAATAATGCAGAAGTAAAAACAGCAGCAGTGATGTACATAGAAGGTGTTGCAAAAATAAATATATGTATAGAGAACAGCTATATATAAAATACTATTGAAAAAATGTACAAATTACAATATTTACAGTATATTGCACATAGGTTGATACAGCACAGCAATAGTAATGGGACTCCTGAGTAACGAGCAGTCCTGAGAGTGTGTGTAGGTGTGTGGGGTGTGTGAGTGTGAGTTAGGATGGGGGGATTTTTCATTTTGAGTTCAGCAGCTTGATGGCTTCTGGGGAAGAATCTGTTCTTGAACCTGGCTGTTCCCTACGAAGGCTGCAGTACCTCTTTCCAGGGGCCAGCATCGAGAACAGTCCATGGTTGGGGTGTGAGGGGTCTCTGATATTGTGAGCCCTGGTCAGGCAGCGTTTTCCTGCTGTGTTTTGGATGGAAGGAAGGGGGAGCAGTCCCAATGATTTTTTCCACTGTCCTCACCACCCTTGGCAGGGACTTCCAGTCAGAGGCACTGCAGGCTCCTGACCAGACAGAGATGCAGCTGGTCAGTATGCTCTCTTTAGTTACTCTGTAGAAGATAGTGAGAATTGGAGGGGGGAGCTGTGCTATTGTCATCCGTCGCAGAAAGTGCATTTTCTAGACCTCCAGTGTGAAGGGACCAGATCAGATTGTCCATTATCTGGACCCCCAGGAACTTGGTGCTGCTTACTATCTCCACTGCTGTGTTTTTGATGAGGAGTGGTGAGTGACTGGGCTGAGTGAGTGGCTCCTCATAAAGTAGACAACAATCTCCCTGGTTTTGTTGACATTCAAGGCCAGGTTGTTGGTTTTGCATGAAATCAAGATTTGTTAAATCTAGAAATAAGATTATAGTGTAAAGTTGAACACTTAAAATAAGAAAAAACTTAGATTTAGAAGTATTAGATAATTTATCTTGTTTTAAGATAAATTATCTAATACTTCTAAATCTAAGTTTTTTTAATCTTGGTAAAAACCAAATAATTTGCAGTGCACCTCCTCTCTGTAGGCCAGGTCATTATCATCCTGAATAAGGCCCACTACTGTTGTGTCATCAGCAAACTTGTCATGTATCATCTGTGTGAACAGCAGTGGACTCAGGACGCAGCCCTGAGGGGAGCTGGTGCTGAGGGAGATAACACTGGAGACACTGGAGAGGTCTGTTGGTGAGGAAGTCAATCAGCCAGTTGCACAAAGGGGTATTGAAGCCAAGGGGGGGTCAGTTTGTTTACCAGATGCTGAGGGATGATGGTATTGAATGCTGAGCTGAAGTCCAGAAACAGCATCCGCATGTGCGTGTTTTTCCCTTCCAGGTGTTTCAGGCTCAGGTGGAGTGCAGAAGAAATGGCGTCCTCAGTGGAATTATTAGGAGGATAAGCAAACTGGTATGGGTCGAAAGTAGTTGGATACAATGTGGGCCTTCACCAGCCTGTTGATGCACTTCATAATGATGGGGGTGAGTGCTACTCATTTCAAAATCACTAATCAAGGAATAGATTTCCTCGCAGACCAGAGGACCAGAGGTCCAGCAAAGAATAGGCTTTAATAGCTTATGGCATGGTTCAGGTTGGCTCTAGCTGTCCTCAGCGCCACCATGTTGCCAGATTTAAAAGTGTTATTTTGTGCTTTCAGCATTGCACATACCTCACTGGTCATCCAGGGTTTCTCATTGGCCCATATGGAGATGTTCTTAATCACACTGACATCCTCCATGCAGTTCAGAATGTACGCAGACACAAATGCCCCACCCATGTGTGACGATTGTCTGTAGCTGCTACCCTGTACATATCCCAGTCCATGCACTCAAACAGTTCTGTAATGCTTCCATAGCTCCTGCAGGCCAGACTCTCATCTGTTTCATGGTGAATTTTTCCTGATCAGTGACTTGAGATCACCTCCACGTTGTTGCACCAGTTGTTATTGGTGTATTTGCAGACACCGCCACCCCTAGGATTTTCCAGTGAGAGTGCTGCTCCTATCCATACGGTATGTTGTTAGCCCCTCCATGCTAATGGCTTCATCTGGAACGGATGGGTTTAGTCACGTCTCCATAAGAATAATGGCACAGCAATCCTTCATTTCCTGCTTTGTTGATTAGGCTAATTGGGTATGTCTTTGAACTGTGGGAGGTAACCAGAGCACCTGGAGGAAACCTACGCAAACACCTAATAGTATTTATGCAAGACATTTAAATTTCAAGTGATTGAGCATATAGTAGCATACCTTAGATACAATGACAGCCATGGCGAGATTCTCAGAGTGGGCAGCCACGAAGCCGAGCATCATGATACCAGGCAATCGCACATTCCCTCTGGAGTCCCCTAGATAATCAATCACAGCTGCTAAACTTCCAGCGTTCACAATCATCTGGGATAACTGGAGAGAAACACACACACAAACACACACACACACACACACACACACAAACATACACACACAGCACTAAGCTAAGAAATGTAGGAATGCTGTTGAAAAAACTGGATAATACTAAGGATGTGTTAATTCTGTGCTTGAAATGGCCATGGTAGGTACCTCAGAGGTGTGTTTTGTGATCTCTCTGAGCAGCTTGCTGACGTTCTTCCTCACACTCTCATCAGGGTCTTTAAGGTGGACCAGTACAGCAGGAAAGATCTCAGTCTCCATGACCAGCTCTGCCAGATCCACAGAGTGCTTGGACATTTCACCCAGTGCCATGAATACATGCCTCTGTATCAAAGAAATTCAATATTTTTAAACAAATATGACAGGATCAATGAGTACGACCAGTCAGTATCAACCAATACAACTGTAACAGTAACACATGAAAGAATAAAAGACTTCTCCATCTGCCTTACAATTCCTAGTGAATGACTTGTTGCCATAGAAACAGTGACATAAAACAACCACACGACAATAAACCTCTGTAATTTGAAATGGAGCTAAACTACCATCAGAGCTGTCATTATGGAAACATGCGGTCGCAGGGAGGCTGGAGCCTATCTCAGCTATCTCAGCCAACTTTGGACAAAGGAGGGGTACATCCAAAACAGCTTGCCATGACCATTGCAGGGCCAACACACACAACCATTCACACTCACATTCACACCTGGCAATATGGAACAGCCATTTCGCCTAATGGGCATGTCTTTGGACTGTGGAAGGAAACCAGAGTACCTGGAGGAAAGGGACACAAGTACAGGTTGCCACACAAACACCACATAGAAACGCCCGAGCCCGGGATGCAAAACTCAGGACTTTCTTGCTGTGAGATGGACGTGCTAACCACTATGCCACTGTGGCCACTGTGCCCCCATTAGACCCCACCCCCATAAAAAAAAAAAAAGAATCAGTAAAATTGTGCCATGTTGGAAATTCTTTATGACATTGTTATTCTTACCTTCAGTTCTGTGTCTGGGTTCAGGGTCAGCTGTGCCAGGTGTGCAATAGCTCCAATGTCCACTGCGGTCTGCGCAAGCTCTGGTGAGTGTTTGCAGATGTCACCCAGTGTTGAAGCAGAAATCCTCTTCAGAGCAATCTCAGGCTCCTGGATGCAGAGAATGAGTAGAGGAACAGCCCCAGCGTCCACCACTGCCTGAGCCAATGCTGCGTTAGTTATAAAAAAAAAAAACTTCAGAAAAAGAGCATCATTTTCTATTTACTCACTCACTTATTTGCCAAACTGCTTAATCCTTTTAGGGTCACAGGGAGGCTGGAGCCTATCTCAGCCGACACTGAGTGAAAGTGGGGTACACCATGAACAGCTCGCCATACCATACGCAAGCATGGGGAGAACATGCAAACTCCAAAGAGAAATACCGAGCCCGGGACTTGAACCCAGTGCAGTGGTGGTTCAGTGGTTAAGGCTCTGGGTTACTGATCAGAAGGTCAGAGGTCCAGGGCCCAGTGGGGACTGTTGGGTCCTTGAGGAAGGCCCTTCATCCTCAAATGCTTAGTAGTATGAATGACATATAAATGTAAGTCAATCAGGATAATGGTGTCTGCCAAATGTTGTAAATGTAAATATAGCCCAGGACCATCTTTCTGCAAGGTGGATGTGCTAACCACTACGCCTTTGTGCCACCTCATGTGTTTATATCTTCAATAAAATACGAGACGAGCAGCAGCTTTTCCCCCTAAGGGCTGGTTGTTTGCCATAAAACCCACTTTTACATACAGAAACCACTTCAAACCCATCTGACACTACCGAGGTAGTGGTACTACTCATATCTAGTTACCATGACATAGAAAATGTTGCTTTGAAATCTTCTGACTTACAGGAGGTGTGTTGAGCGATGTAGCCCAGCGCCGTTGCTGCAGCCTTTTTCACTTCAGGATCTAACTCCTGCAGGGAACTGACCAAAGCATCAAGGGCACCACAGTCTGCCACGGCTTGTGCTAGCTCGGGTGAGTGCTTTGCCACAGCACGAAGAACAGACACCGCTGCCTTTTTATAGAAGCGCTGTGGAATACATTTAATAGACTGAACACCAGAACATGGAACATGAGAATGCACATACAGGTACAGTGACAAAACACCACAGTGGGATGTCCCAGGTCTACCTGACCCTATGTCCCCCCGTCTCTTCGACACCATGTCCCATCAGTGTGCCACATGACCTTACACACTGTGTGATTATGTCACAGCGAGGGGCAGTAGCACCTCTCTGTGCCATTATCACCTTTGATTGACTTACACACTCTGTGATGATGTCACAGAGGGGGGTCTACCACCCTGGGACATCCCACCCGTACAGCTTCTAGTTTCCTTTAAGCCCTTTAAAATGCCTCTTCTGGGACTGCTTGTATATTATGTCCGAAAAATTGAAGGAGCAGTTTGTAATTTCAGCAATCACTGCTGTCCATGAGATAAATTTAAAGCCTTTCTGTGTCCTTTATTCACTTTATCAATGAATATTGAGAGCCCCCTTTAGGTAACTAGAAGCATTGCAGGGTGGGAAGTCTTTGTGACATCTCAAAGGGTTTGTAGGTCATGTGACACACAAGCAGGACATCATGACGAATAGACATAGGGACACCATTAAGTGGTAGCCATTATATAGGACATCACACATTTACAATTTAACGTATGGGTGGGACAAATTTCTGGACCAGCTAAAACTGCAATAGTTGGATCTAGATATATTTTTTATTATCTATGTAAAACCTTAAAAGCTTGCATGCATAGTTTACGTCTGTACACATTTCTTCATGGAAAAAATTCAAACAAGTACTAAAACCTCATACGGGGGGGCACCATTGTACTGTGAAAAGTGGGGTGGGGGTG
The DNA here is from genome assembly GCA_039654325.1 of Tandanus tandanus. Taxonomy (NCBI): domain Eukaryota; kingdom Metazoa; phylum Chordata; class Actinopteri; order Siluriformes; family Plotosidae; genus Tandanus; species Tandanus tandanus. Next base: position 31,586,536 of record JBCNYH010000026.1, read on the forward strand.
ACACTAAAGAAATGGTTAAGCTGGAAGTGTTTCGCATTAAATGGGCTGGTATACATACCATGCGTTCATGTAAACAAGTAGACAGATGCCTGTCTGAAGTATGTAAATGTGATGTAGTATTAATTATGTGCAGATGTGCCTAGTTTTAATTTCTTCAGAAGTTCACTAGTTAATATCTGATTTGTTAGTTTAAAACCTGTATACTGTTATTATTATCATGCCTTATAGGAACTGACGTATCCATATCCTATCTTTGTAGTTTCGTACTCTCACGAGAGTGAAAAGGAATACAAATGGTGGCCTCTTTAAACAGGCTAATGCAAAATATCAAACACATTATGGCAGATTGTAACTTTGAAAATGTAAGTAAAAACCACCTGAACATGAAAATATAGATATTTTCAGTGTAACAGAAGAGTTTGAATGGCTTTCCGTTCATTTTCTTTCAAGGATTTTGTTTCTCAAAATGTAAGCACAGATTTTAAAGATGACTTGAAAAAAATACATTAGATTTTTTTCATTTTTATATAATATATGTGTGTATAGTATAATGTATTTATAACACACAAGCAGACTTAAAGGTTATAGCCTTCAAGGGTCCCATATAAAACCTTTAACGATTCTGTTATGTCACTGGTAAATTGCACTTTCAAGCAAGCTACTCCATGTTTGCCAGAGTGCACCGCGGCCTATGGACATGGCTACAGCAGAATACGACACTTATAAGGACACACCACCTGTCTTTAGTTGATTTGGTGATTAGCTTAAGGCCATCGTTTTGTAAGTTTCTTTGGCTCGCCTCGTATTTGCTTTATGGCAGTACTTTTTTAATTTATTTGCATCCACTGGGAATCAGAGAACAGAGTATAGTCCAAATCTGGAATTTTTCAAATAATCCATATAAAAACATTCTATCGTGTTACCACTGTTCAAGTATCTGGTGCTTAAAATTGCCTGAGGAGAATAAAACCAAACTCTCTTGACCTTCATCCATACATGCACGATTAACAGGTCCTTAAAATAAGACTGATCATTCTGTCTTGACATCTTACATTCTGCTCAGCCAGTGAGTAAATGACCAGAGGCACAATGCCTCCCTTTACCACAGCCTCGGCTAGGTCAGTGCTGTGACTGGCAAGTTTTCCAACAGCCAGAGCAGCTGAGTGCCGGATAGTCGGGACCGTATCCAGGAGGAGAAGCTTCAGGAAGGATAACACACCTGAAACAAGAGGGAGAGGTAGAGAAGAGAGAGAGAGAGAGAGAGAGAGAGAGAGAGAGAGAGAGAGAGAGAGAGGCAAAGATAGTAAAGAACAATACCAACTATGTTTTTACAAGACACCTGTTCTAATAAATAAATAATTTCCAAACAATGCTAAATTTAAAAAGGTGCCACATCAGTATTATAATCAGCACTGAGCTTTTATAGCCATATAAAATAGGATGTACAAGTATTTTTAAATAGTTGCTCTGTCCTTGTTACATATTATACAGTATAATAAGATAGTATATTAAACAATGTTTTTTTTTTTTCATTATTATAAATAAATTAGTTTTTTATATTGTCATGCAATCGTGATATATATATAAACAGCCAGTCAGCATCAACTCAGCGGCATGATGGCCTTATTAGGATTCCTGTGACACAGACATGGGACAGTCATCTAAGTACTGTAATGTTCCATGCCTATGGTGCTCCGCTCAGTAGCTCTGCTAAAACTGGATTTTTGTGTAGCATTTTGTATGAAGTAGTTTGCATGAAAAATGCTACATGTATAAAAATAAAAAAAAAGATGATGATGATGATGATTATTATTGTAAACATTCAATTCCCCACAACATGCAAAAAATCAGCAAGATTCTTCACTTACCCACATTCTGAAGAGTTTCAATATTCTGAGGTCTTGTGCAAAGCTCTGCAACTGTTTGCACAAACTTGAGCCTTTCGTTCTGGTACTGCTCAAAAACTATAAACATTTAAAAGGCTTAGAATTCTGAATGACAATACTCATGAGAGTGTACAGGCACTATAACTGCAGCTATCTAGATAGAATCTGTTTGGATATAATAATAATAATAATAATAATTATTATTATTATTATTATTATAATAACAATAATAATAATAATAATAAGTATAAGTATAATTATAATAATAATTATTATTATTATTATTATTATTATTATTATAAGTATAATCATAATAATAATAACAATGACAACAACAACAATAAGAAGAAGAAGAATAAAAAGAAGAAGTATAATAATAATAATAATAATAATAATAATAATGATAATGATAATAATAATAATAAGAAGTATAAACATTATTAATAATAACAACAACAACAATAATAATAATAAGAAGAAGAAGAATATAATAATAATAATAATAATGATGATGACAATAATAATAATAATAATAAGTATAATCATAATAATAATAACAATATCAACAACATCAACAACAATAATAATAATAAGAAGAAGTATAATAATAATTATAATAATAATTATAATCATCGTTATTATGAATTAATTATTAATATGTACAAATGAAGCAGTTCTCAGCTTTATTCGAAATTTCAAAGTATAAAAAGCACAACAATTTACAATTATTGCTCAAGTAACTATGAAATACCTGTGAAAATTATAAAAGCTAAATAATGCTAATGATGAAGTTCCAAAATACTTTCTCACCTTGTATAATATGTCGTTGGCTCATAGTTACAGTCCATCAATAAACAATGTCTAAAAGAAATAAGAAAAATGATAAGAAATATGAATCTGAAAAGAGGGACAATTTTAGTTTCATGGTATATACTTAACATTGACAATAATGTAACCAACTCTGATTCTGATTCTAACTCACTGTTTGTTGTTGTATTTGATATTTTGACTGTTAGCTCATGAGAAATAATGCAAAAATGACTGCACCTGTGAAAATGAGTAATCCACCAAAATAAATACATCAATAAAAATTATTAGTATATACTACACAGGAAAGGCACAATCTGATTGGACCGCTATCTCAGGATTAAAACACTATAATGTCTGAATCACTTTACACTTTACAGCTTTAAAATTACAAATAAGCATTAAAAAAAATCTATCATTTGTTTTTTTATTTCTACATAGCATACACTAAAACACCTTTATGGAATACAGTTGACTTACATTTCTGTGTAGTCTATACTAAACCATGAATAAGTATGCTATAAACAGAGCTACACATTATTTACTTCTGCTCGAAGCACACAAAGCTCACCTGACCTGCCTCTATATGTCATGGCATGACATATACACAAAATAAACTATAAAAATCCTGTTTTAATTTTCTTTTCCTCATGCTTCCACATAGTATTTACTAAAAATCTGTTTTAGTAGAGACTCCGTTACACAGCTCTGTGTGTGTGTGTGTGTGTGTGTGTGTGTGTGTGTGTGTGTGTGTGTGTGTGTGTGTTTGGAACTCAGCTGTATCTGTCATAATTGTAACCTATATAATATAAACCACTGTGGGGTTTTTTGTTTGGGGTTTTTTTTGCTTATGTTCCATTCATTCATTTCCTGAAGCGCTTAATCCTAATTAGGGTCACGGGGAAGCTGGCGCCCATCTTAGGCCAACTCTGGACGAGGGCAGAGTACACCCTGGACAGCTCACCAGGCCATCGCAGGGCATGCTTATGTTCCAGTATAGTATAAATTAAAATAATGATCTTCCTTTCTGACTCTCACACACACACACACACACACACACACACACACACACACACACACACACACACACACACAGAAAAAAGGGCCCAGGGGCGAGCCCAGGGGTAGGGAATCTCTGTGTGGAGTATGTATGCGCTCCTCGTGCTTGTGTGGGATTTCTCCAGGCACTCCGGTTTCCTCCCACCGTCTAAACACATGCACATTAGGGAAACTGGCAGTTCCAAATTTCCCCTAGATGTGAGTGGGAATGGTTGCGTGTTTTGGCTCTGTGATGGATTGGTGAGCTGTTTAGGTTGTACTCCGCCTTCGCCCAGTGTCGGATAAGATAGGATCCAGCGTCCCTGCGACCCTAGTAGGATTAAGTGGTTTGGCAAATGAGTGAGTAAGTACACACACACACACACACACACACACACACACACACACACATCAGGTTTAAATCCGAGCACTAATTTAAACACCGACAAAATGCGCATAAAACCTGAATTGGCTCCACTCCCTCCACCTACAGGCCACTCTCCGGGTGATCAGTCCCGTTATTCCTTTACCGGGTGTACCGCTTTATGCTCTCTATATGAAGAAGTAGAAATGTAACCTCTCTGTACTCACATCTGTCCTGCTGCGCTGGTTAGAATGATCGCACACGCCATGACGAGCATTTAAAGTTAGACCGCGACTGTGATGTCACAAGGGAAGCGGCGTTTGATTGATGTGTTTAATGCAGGGTTGGCGCTGTTTCCACAACACACCACACACCTTGTTACATAGTTTTAATACCAGTCTGGGATATAACACACACACACACACACACACACACAAACACACACGCGCACACACACACACACACGTACAGTGTATGTTCCATATGAACTCAAAACAAATGGAGGGAGCATTGTGGATTTGTGGATTGTGGATTTCTTAGACAAAACAATAAATGATGCAGTCTGAAGCTGGTGGACGAAGTAAGATCTGAAGATTCAGAAGGACTAGAAGGGCAATCAGGAGGATGTGGCACTCCTCAGACCACCACAGGTTGTTCAGGAACCCAGGTTCTGAGAAAGCATGAGCCAGAGTGTGTGTGTGCACAGGATTGCATTCTCCCTGACAGGTTGGCTGGGGGTGGCACAGTGTTTGTGTTGTGTTTGTTTTTTTCTTATTATATTTAATTGCAGTAAAATTCCTGACCAATCATTCACTCACTGATTTGCCGAACTGCTTAATCCTATTAGTGTCGCGGAGCCTATCTCAGCCAAAACCAGGCAAAGGTGGAGGAACTGCTCGTCAGACCACTGCAGAGCCAACACACACACACACACACACACACACACACACACACACAACCATTTCCACTCACACTCACACCTAGGGCCAATTAGGAACAGCCAGTTTTTCTAATGTCCATTGGGAAGAAAAATATGTCTGACAAAGAAAAAGAGATTCCGGAACATTTCATGGAGAAGTGAAGGTCTGGTAGATGTTTGCATAAAAGGATGGATCATGGAGACGCTTGGTGGCCACCCCAGCCGACACTGGGTGAACATAGGGTATGCCCTGGACAGCTTGCCATACCATCACAGGGCGACACACAACTATTCACACTTACACTCACACCTAGGGGCAATTTGAAACAGCCAGTTATCCTAATGTGCATGTCTTTGTACTTCGGGAGGCAACCAGAGTACACGGAGGAAACCCAGGCAAGCACGGGGAGAATATGCAAACTCCACATGAGCCCAGGACAGCAACCCGGGACCTTCTTGCTGTGAGGCGGACGTGCTAACCACCACATCACTGCGCTGCCCCAGCTCCCCAACTGTTTTGCTTTTCACAGTCGCTAACTGTTACCTGACATTTTTTACCATCAGCTTGTGAGCAATCACACAAAAACTCATATGACTCCACCACCTGTGCAAGTTTGTCATCTTCCAGAATAAATACATAAATAAAAAAATAGACCACAGGGGTCCAGACGCTCCCGCCGAAAGGACCGTTTCATAATATGCCAGAATAGAACAAGCACAGCAGGTTTGAAAGCCCCAGCTTCAGCACGCAGCAAGTAAATATCTGGAAACTAAAGTGTGACGGACGGACAGACGAGACCCATTCTTATAACTCCCAAGGGGCAACACTTAAATATTAATAAATATAAAAATAAAAGCAATAATTAATTTGGAGCTTGTTTTATCCTGGAGCCACAAACTACATGCAGGTTTTATTCTGAGCACAAATGAAACAGACACGACAGACAAACTAAATCCTAAACTAAACTAGAAGCAGTGCTAAAGCTCTGTGGGTGGGACGTCCCAGGGTGGTAGCGTCACAGAGTGTGTCGAACAATCGATATAGGTGATGACGTCACAGAACGGGGCAGTAGCCCTTCTCACTGACATCATCATTGTGACAGACAAAGAGACAGAGGTAGACAAATAGGTTTCTACCGGATAGACAATATAAATCGACCAGTTTACACATCTGAGTTCAACTTCAACAGGAGTGAGAAGAATAACAGCCAACACACATGGCAACCCCGACTAAGGAGAAAGAGGAGTGTGAGAATGTCATTCTCCAAAACGCGACAGAACGACAGGACCAGACGCTTCATACCAAGTTCTCCACCAGTCCTTTCAAAAAGCTTCACGTTTTACCTGATAAACTGAGTTCGGAAGAAGTAGCCGAAGGGGCTCAGGAGGATCCTGCTTACCTGGAGCATGTTCGCAGAGCACGTTTAGAACCAAAAAAGAAGTACACTCGTCCAGAGACTGAGTCTCAAGAAATTGGATGGATTTCCACGCCTCTGGTTGCATTTGATCGCACGGACAGACGACTAAATTTCCCACGGCAGCGTACTGAAATCACCAAATACAAGGAAGCTGTCTTGCGTCTGGATGAACTATCTCGGAAATATGAAGCAAAGAAAGTGCTTTTGCAAAAAGCTGCAAGATAATTTAAGAAAGAGTGTGCTCCTAATACCGGCCCCAGGCCCAGGTAAATGGGGAGGGAGGGTTGCGTCAGGACATCTGGTGTAAAACCCGTCCCAAATCAGACATGCAGATCCAATCAGAAGGAAGAGATCCTCTGTGGTGACCCCTAAACTTAGTATCTCACCGAGCAATGAATGCTGATGAACTGAGATTTTTTTGGATTCGTCAACTTTTCTGATGAATGTTGGTGAAAATCAGGATTCGCTTCTGACATCTGCTTCTGTCATTAGCAGTTAGCGATGTCTAGTGATAACACTGGTATGCAAAATTGTAGAGGTTTTTTAGAAACAAAATGTGCTATATTTATGATGGATTTTGGTATACTGAATTCAACCATAATTCTGCTTTACAGCTTGTACCGGTCCGTCGTGGTGAAGAGGGAGCTGAGCCAGAAGGCAAAGCTCTCAATTTACCAGTCAATTTACGT
>JBCNYH010000026.1:31603481-31614203 GCA_039654325.1 Tandanus tandanus
ATTACAGCATTTAACCTTTCAGGCATAGTGTTCACATATTTTTTAATTTCTTCACTCACTAAACCATTCCATATGGTCTAAAGTTCATGCTATGCAAAAGAAATAAATAAATAAAATTTGCGACACCTTTAAATTTTTCTGAAAAATTGGTATTTTCAGTGTTTTTGTTTGTTAGCCATACTTTTACCTCAATATACTTGTTGGAATAATTTTTTTTCTCGTTGCCTACAATAGTATTGTTCGATACATTTTCACCAAAAAATTATAGAGAAGTCATTTTTTACTTCTTTTTATTAGGAGTTCTTTTAGATAAAAGTGGTGGTGTATAATCTTCACTGCACACTACTATATATATATTAAATCAAGCAGGAAGAATTTCAGATGATCACCCTAATGGGATCTGCCCATATAATATGTAAAATACTCTCCATCACTTAAACCTAATGTAATCCTAAACCTATGGGTTAGGCTCAAATACAGCCTATAAATAAGGAGAATAAGAGAATTAAGTGACCATCGAAACAGAAAAGCAAAGCTTTTAATTATAATACTAGAAAAAGGAAAAAGAGGAAGAAGAAGAATAAGTCGGAAAGGTTTTAAATAAAATAATATTAAGAAAAAGATCAGGTGGAAATAAACACACAGGTATAAAAATACTTTAACTCAATACTCAACCTCTTCAATGATCAATCCTAATTACGCATTAGATGAACAGTATTGGTATTTAAACTGATTCAGTCACCAACATTTCACATCTGATGATATTTTTCTGATTCAGCCCGAGCAGTGAGGTCACGTGTGTCCGTTGTCAGGGCAACAAGTAAACAGTGGAGTGAGAGACACGTGATTATTAGTGTTAATGGAGTTCATGTGAGAGGATGACGAGCACCAACATCTGATGGTGAGAATCAGAGCCCGGACAGGAGAGTCGAGGTTAACACGGGTTCATCTTAAAATTCATTCTGATAGTAAATTCTTTATATACCGACACGCGCCGTCCAGCACACAGACATCCACTGTTAAACCTCCTGCTCTCCGAGTCGACCTCTCATTCACAAAAAGAGCAGATTACATCTGATTGGTCCGAGATAACAGGTGGTGTCACAGAGAGGCGGGGCAAAAGTGGCGAGAAACATTCATTCTTTCATTTTCTAAGCCGCTTAATCCTAATTAGGGTCGCGGGGAGGCTGGAGTCCATCTCAGCCAACACCCTGGACAGCTCACCAGGCCATCACAGGACCAACACTCACACAACCATTCACTCTCACACCTAGGGGTGATTTGGAACAGCCAATTAGCCTACTGCGCATGTTTTTGGACTGTGGGAGAAAACCGGAGTACCCGGAGGAAACCCACGCAATCACGGGGAGAACATGCAAACTCCACACAGAAACACCCCGAGCTGGGAATCGAACCCAGGACCTTCATGCTGCGAGGCAGACACGCTAACCACTACGCCACTGCGCCACCTGGTGAGAAACAGTTGTGGCACAAACTCATACACAAAACATTATTAACGTCAGATTTTTTTAAATTACTGTTATGAATTTATATAATATATGTTTTTACGTGTTAAAAGAATAAAGCAGCCAAGTCAGAGTGCCCGGCTCTACGGTGTACCGGCTCTACGGTGTACCGGCTCTGGGGTATACCAGATGGGGTGGACCGGCTCTAAGGTGTGCCGGCTCTAGGGTGTACCGGCTCTACGGTGTACCGGCTCTGGGGTGTGCCGGCTCTAGGGTGTACCGGCTCTGGGGTGTGCCGGCTCTGGGGTGTACCGGCTCTACGGTGTACCGGCTCTACGGTGTACCGGCTCTGGGGTGTACCGGCTCTACGGTGTACCGGCTCTGGGGTGTACCGGCTCTGGGGTGTACCGGCTCTACGGTGTACCGGCTCTGGGGTGTACCGGCTCTGGGGTGTGCCGGCTCTAGGGTGTACCGGCTCTACGGTGTACCGGCTCTGGGGTGTACCGGCTCTGGGGTGTACCGGCATGATGAAGAGCGAGTCCTTGTTTCCTCAAAGTGGCCGCTAGATGGAGATGGAGATAGAGTTTACAATTCCAACGTGCGGCCGCTAGAGGGAGTGCGAGTTCATGATTTAACATACTCCACCGGCATCTGCTGTGGTAGAAGAAGTCGAACTCGAACCACCCGGTTGTTTTAGTTTCTTTGGGATTGTCGGATAAATCCTCTCTATATTTTTTTTGCAACGATGGAGGAGTCGAAAAATAAAGATAAAACCCAGCCCGAGAAAACAGACGAAAAGGATAAACAATCGGCAGGGAAGGATAAAGAGAAGAAAGAGGAGCAGGAGCTGGTGAGTGCGAGCTCGGGGACAGCGGGGCTAATTTACCTGAGTCACTGCCTCCACAGGGTTAGTTAGCGTTATCGCTGCGGATTATACACCAGGCTGAACCGAAACCACACATCACTCATTAATCCTGTATAAGAGCACTACAACAGTGCACATCTTCACTTTCTGTAACGGTGATTATGTGGCCTAGGAACTCATTTAAAGTACCAGGTTTATGCTAGTCATTAGCGTCCCTTTCTGACCAGCTATCCGTTCTTTGTTTTTTACGTTCACGTCATTAGATTTGACCGAACACTCGACTAGTCGCTATTTTTATTATAAACAGTATCAAATCTGTATTAAAAATCAAGTATGAATTGTAACTTGTTGGAAGTAAAATGACAACCTAGCTTATTAGCACGAACTGGCTATCTAACCGTGGGTTTTTTTCCCCCACCCGTATTACGACGAACTTCGCTATCATTACTGTCATTGGTTGAGCGCACAGATTAACTGACCAATCAGCAATTTGATTGTTAATACGGGTTGAGTTAGACAGCAAATCTCATCACGGGGCGGGGTTTATCACAACCTAATAAAGCGAGCATGAAGTGCCTTCATCAGTGGTGTAACCTCAGGTGTCCCAGCCGGGCCTGATCACACCCTGACTTGTGTCCCAGCAACATTGGCCCACTTCTCTGACCTTTTAATCCGAAAGTAATAATTCAGTGAACGGTTAAATAAAACATTGAGTTTATATTAGCACAATAAATCCCCATTGCTCCTTTTAACTGGTTGTTTTGAAGATTTTAAGGGGAAATACATTGTGAGTGATAGGATATCTGTCTGGAGCTTTACGTCATTCGTTGAGGTTCAGGGTACATGATATTTGTGTTATTTATTGATATTTTTCAGTCAGAGGAGGACAAGCAGTTGCAGGAAGAGCTGGAGCTGATGGTGGAGAGGCTGAGTGTGAGTTTCTGTCTTTTCTATAGAAGAAACATAGTTCATTCAGTCAAATGAGTATTTATTGTACACAAATATCACCCAAATGTGACATTTCCCTGCTATTTACACTACTTTTATCTCATCAGGCTAATAAAAAAGTAGATACAATTATCTGGAGCTTGGTTACAGCTTCTTAAAATGTGAATACTAAAAAATTAAACATAGTTTTTGTTGAATTTTGTTGTTGTTGTTGTTGTTTTTGTTTTAATGAATAAAATACATTTTTATCTACTGCCTGGCCTTAAATGTAACTAGTATATACTACACAGGAATGGAGTGATCTGATCGGTCCGTTATCTCAGGATTAAAAACATTATTCTAGAGCATAGAGAGGTCACCTGACCTGCATCTGTCATAGTCAGAATATGCAAATACAATCTATAAAAAAAATGTTATTGTTATTATTATTATTATTATTTTTATTTTTCCATCTAGTATATAGACCCATTAAATGTTTTTGTTTTGGTTCACTGTTTCTGAGCATTGCATAGTCACCGGTTGGCAAAGAAAAGCTAAAGGAAAAAATTAGCAGAGTCTCGTGAAACTCCAACAACTAACTCAGAACAAATTACAAACTTGAATCAAGTGGCGTTGGAGAGACATCATGATAAACTGGTTGCTGTCGGAGGAGCAGTTTTCTGTGGCGCTGTTTTGACAGTGTCACGGCATATTTATTTTATTTATTTTTTTACTCCAGAGTCGTATTATTTTTATTTTTTAACCTGGTGATTCAGTACATTCAGGTCGTCAGTCAGGATCATTTTATTCGACCTGACCAACTGAAACAGCTCCACTCCAGAGGCTTGTACAGATTTCCACTATGTATGATGAGTACATCACTTCCTGCTCTTTTCTTCTTACCCTGACATGCTCATCACTCTGGAATAGGGGCAATCTGGGCTCATCAGACCTTTTTTCATTGCTCCATGCTTTGGTTTTTATGCTCCCTAGCAACCTGAAGTCTTTTTATTTTCAGTTATTCTCTAAAAAGCGTTTTTCTTCTGGCGATGAAACGCAATGACATCTTTTCCACTTCAACTGTGGGATAAGTGTTCCAACTTGATGTATAAGAAATGAGAAGGTACTCACTGCATCAGTTATGATTGAAAGAATAAGCGATGTTCGCATCTCGTGTGCGCATGCACGAACTCTGAGCCTCTCTCGCGTTTGGCTACCAAAGCCAAACACATTGTTCTACTGTAGATGTGCTGATGGTCATTATAGACTTGAAAGGTGGAGTAAAAGTCAGTGTGATATCCATAATTGTGAGCCCAGACAGCCAGAATGTAGATTCGAACCACCGTTTCTTCTGCACAATTTACCCACGGAGAAGAAAAACCCCGAAGTTCACAAGAAATAGATTAAACTAGTAAATGTCTGAATTATAGTTATATGTTTATTATTAATGATTAGATTATTGTTAATTAGTAGACGGACTTAGATTTTAATAAAGGAATACGGTGGGTCAGGTGGGCTAATACCTCAGACGCCCGATTATCACCCACTCCATGATAAGTTTAACTTTAGTTACTGTACACAATGACAAGTTTACCGCTGTTATAATTGTTCTAAAGGAATTCCGGTATTACGTTAATAGATTTGGGTATAATTATAAAACCTTATATAGACATAGTCCCAATTCCTTTCAGCACAGGGCTGGCTTTAGTTTATGCCTCATTTCCAGTATTCTGATATTTATGTTTGGGTTGTGTGAGTCGAATTATTACAAATGCTGTTATCACTTCAAGTTTACATGTAAATATATCTCAACTATTAAACGTGGTCTGTTATATCACATCAGGCATGTTTCTGTTCGATTTCTTTATGTGAATTTCATGGCTGTAGAATACTGTGAGTGACAGTTGATGTAATGATATCTTATGTAATTTATTACATAATTAATTAATTATTTTTAATAATGTGAACAGAACGCTGTTATAAACAATAAGACGTACCTTCCTTGTAGTTGTTTACGATTAACACCAAAACCTCGGCGTTTACAAAATACTTTCAATCCCTGGACTTTCTACCTTTTAAAATTGTCTAAACTGCATCGTTTGCTCATGTTCATATTACATTCCTCCATTCACACAGGTCCGCTTGGTAGCCCTGATCCCATAATGCATAGCGCGAGCCGAGATGCGAAAATGGCTTATTGTTACTAGTTGAAGCATTAACCACTGCAGTGATGAGCCAATCAAAAGCTTTAAAATACAGGGTGACCCCAAAAAAAACCTCCCACATTTAAAATGTAAATAAAAACAAAGGTTAAAGATAAATCACTTCATTCAATGCAGTTTTTAATTTATCGTTATTTGCACATATTAAACTTAGTGAGGTGGGAGAGGCCGTGCTAAGCTCTGTTGGTAGCCCAACCCCACCTATCCTCAGTCACCAACATGGCGAGGTCGGGAGCACGGCAAGCGTTCACCGTCGAAACATTCTTCACTGCAAACTGCTCCGTGATCGCCGTGTAGAGCGCCTTTCAAAGATATTTCAGTGGTCCACAGAACCAAGCCGTTCCAGATCGGAAAATCATCTTAGAGATTTGAAGAGAAAATCAATTATAAGTGTACACTCATCAACCCCAGACTCGTGGACCCCTTAAGGTGGCTATTCAGCGGGAGATGGTTGCTGTTCCCCCTGACATGACCCAAACTCGTGGATGTGAACCGGAACTGAACCGAGCAGCAGAACAGATTAATGTAGAGACAAAACTCCTGTTTTCTAAACGTCATCCAGGTTAGACTGTAGCTTATCCTCCGAGTTATTAGCTGAAGTTCATCTGAACAGAGACTAGTTGCAGGGCAGGGAACTTTACAGCAGAAAGGAAGTTTTCATTTTATTTAGTGTTTTAAAAGGAAAACTGCCAACAAAAGGTGCTTAAAGCTGATTGGACAGCGAACTATACGGTTATTTTCCACATGTTATACTTAAAACCGATGCTTCATGTGTTCATGGTGCTGAACAGGTGTAACTGGTTCGGTTTGGTATGCTTCAGAATTTTTAAAAGCAGCGCGGAAGAAAGAGGAATAGCATCTAAACGATAAATAATCAGCATTTGCTCAATTTCTCCTGGAGAAATATTCACCTGTAACCACTCATGTCAAACGATCATGTTCCATTTTGGGTCACATGACCATGATTTCAGCTTGAATAAACCTTTTGTGCCTGTTCTTATCCTCGCTGTCTGTGTCTTAGGAGAAGGACATGTCTCTTCATCGCAATGCGCTCGAGGAGCTCCGTCGGCAGATTCGTTCCTCCACGACATCCATGACATCGGTGCCCAAACCGCTCAAGTTCCTACGGCCGCACTATGGCAAACTCAAAGAGATCTACGACGGCATGGCACCTGGAGAGAACAAGGTGTGTGTCGCAGATAATCAGTGATTACATGTGGGTGTTTTTTAAATGCTTTTCCATGCACTCCGACCGTGAGAATGAGCTGTTACTATAGAAACGGCGATGCATTAATATAAACCTGCAGTCGGATCTATTGTTGAAGAAGACGAATCCGTTTAGCAATCCGTGTGTGCTTTCAGCCTTTCTGTGCTGACGTGGTGTCAGTCCTGGCCATGACAATGAGTGGCGAGAGGGAGTGTCTGAAATACCGCCTACTTGGCTCACAGGAGGAACTCGCATCATGGGGCCATGAATATGTCAGGTAGAGAACGTCATGTCCATGTCGCTATGGTAATAAACCAATTAAATCTATCAGATAAGGTAATTTTGTGTGTGTTTGCGTGTGTTTAGGCACTTGGCAGGTGAGGTAGCTAAAGAGTGGCAGGAGCTGGAGGAGGGAGACAAGGCGCAGCAGGAGACGCTACTGAAGCTGGTGAAGGAGATCGTTCCCTACAACATGGCACACAATGCCGAGCACGAGGCCTGCGACCTGCTCATGGAGATCGAGCGGCTCGACATGCTCGACACGTACATCGACGAGAACGCCTATGCCAAAGTTTGCCTCTATCTCACCAGGTGGATCTCTCTCTCACACAACACACACGCACACACGATCTTTATTCTGTAGCATAATCTCACATTTTTAATCCCACCAGCTGTGTGAGTTACGTTCCCGAGCCAGAGAACTCAGCCCTGCTCAAGTGTGCGCTCAACATTTTCCGCAAGTTCAACCGTTACCCAGAAGCCCTCAGGCTGGCACTGATGCTCAATGATGTTGAACTGGTGGAAAACATCTTCACCTCCTGCAAAGACATGTAAGTGCACTCTCTCTCTCTCTCTCTCTCTCTCTCTCTCTGTCTCTCTCTCTCACTCACACTCACATACACCTGTATGAATTTACAAGCTAGTGAAGATCACTAGCAATGCTTGCTAACATTCTACTATTTATTATATCATATAATTGGATTAATATTTATTATTATTCATTAATATATTTTTTCGTTTCTGATTGGTGGAAAGTCACAAGCTAATCCTTAATATTCTACTTTATCTTACACTGACATCATAATTTGAAAGCTTGTTGCACGATTAACACGTACCACATATGTTCCTCCTCATAGATATCATATAACACAGATTGGCTACGCCCCGCGGCTGACGGCTACGCCTGTCCGCCATCTTAGTTGTTTGGTTAGTTAGTACAATTTACAGTGAAGCCCTGCGGCTCTGAGTTGTCAAAACGTCAGTTTATTATCTTACTATTTATGGTTTGTAAGCCGTGTCTAAGAGTGAGTAGCAACGACCATGATGGTGACTCAGAGTTTTAACACCAAACGCACTGTCGACAGGGTGTGGCCTATTTTATTTGTGATCTAAACCAGAGGCATAACAAAGAAGGGAAATTATTTCATAAATGATTGTCAGAGTTCAGGCTTTTCTCTCAGAGGTTAATCTTTCTCAGTCAAATCTCTTTCTGGCCACCTCTCTCTGATTTTCCGATTTTCGTCTCCTGTGTGTGTTCCTCTTTAAAATAAGTTCAAGTTATATATGAGAATATGATGTGTTTGTTAAGGTGACGTCCTGAGGAGGGCGGTAATCCGTCTATCAGAGTCCACCCTGCCAGATCCGTAACAAGCGGATAAACTCACGTCCTTACCGTCAGATATTGTGATTCCATATTCAGTTCCATATTTTTGTGGAGTTTGTCTAGAATGAATCGGTAACGGCGTTAGCCAGAAATAGCATGCGCCACTTCCAGCTAACTCATACCGGCTACGATGTGCTTTCCTGTGCACTTGAAAATATTTTGAGTAAATAATAAAACAATCATTGAATTCAGCTTTTGAATGATCTGGAGAATTATTCGGATCCGCCTTGGAATTCGGACTCAGTAGCTAAAACCCCCTCAATGTGAATAATTCTTTATATTATCCTTCGCCTCATTCAATAACTGCTTAATGTTAAAATGTAACTGTATCATTAAAACTAACAATCAAAAAACTATTCCACCATAAACACCGTATGAAAACAGTTTTATTTACAGCCCAATGAAGTTCAATCTTCAATCTGCACTTATTGATTAGAGTAAAAGTTTTGGCCTCCTTTCATGACTCTGTGGAGACGTCACATCGTTCGGTTTGGAAAATAGGACTGCTCCTCCGGATTCTCTGATTTCCGTCTCCTGTGTGTGTAGCGTGGTTCAGAAGGAGATGGCGTTCATGCTGGGCCGGCACGGCATGTTCCTGGAGTTGAACGAGGACGTGGAGGACTACGAGGACCTGACGGAGATCATGTCCAACGTGCAGCTCAACAGCAACTTCCTCGCACTTGCGCGTGAGGTGTGTGTGTTTTTTTTATTTTTTTTTATTTCTTTCTGCACTGTCAAGTAGCCATATCTTTAATTTTCCTTTTTTTCCAGAGAATTCTAATGGAAACAATTTGAGTTTTTATTTATTTATTTTGCTTTGCTTGTGTTTGTACAGCTGGACATCATGGAGCCTAAAGTACCAGATGATATTTACAAAACCCACCTGGAGAACAACAGTAAGATACTACTTTTTCTTTCATTTACTCTCCATTACTTTTCTGTGACAAAAATTTTCAGGGCAACAAGTAGAAAAAGTGGGCAAACCCACCTCAGATGTAGCATTGAGCATCAGCTATGCGCTAATATCAGTTACGTCTCGGAGCTGAGCGGTGATTTCACCCATGAGGGACTGCAATACTGTTCCTCTTATCATATTTGTTTTGTTTTGTCTCTCTCTCTCTCAGGATTCTGTGGCAGCGGCTCTCAGGTGGACTCTGCCCGAATGAACCTCGCTTCCTCATTCGTTAACGGCTTTGTAAATGCCGCATTCGGACAGGACAAACTGCTCACTGAGGATGGCAATAAGTGGCTGTACAAGAACAAGGACCATGGTTAGACACACACACTCAACCACATGATGGATTTTTTTATTATTATTTTTTTTATGTTTATGTAGAAATGATGTGAAGTCAACTTTAAAAAGGTGTAGTTGAAAAAAGTAATTATCCTTCATTAAAAAATGAGAATCGAATAAAGTTTGAAAAAAAATTGCAGAAAGTATTACATCATAAAATGATGCTGAAATGATGTCACAGACAGACACGCCCATGCACCACTACACTTAAACAGTCTGATAATGCAGCATGAGCGTCGTCATGAACGATGCTGCAGGGTAGTTTGTTGAATTATTGTGGTTGTGATACCTTTAAGAAAGAATCTTCTAATACATCATAATAAACAAATAACACAAAATTCTAAATGTAAACTGACTGGATGCTCTTTATCTGACCAGTAAAAATGCTTCATAAAGAGATATTTAGTAAAAAAAAATTTTTTTTAAATGTACCATTTTGTCCTTAAATTCAGCAAAAACATTTTATAAATAAAATTACGTTCTTGTATAAGCAGAATTTTTTTTCCATTTTAGGAGAATGGTGAT
Organism: Tandanus tandanus; assembly: GCA_039654325.1. Classification (NCBI taxonomy): domain Eukaryota; kingdom Metazoa; phylum Chordata; class Actinopteri; order Siluriformes; family Plotosidae; genus Tandanus; species Tandanus tandanus. The sequence continues at coordinate 31,613,651 of JBCNYH010000026.1, forward strand.
GTGATACTGTTCATATTGTCGCTGCGTTTTTGGTTTGCCATTAAATATAAAATTGTTTTTAGCGGAGCTCCGTGAAGCTCCATACTTACCCAAATGTCATGAAGCTGTGGACTCCATTTTGTTGTCGTCCTCACAGGCAACCGAACACGTGCGTCGCTACTGAGTGCACTGCACAGAAAATGTTCTTGTTTAATAAGTGGGTTTTTTGTTTTTTTTTGAGGAGAAATGTGTTTTTGAATACCATTTGAAAAGACAGTAAGTTGTATTATGGCTGTTTCTTTACTGACAGTAAATGCAAACATTTTTGGAGCCTCGCTTTTAAGTAGTGACCAAATCTTTATTTTAAAGACACGCCTTGGTTTAATTGTGTAACATTTAATATTTGTATAATTTATTTAACTCAGTTGGTCACTTTAGACTGCTGTGTCACTCGTGACCTGATGATTTCATGATACAGTCCCTTTAGTGTCATAACGTTTCTACGACGGAGTATTAGGGCCACATTAAGAAAAATGTTTTTTGACAGACTTCGAGAATAAAGTCGTAATATTAC
>JBCNYH010000026.1:31624141-31654171 GCA_039654325.1 Tandanus tandanus
GTCGGTGGTGGTCGTGTGATGGGGAAGGCTAAAAGTTGATGGGTGGGAATTGGAAACGACTAAATTAGGGAGAAAAAAGGGGAAAAATCCAAAAAAGAAAAGAACATTTATGGCATTAGGCAGACGCCCGTATCCAGAGTGACTTACATTTATATGTCATTCATATAGTCACCAACCTTCTGATCAGAGCCTTGACCACTGAGCCACCACTGCCCACCCATTAACTGGAGTTTCACTGAATCAGAAATATTTGAACACACTGTTTCTGTGGCACATGGATAAATTTCAGTGTGATGTCATTCAGGTCATCATTTTGAGAAATTGTTGTGAGAAAAGTCTACCACTAGGATGATCTCACATTCTATGTTTGTGTGTCGTTGTGTTTTTTTTTTTTTATTTTTTTTTTTTTATTTTTTTTTTAAATTTATTTATTTGTTTTTTTTTTTTAAATCAGGTACTAACAATGCTCGTTTAGCAGCCATGCTCCGTCAGCTGGCCCAGTACCACGCCAAGGACCCCAACAACCTGTTCATGGTCCGACTTGCTCAGGTAAACCCAGATGGAGTTACTGTTGTACTACACCAACGCTGATTAGTTTCCTATAACACAAGGTTGAAGAGTAGCTTATTCCCTTTACACAACAGGAATTTACTGAAAACTTAAATTCTTTCTATAGTAAAGGACAACTCATCACACTTTCATGTATAATTACCTTTCATGTTAAAAAAGATGGTTCCTGTTCTTACTTCCTGTACATCATGGCAGCCGTGAACAGTCGTTTTCTTATCTGATTCCTTTTTTCCTCTCTTAAGGTTACCAAGAAACTATAAATTGTAAACCTCTGTGTTATGAAGATATCATAAGACTTAATCCATAAGCATCTCCTTACAGAAAACTTCACATCAACCATTTGTGTGTGTGTGTGTGTGTGTGTGTGTGTGTGTAGGGACTGACACATCTAGGTAAAGGGACACTGACGTTGTGCCCGTACCACAGCGACAGACAGCTCATGAGTCAGGTGGCGGTGGCTGGACTCCTCACGGTCCTAGTGTCATTCCTGGATGTAAAAAACAGTAAGAGTGAACATCAGTTTATCTTTATAAATATTATTGAATTGTACACTGATTAAACCACCTCAACCGATTATTCTTGTTTTCACTTATTTTGCAGTAATTTTGGGGAAGTCTCATTACGTCCTGTACGGCCTTGTAGCAGCGATGCAGCCTCGTATGCTCGTCACATTCGACGAGGAGCTCCGGCCTCTTCCTGTGTCTGTCCGTGTGGGACAGGTATGTGTGTGCACGTGCAGCAAAATCACTACAGTTTTAGCCTTGGTTTACACTTGCAAGAGAGGAGTCACACATGTTTGTAATTTGTGTCTTGTGGGTGTGGCCTGTTCAGCATTACTCTTTTTCTTGCAAGCTTTATTTTACTTCACAACTGTTTCATCATCTTGTATGACAGGATAAAATACTATAAGAGTACCATTGGGCTTTAGTCTTGTTTATGCTAGCAGGTGAGGAGTCACTCATGCTTGTAATTTGTCTTTTGTGGGTGTGGCCTCTCCAGCATTATAAAATACTATAAGAGTACCATAGGGTTGGTCTAAGTATCATTTGAGACAATTGTTTGGATTTGATGCATTTTCATGGCAACAGGTCTAATTGGCATGAAATCAAGAGTGATGAAAACATGCCCTAAAGCTGAACTCACAGCTAAACGCTAAAATCTTCAGTGTCACTAAAGTACATAGAGAGTTAACACTCACCTGTCTCTCTGTAGTGTGAATGCAGGATTAGGATTGAGATTAAATCATGACCAAAGCTGTGTGCTACTGCTCCAGGTGCTAATCTCTCACGCTCTGTGTGTGTGTGTGTGTGTGTGTGTGTGTGTGTGTGTGTGTGTGTGTGTGTGTGTGTGATATCTCTAGGCTGTGGATGTGGTGGGACAGGCAGGCAAACCCAAAGCCATCACTGGTTTTCAGACACACACTACGCCGGTTCTGCTGGCGCATGGTGAGAGAGCCGAACTGGCGACAGAAGAGTACATCCCGGTCACGCCCATCCTTGAGGGTTTTGTCATCCTGCGCAAAAACCCCAACTATGATGCCTAAACACACACACATTGTTACTCACATACTTGTACCCGGGACCTCGACTACACCATGTTCTGATCCGTGACTGGATCGATGACGACAGCACAGGTTTCTTTCTCTTTCTGTTTTTCCTCCTTGTTTGTTAATGATTTTTTTATATCATAGCAAACATGTTCATTCAGTCCTGGTTAATTATTTCCCCCATTTTGTTGGTTTTGTTATGTTTTACTGTTATGATGTGAAAAATAAATGAAATAATGTGGTCAGTAAATCGTGGACATTTCATTTCGTTTTAATTTCACCATACTGCAGAAACACAATTCCAGGTTTATAAACAAAAACAGTCAGCAGCAAACTCAGAAAGAAAGAAATTAGAAGTAATACTGATGAACTTGTGGTAGTTCATAAGCAGCTTGATTGACAGTGTAGATTAGCTAGACATTAAGATACCATGGCTGGTAAGATTTCTTGAGTAAGACAGCTCCTGAATTCTTGTGTATGTCTTCAGAAATAAAATTACCCATCTGGGCAATAAAAATGGGCCAAACTCCAAATTGCTAAACAGATTAGATTTTCCTCATTACTGTATTGTACCTTTGGAAATCCGTGACCTCTGGGTCTATTTAGGAGCTCATCAGGTTTGTGGCTGCAAAATAATAATAAATTACCCAGTAATGACTAATTGTTGAAGAAAAAAAGATATTTTGAAAAATATTTGGCACATCAGTACAGTATTGGTTTAAATTTCAAATCAGACATTTAAATCTTTTCATTTTTTTATTTATTTATTGTACTGTATTAATCCTGCAAAGGAAATTTGGCTCTGCATTTAACCCATCCAAAGCAGGTACACACACCCTCGAACCAGTTTCCAGCCACACTGCGGTACCCGGAGAGCAGCTGGAGGTTAGGTGCCTTGCTCGAGGGCACTTTAGTCGTGAAGGAGTAAGGCGATGGTGTTGCTCACTCCTCCTGTTGCTATACATTTTTCCTGCTGTTTAGGGAATCAAACCAGCGAGCTTTCTGTCCCAAATCCGCTTCTCTAACCGCTGGGCCACAGCTGCCTCATGACTTTGTCTTTGCAAACAATGACTACGGTCTGTGTAACAATTTTCCCATTTCGAGCATCTCTTCCCACCCACACAACCCCACCCTCCCCAACACTATGCTGCAACAAGCTGTGACTAACAAATCGCACCACGGGCCTCATGAGTGATGCTTTCCATTCTTGCTAATTTCCTGTCCAGTGATTTGATTTTAGCTCCATTAAAAGCATAGCATTTTTTCACTTTGGGGTGTGGCCTTTTATTATTTTTGCTCAGGAGTGTACATGACCATGCTGGACAATAACAACATCAGTGCTGGGGTTTAAAAGCCACTCTTGTAGCCTTCAGCTGACTTCATTTTATCTGCAAGGGTAACATTTTTCCGGATTTTTCTTGATCTTGAAGTATCCTGAATTTACATTCTGCACACTAGCTCAAAAACACCATCACCGATCATTAGCATGTAGTATCTCTTGTGAGAGGCAAACCACCAGATGCAACTTTTATCCATCCGCATGGCTTCAAATAAAACACTGCAGTATTTGAGAATTGTTGTATCACAGAATTTACACTTAAAACAATAAAGAATATAAAATCACAACATATCTTGTATATTTTGTAATAAATATGGTTTGTTTATTTTGGTATGGCCCAAACCTTGAAAACTGTAGTCACTGAAAATCTTGATTGGGGTCTTAGTTTATTATGGAACCATAAGGGGTGGCATGGTGGTGACGTGTTTCCCACGTCAGCCTCACAGCAAGAAGGTCCTGTGTTTGAGTCCCTGGCTCGGGCGTTTCTGTATAGAGTTTGCATGTTCTCCCCACGTTTGTGCGTTTCCTCCAGGTACTCCTGTTTCCTCCTACAGTCCAAAGACATGCACATTAAGCTAACTGACTGTTCCAAATTGGTCCTGTGTGTGGATGTGAGTGTGAATGGTTCTGTGTGTGTTTCCATTTGATGGTCTGGCGAACTGTTCTGCCTCCCCGCAACCCTAATAGTAGGATTAAGTGGTTCAGCAAATGAGTGAAAACATAAAGCAGCCTCATAGATCCAGTGTTCCAGCTTCAAGCCTGAGCTTTAGGTTATTGTGTGTAGATTGTCAATGGTTCCCCACATAGTGATGTAAGAGGCATTCAGGTTATCTCCTACTACTCACCTAAGTTTTGACACTAGGTGGAATAGATAAATTAATAGCTAAATTGTTCGTGTGTGTGTGGTCCTCTGTGGACTGGTTTCTGGTTCCCAACCCAGGGATGAGGTTCCAGATCCAGCACCACTCTGATTAGGATAAAGAGTGATGGTGAAGTTGATGATTTTAAATTATTAAGAAAATGTGTAGGGCAGCACGGTGTTGTAGTGGTTAATATGTCTGGCTCACAACAAGAAGGTCCTGGGTTCGAGTCCCGGGCTCAGGCGTTTCTGTATGGAGTTTTCATGTTTTTCCCATGCTTGTGTGGGTTTCCTCTGGTTACTCTGGTTTCCTCCTATGCACTGTTCCAAGTTGACCCTAGGCGTGTGTGTTGCCCTGCAACGATCTAGCGAGTTGTTCAGGGTGTACCCCGCCGTCTTCGCCCAGTGTCGGCTGAGATGGGCTCCAGCTTCTCAGTGACCCTTATAGAATGAGGGAGATAGAAATGTGTTGTTTATTCTCACACATGCTGCATGTGATTTATCTTATAGTAAGGATTGCTAAATTTCATATCCATAAAAGCTACATTTGACGGAATAATCAAAAGATGTTTCTCAAAAAATACAGTAGTGTGCAGTGAAGATTATACACCACCACTTATATCTAAAAGGGCTCCTAATAAAAAGAAGTAAAAAATGACCTCTATAATTTTTTGGTGAAAATATATTGAATAATGCTATTGCAGGCAATGAGAACCAAAAAAATCATTCCAAGTATACTGAGGTAAAAGTATGGCTAATAAACAAAAACATTTTTAAGATTTTTTTTTTTTTTTTTTTTTACTTTTGCATAGCATAGCATAACTTCAAACCATATACCTTTACATTTACAGCATTTGGCAGACGCTCTTATCCAGAGCAACTTACGATTATCATTTTTATACAACTGAGCAATTGAGGGTTAAGGGCCTTGCTCAAGGGCCCTACAGTGGGGATTGAACCGCTGACCTTCGGATTAGTAACCCATCGTCTTAACCACTAAGCCACCACTGCCCGTTTAATGTCCCTGTATACGGGTATACAATATATCCCAATATACAATGTCCTTTTGTATGTAAGATGTAGAGTTCCCTATCCTCACCACCTGGGGTCGGTTGGTGAGAAAGTCTCCAATCCAGGAACACAGTGAAGCTGGTCGGCGCATGATTTCAGGGTCCGGCCCGACACCGTATCTGATCCTGCAGCCCTGTTGATGTTGATCTTCCTCAGGGTAGAACCGACTTGGTGCCGCTGCAGGACGAGGGGCTGCTGCTGCTCCTCTGGCGGGGGACGATGTACAAAGAAGTGTGCAAAGAAGCTGTTCAGGGTGTCAGGCAGAGTGGGGTCATGGCTGACCTGCTGGTTGCTGTGCTTGTACTCCGTGATGGTCCTTATACCTCTCCACATGTTGCGTGGGTTGTTGTTGTTGAAGTGCTCCTCAATGCGCTGTTTGTATCTGGGTTTTTCCAGCTGGATGCCCTTTTTTCAGTTCTTTCCAGGCCCTACTGTAAGCCAGCCTGTCTCCTGACCTGTAGGCTGTCTCGGGCTTTAAGCAGGTAGAATAAAATAAATAAATAACACAATTTAAAAACTTTTTAAAAGGTGGACTTGAGGTTTATTTAAATTTTTTTGAAAACTTTCTCATAAGTCTATGATGAGATTTATACAAGTTTTATTAAAAAAAAAAATTTTATAGTCAGTTCCAGCGTGCTCAGTGGCACTTACTACTTTGTCACGTGACATGGAATTCCTAACCTGATTAAACCGGAAGTTGTATGCCCCGGCTTCCGGAAAGAGGAATCATTCTGTCCGGTCTACGGACTGAAGGAGAAAGGTAAAGCTGTCTTCTGTGTTTTCTACTTTTATTTTATTTTTATTTTTTTATTATTATTATAGTTATTTGTAATACTTTATATTGTGTTCGGTTGGTTATTATTCACATCTGCGTGTGATATTCAAAGAAAACGTTTTTATTTTTAAAGAAATGAATTCGTGTCAGGAGCACACGTTGTGTTTATTTATATGTAAACTTAGCTCTCTGTCTCTCTGTGTGTGTGACGGTTATTTCGCAAGACAACACACACATTCTCTCCACAAGATTAAAAAACATTTAGAAAAAAAAAGACAGGTTCTACAAAAATGAATAAATACAAGCTAAAGTTAATTCAGTAACGTCTAAACTAGACTAATACAATTGATAATCGTCTCCAGTAAAACAATTTGTACTGTAAAGAAAACCATCTGGAAGTTACTGGTGCATTTACAGGACACTCATCTAATAGATAATGATCCTGATCCATCTCCCTGATTATTAGATCATCATCATCATCATCCTCAGTATTATATGATCATCTGTCACGTGATTGATACTGAACGTGTTTAATGTGACATTTAGACTCTTGGTTTGGTATTGTGTTTAATAATCACTCTAGTTAAATGTCAGATCAGTGCAACTCACAGCTGTTTGGCTTGAAATACAGCTGAATCATAAATAACTAGATAAGAACCCAATTCAAGGAGGAGTATTAGCATTGGAGATAAATCAGAATGACTAAATAGCATTTATTATAGAATCAATAGCACTTTTTTTAATCAAAGCTTTTAATTCCATTCCAAGACACTGAAGCTTTATTTAGCTTCTAATGAGTCTAATCCTGTCTTTGTGTGAACTGGCTGTTAGTATTGTTGGACAGATACAACTTTGTGCTTTTGTGTTTTTAATCCCTTGCCATGCTGTTAATTTTTATAATGAATCCTTTATAATTCACTAGTCGAGGTGAGCTGTATGTAGCTAATCCCCGACGACTAGCATAAACTCTAAGTTTTAAAATGCGAATAAAATGAACAATATCATGTCTCTCGTTTCAAAATACTTCAGTTCTGAACCTGTCTGACTCGATATTGCACCACTTTACAGTTGTCACTTTTTTAATTTAAGGCCAAGTGTGTTTTTTTCGCATAAAATGTGTGGCTAACTGACGAAGCTAATCTAGTCCTGACACTAGCCTGCTAGCTAACTTAGTTGTCAGGTTAGCACCGAATTAGCTCCTGTTCAAAATGCTTTATTTACTTTTTGTTTTCACTGAAGCTGCTCCAGAATCACTGTCTGTTCTTTATATTTTAATGTCATCCCACTTTCAGCTACTCTATCGCACTTTTTAATTTTTCTTCGGATGACACGTCGACATGTATAACGTTAACTCGAATTCAAGGCCATGACCAACGCTAGCTCGCTAATATCGAATTTCCAGCACGTTAGAGGTTAAAACGAGGCCGTTGAATTACACTGGAGTACACTTTAAGGACTCATAATGTGCAGCTGTTGGTGTTATTCCGCATGACACGCACCGACATGTTAAACTTAAGACACAGATTTGTGGTTTGTTCATTCTGTAGCCTTGTGACTAGTGGTGAGTCGCTTAGTGAATCGGTTCTTTGTAGGAGAGTTGAGTAAATCGGCTCACACGTTTAATGAATCGAGATAATTTGACATTGTAGTAAAATACACTTTGTTATGGTTAGTGTGCATAATGAGGCACTCACTGCAATCACTGACAGTCAACTCGTGGGACTGCCACAAATAGTAGTGTTCAACGCCACACCGTTTGACTCATATGGGAATGAATCTATCCGGAAGAGTCGGCTCACTTGATTTGAATCGTTCAGCTTTGTGGAAGCTACCGGCTTTCAAACTGCGCGTGGTTTAGCTGAGTGTGTGTCTGGTCACGTGGTCCTCTTTTCCTTTCATTTATTCTTTTTTTTTTTTCTCTTTATCTCTCTTTTAAACCGGTCAGCATGATTGTCTCTCTTATTCTGTCTCTCTAAACCAGTCTGCCTTTTTTGTTCTGTCGTTCAGTATGTCTCTGCTACTTTGTTTTACTCTTTCTGCCTTTTTTCCTTGTCTTTTCTCTTTAATTCTCTTAATTTTTGCTTTTTTATTATATAATGAGGTACACTGTTCCCCCGCTTTCACTATTCTCCTTGCTCATTCTGTAGTCCTCTCCTTCTGCCGGTAGTGGCAGAAAACGACACAAACACAAAGTAGACTAAAGAATGAATAAAGAAAAATGGAAATTATAACGGAATATGATTTACTATTGGGTTTCACAAACCCCCTGTTGAGTATTAAAGTCGAGCGGATGGTTGTCAGTTCTTGATTTGTTATGTTTTTAACTCCACAGGTGAAGGGTAAGTGTGGATATTACACATTTAAAAATATGTAAGAAGACCCACCCATTGCATACTCACTCAATCACTCACTCACTCATTTTCCAAACCACTTAATCCTATTAGGGTTGCGGGGAGGCTGGTGCCTGAGTCGGCCAACACTGAGCAAATGCGAGGTGCATCCTGAACAGCCTGCCGGACCATTGCAGGGCAAACACACGCACACTGCTATTCACGCTCACACCTAGGGGTAATTTGGAACAGCTTGTTGGCCTAATGTGCATGTCTTTGGACTGTGGCAGGAAACTGGTGTACCCATAGAAAACCCATGCAAGCACAGGGAGAACATGCAAACTCCACAAATAAACACCCAACGCCAGGACTCGAAATGCCAGGACATGCCAACGCTTCGTTTAGCTCATCAGCATGAACTAAAACATTATTTATAGTTCATTTATAGTTGTAGAGCTCATAGAAATAGCTCTGAGAGCTGTGTTTCATGTCCACAGTGCTGAAAAGCTGGAGCTCAAGCAGCTAGAATTTTCAGTGAATTTGTATTGTAAGTCTTTTGGAAGTTTTTTTTGAAATTTGAAAAAGCTTTTTTTCATTTCCACACTTTTAAAAAAAAAGAGTATAACAACAAAGTATTAAAAAAAAAAAAAAAAAAAAAAAAAAGTAATTAGTAATGTTTGGTTTGTTATTATTATAATTTTTTTTTTTTTTTGTAAAACATTGCAAATTAAGTTCATCTGACTATTTTTGTTTTGTCTAAATTCATGCTTTGCATATAAATACTTTGTGGAGGTGGGGTGGGGGGGGGGGGTAATGCAAATTTTAAAATGAATAATGGCCGTCATCTCAGTGTTGGTCCTTCTTTTAACCCTTTATAGGTTTTAAATTTTTTTTTACGTGGTAACAGAATAAGACGGCTGTGTTACGGACACAGTGTTTGTGTTTGGTAGAACTGATTACTGCCACATGAACTCCACTTTTCTGGCTTGTGGGTCATGGCTGTGGATCCAAAGGTCTTGACAGAGCACACAACATTCTACTTCTAGTACAACCTTGTGTGTGTGTGTGTGTGGGAGTTTCCCAAATATATTTCAATATTGTGCAATCCTCAGGTGGCTGCTAATGTACTCGGATAATTTTTGAAACCGATCCCATGAAACTAATAATTATACTAATTATGACGCAACTATGAGACATTATTATTGTTTTTCTGTGCATTATCCATTTACTTTTTTTTTTTCTTTGCTGTGAATTAATTGGATAAAAATGTTCAGATTGAGGCCAGGTTGCTCAGATGTATGTCTGTTAAAATGTAATATATGTGTTTAATAATTTTGGGTTTGATTTCTTTTGCTCTCTCTAGCATTTCTCAGTAGGTGACTGAGCCTGACCTGGACGTGGATCCAGATGAAATGAATAAAGTACCAGGACCCCCGTCCTCTTCCCCTCTCCCTGCACCCTCCCCTAACCTGCCCCAGGTAAAGAACACCTATAAGGTTATGGCTATTGTTTTCATTTGACAGAACACCTCTAATGTAGGTCTCGACAAAGGTTTCATCAGTTTTAAATAGATTCACCTCCTGTTGTGGGCCCAGACTGCAGTGTAATCCACTTCGTGTTTTTCATCTCCAGCCTAACTTCTCACCCACTCCACCCCCATCTATGGTTTTTGCCGCACCCACTCCTCCTCCTATGAATCCCACAGCCCCAACCCGACAGGTACATCACTGGTAAACACTGCAGCTGCATTAAAGAGTCATTTAAAGAGTCACGTGCATCTGTTTAAGAACTGGGAGAAGCAATGAACCAAATAAAGGATTCGGTGCATTAACGAATGATTTAAAGTATCAGGTACCTATCAAATGGTGTCAAGGAATTATTAAAAGAATAAGATAAATGAAAGAAGCAGTAATAAATCAGGTAAAGTATTGGTTGCATGAAGAATTCAATAAAAAAAAATCAGCTGCCTTAAAGAGTTAGTGTTTGGGGCATTAAGAACCAGGGGTATTAAAGAGTTGTGTTGAAAAACAACTTAGCGTTAGGGAGAGATGTCCGGTTCTGAAAGGATGGATCGGTTTTGGGTTGGTTTCCAGCCTGCAAACCCCCCCCCCCCCCCCCTTCCCGGTTTCGATTGCAATTTTGCCATTGAACATTGACAACTTCTACAGAGCTTTGAATAATTTTAAAGCTTAGAATACTGGCAAACGTCAGAGGCATTGAAATATAAACTCATTACTTTTCCTCTCGCTAAACATAGAATATTTTATGTAAAATGATGCATGTTTTCATAAAGGTGAATAGAAGTGTTCAAAAAGAATGTAGCCTACTTAATTTACTGAGGTCCACACTCCAACCCAGACCAGAGATATTCCATATCAACAACCCAAATTAACCGGAGATATTCCATATCAACAACCCAAATTAACCGGAGATATTCAATATCAACATGTAGCATTAGTGCTAATGAGTATGTAACCAACTGTACAAAGCGAAGTGTGAGAGTAATAAGAGGAGAAAATAGGATTCGATTTCCGACAGCTTTGCGTTTAATCGCTGTTAGTACAGACTGGGTTACAGTCACAGAGAGCCATGTGAAGTCGAGACTAATAAACGTGTACGAGTCTTGGAGAGAGAATGTAGTTTATAAATTTGATTTATGAGTTTTTGTTTCTATCATTTGTCTTGGTGCAAATCACAGACACGACGCATGTTTAACTTTATTGAACAACCAAGTGGTGCTTCAGTCTCACTCTGAATCAGATCTGTAGTCTTGATGAATCTGCACAAGTCAAACAGAAGCAAGGAAAATGTCGGCAGCATCAACAGAAAGTAAATATTTTTAAGCCAATATCACCAGTTAACATGAAAACCAGTTAAACTGGAACACTGTGTATATCGCCTTTTTAACGCGGACTCGATTTTTAAGTTTCGGTTTTATAAGCACGACCGAACCGAAATTTCAGGAACTGGCCCATCTCTAGTGTCAGGTGCATTTAAGATTCAGGTAAACTGTCAAGCACATTAACGAATCAACTTATGAATCAAATGTCAATGTCATCAAAAGAATCAATCAGTATGTTAAGTTTTACTCATTCTTGGTGTTGACAGGTAACAACACACATCTGTGCATGAACATTAAGCTCCACCTGATGGATGCCTGGCCGTGTGAACTCAACCTTCTGTTGTTTTAGTGTTGCTCAAAAATAAGTGCACAACAACTGGGATGTTTTTTATTTTTTTTTGGGTTTTTTTTTTAATTAGCAGAATTTATCAAGTATTTAAGTAATATCTCTCTTTTTTTAGCCGTTCTACCCTGTTCGGCCCACAAACCCAGTCCGAGCACAGACAAGCTCTGCACCCCGACCCATCCCTCCACCACATGGGACACACACCACTCATGTCTTCCAACCAGGCTCCCAAATGATGATGATCCCACAGCAGCCAATCAGCTTCCCTAACTCCCAGGGACCGGCCTACTATATTCCCGGCCAGGTGAGTGCTGATCTTGTGTAATGTGTGTGGTCTCTGTTTGTTTATTGCTTATTCCATTTCATGGTGTTTCCTGTCATAATAGTGAACTAGGACTAGTTTATATTCTTATTACATCCACCATAACATTGAGTTTTGGTGGAGCTATTGTAATCACAGCCGTTTGTTTGTGAACAAAATCCTGAATACACCCTTACAAGAATTTTCACCAAACTTGCTGGGGACACTGCACAAGTAATTTTGAATGGCAAGGGCAGAGGTGAATGTCAGAGCACAGTTAGGCTGGTGCCTATCTCACCCGACACTGAGCGAACGCGGGGTACACCCTGAACAGGTCGCCAGACCATTGTAGTGCTGACACAGACACAACCGTTCACACTCACACCCAGGGGTAATTTGGAATATCCACTGAGCCTACTGTGCATGTCTTTGGACAGTGGGAGGAGACTGGAATTCCCGGAGGAAACCCACGCATGCATCGGGTAAACTCCAAAAGAAAAGCCCAAGCCCGGGAATCTAAACCAGGACCTTCATGCTGCGAGGCGAACGTGCCACTACATCCACTGTGAGGCAGACCTGCCACTATGCCACCCATTCCGTTACTATGGAACATTAATATGAAACCATATATGGCCTTTAATACGAGATTAACCTTTGACCTTGAGTGACCCTGAAAAGTCAAACCCCAACCGTCTTTCCAATACTTTAAACGAGAGACTTTTTTTGCTAATTTTGTCATGTCCACATACTATTGAACGTATTGTATAAAAAAAAATAAAAAAAAATAAAAAAAAAAAGGGGGGGGGGGATATGGGTAATTAAAACCACTATCCATACAGGGCTTATTTGCTACATTATCCATGTGGCATAGTGGAGGTACCTTACATTCTGAGTGCCCCTCTAGTACTTATTTGCCGTCTTCGTTCTTTAACAGTGCTTCAGGGATAAACTCTAGGCCCAATCAAGATTAAAAACAATAAGATGTGCTTATAAGAAAAAAAGTTAAACTCATTTTCCAGAGATAAAACAATGAAATAATGGCAGATGAAGTTGCAGATGTAGATCAGGATAGATATTTAACATCTGTAAACAAAAGTTTCTTTCTGGTGCTTATAAATAATTACTACTATAATTTTTTTTTTCCTACAGTACCGCCCCTCTTATGTCACACCCCAGCAGTATCAGGTCGCTAGTTCTCCAAACTTTTATCACGGAAGCAGTCCAGCTGAATACGGTGTGTATTGAGGTGCACTCACACACACACACACACACACACACACACACACACAGTTGTGCTGAATGAGGCTGATTCTGCATCATTGGTATTGGGTTACCATGACACGCTGAGACATATTAATGTGCACTTAAGCAACAATTATGCAAAGAATCGTATGCATTATTGAATCAGTGAGGCTATTTTTGATATTTGGAATATTATTAGAATTTTTTTTAAACATTTGTGAATGATACTGTTGCATTTATTAAGTAATAAAAAGCATGTTTCAAGTTTTGCTATTTTGAAGATTCTAAATTATTAGCTGAAGTTGGTAAAAAAGTTGTGTCAAAGTGAAATTGCTGGATTAAAATATTTCATTCAGATTTGTGTATATACATATAGAGGGTTAATTATTTTTTATTTTATTTATTTATTTGGATGATTGTGTTACTTGCTCCCACCCTCCGGACCATTAGGGGTCACGTCACTCTGATCTTCACTGATGTTTTTCTGCTCAAGATTAAATTAAAGCTTGTCGGTCAAATGGCAGCCGGTATGATGAGCATGTAAATGCATGCGCACTTTCACGTGGAGTTATTTTTATCAGGTTGCCGAGGGATACACGCGCGCACAAACACACACTCGCACGCTGCAAAAATGCCATCCCACTCGTCTGTGTAGATCAAATCTCTCACTCCTGGTGGATCACTCAGCACTAACTGAAGCAGAGAGAGAAAAGAAGTGTAGGAAAGGGGAAGGGAATAGTTAAGTAGCTGTGGACAGAAGAAAAAAAAAGAGAGGAGTGAGAAAAGGACAGGAGAGCGGACGAGGGAAGATGGGGAACAGAGGGTCCAGCAGCAGTACTGATGGTATGTCTTTGTGTTGGTGTCTTCTATTTGTTCACTTGTTTGTCCCCATTTGTCTTCTCTTCATTTGTGCTCTTTTTTCCCTGCCTTTCTGGGTTCACTCCTTCCGAAATTTTCTCTCTCCTCTTGTGTGTTTGTCTATCTGCCTGTCTTTCTTCCTCTCTGTTTTTCTTTTTATTGCTCTCCCCCCACTCTCTGTCTCTCTCCCTCTCCCTTCGTCCTGTGTGATTATGACTATATTTAGTCTTGAGTTGTTGCTGCTCCATACCATAGCCTCCACAGCAGCAGGTCGTGTGTGTGTGAGACAGACAGGCAGAGTTAGAGACACCTACTTAAAGAATATTTTGTGACCCCCCCCCCCAATAATAGTATTGGTGTGATATTGCTTCATTTATCAAAGACACTATTAAACTCGAACAATGCTGAAAACATCAAAACTATATAAAAAACACACATGGAAGTATAAGGTGGAGGAAGAAAGTGTTAAACAAATTGTTTCATATTTTAGATTCATGAATTTTTCTTGGTGACAGCTTTGTGCACTACTGGCTTTGTCCTAAATGAGTCAATCACCCGGAATGCTTCTGACTTATTAGGTGTGCCTTGTAAAAAGTTACTGAGTGGAATTTCTTGCCTTCTGAATGTGAGTGAGACCATAAGTTGTGTTGTGTTGCTATAGTGTTGGTATGAAGTAAAAATTCAACAACTCCATGTTATGAACCATTTACTATAAAGAGCAAGGGCTGTTTATCATTACTTTAAAGGGAAATTAAGCCCAAACTTAATAAAAACTTGCATTCATATACGTCATTGCACATCAAAATGCCCTATTGCTAATACAAGCATTTTCGTAAGGGTTAAAAAAGCAAGTAATTAAATCCGCACGTGATTCACGTATATCCAACTTAAATACGGAAGTAATTTGTTTATTTATAAACAGTGGGTTATACCATTCGTTCCTATAAACGTGTTTGTCCGATGTATGTGAACGTCAGCTCGTATTATGTGTAAAAGCTCCTCGTTTTATTTTAAGCAGAGGTGACACATTGCCTGCTTGTTCTACATAATTAATCTTCCTTCATAGTTGATGCTCGGTCACACCTTCGCTGCCACACCTTCGCTGCCACATTCATTAAAACCTATTAAAATTGGATGTGTTTTATACACTATATGGTCAAACGTATGTGGACCATGTCAACTTATTCATATATTGGTATTATGGTCCACATACTTTTGGCCATATAGTGCATGCAGCTATAAAAATGGACCCCTTTTCATATTTATTCTTCTGGAGGAGCTCTTTGAGGGTGGGGATTGTGTGTTCAGGGTGATGTGCAGTGTTTATTTCTTCGCCTCAACTAGCGTTTTGCATTTAGGCCAAAAAGTTCATCACAGCAAAGTGGGTATTAAGTCAGAAATTATTAGTTTTGAGTTATTGGTACCATTCTGTAGCTGATATTCCTAAGGTTTTAAATGTTACCAAATTTTCTAACATATGTTGCTAGTTTTGGAGTAACTAACCAAAACATGCCAGGAATCTTCAGCCTTTTAAACATGCAACTTTGGATAAAATCACATAAAATTCAGAAAAGAAAAAAGAAAAACTCAATAATTTCTGACTTAATAAATGTGGGTCACAATTTTGGTTTCATCTTACCAGAGCACCTTCTTCCACATGTTTCCTGTGTCCCCCACATGGCTTGTGGCAAATAACATATACGTGCCGAAATGGACCAATTTTGTATCTATGTGTATATATGTATGGTATAAATACTTTTGCCAGCCACTGTATATAAATATTTAGTTGTGTGTGTGTTTGCTGTCGATGATGCTGGAAAAATGTAATCATGTTAACGTTTTCTTTTAGACTCAGGACCAATGTAAACAGTTCGCCACCTACAAAAGAAAACATCTTAAAGGAAAAAGTACTGGACCCTTAATTTAAATCCTTTTGATGCTTTTGTTGTGTTGTAGCTGGAGCATACTACCCTACTCAACCCCAGTTCACACCTCCTGTACCCACGGCACCTGTCCTTATGAACCCCGCCCCCCAGCAGCAGCAGCAGCAGCAAGCACCTCCCCATCCTCAGCAAACAGCACCAGCCAAGCGGGAACGCAAACCGGTTAGTAATGTTTAATCGAATGATCTCTGCTCACTGCAGTTACAGCTTTTTAGTTTGCTCTTAATATTTGCAATCAGGGGAGTGATTGATGTAGATAATCACACTGAAATTGATTTTGTTAAAGTTAATTGTGGCTTTTAGTAGAACGAATCGAGTATGATATTGTGTAAATACACGTGTGGTCCAGTCTAACGATTTCTTCTGAAATCACTGAACACCAAAAATTCCATGTAATTTCAGTTATTTTTCATTTTATGAACACATACAGTGTTATTAATAAATGTATACTATTTTATTAACTATACAGTAGTGTGCAGTGAAGATTATACACCACCACTTTTATCTAAAAGGGCTCCTAATAAAAAGAAGTAAAGATTTACTTTTTTCAATTAATCTTTTGGTGAAAATGTATTGAACAATGCTATTGTAGGCAATGAAAACCAAAAGAATCATTCCGACAAGAATATTGAGGTAAAAGTATGGCTAATAAACAAAAACACTGAAAATACCAATTTTTCTGAAAAGTTTTTTATATACAGAAATTTTATTTTTTTGACTTTTGCATAGCATGAATGAACTTCAGACCATATGGATTGGTTTAGTGAGTGAAGAAATAAAAAAAATGTGAACACTATGCCTGAAAGGTTAAATGCTGTAATCAAAGTAAAGGGTGTTCACACTAAATATTGACTTTTTTTTTTCTAAAAAAAGAGACTGTTATTTTTGTTATTACTATACGTTGTTGTTTGTTTACTTATTCTCATCAATATGATCCAATATTACATGAAATAAATACTTGAAAAGTACTGATTTATGATTTATCTTCATTTTGTTAAGTAGTATAAGTGTACTGTATTTTTTTATTTTTATTTTTTCTTCACTCGCTAAACCATTCCATATGGTGTGAAGTTCATGCTGTGCAAAAGTCAAAATAAAAAATTTGCGACACCTTTCAGTTTTTCTGAAAAATTGGTATTTTCAGTGTTTTTGTTTATTAGCCATACTTTTACCTCAATATACTTGTCAGAATAATTTTTTTTGGTTCTCATTGCCTACAATAGCATTATTCAATACATTTGCACCAAAAAATTATACAGAAGTCATTTACTTCTTTGTATTAGGAGCCCTTTTAGACAAGTGGTGATGTATAATCTTCACTGCACACCACTGTACATGTAGTATTTAATTTATATTAACTGGGTTTAAATCAGTGGAATAACATCAGACACGTTGTATATTGCCCAATTACTTTGACTGCAGAGTTTTTCAGAGTTATGGTTACAGTGGATCACAGCATAACCTCAGGGAAAGAAAAAACCGAGCCTGGTGAGGGAACAGTTGTTTATAACGTTTGCTACAACATACAGTATTAGTCGAGAGTCTGGACACATTCACTCATTCTAACTAAAATAGAAGGTGGGTCCAGTCTTTTGACTGGTACTGAATGTAATATATATTATATAACTTTTTTGCAGGTGCAGTATGGCACTTCTAGTGAATCTTATGCACCATGAATACAACCTTCATATAAAAGTGTATATGTGGGAGTTTGTGTACATCATGAATTGCTCACCACCTCATAATAAGCTTGCACTTAAAAAATGAGGATATAGAAGCAGTAAATGTCCTAAATTGAAAAGGGGTTTATCATAATTATACTCTCAGTTGTCACCCAAAATTATTGATAGACACATTATAAAACACACACACTTGTACGGCATTGAAACGAACACAAGTACTGACGGTATTTATGCAAAAACAACACAGACATGACTGATACTTCCATCAAAACAATAATAAATGCACTTTGCTGCCTTGCACATCACGGACAAGCCCATGAGTAACGGGACAAAATGTAAGAATGTCCATCACGACTAACAAGATAACATCAGCCATCATGCAATCACTGACAATAATATCTGGCCAACAACCTTCTAATCACCAACTAACACAGATTAGCGAAACGAACAACTCAAACGCTAACGTACACATAGCAAAACATGACCGACTGACCTTTCCGCTGTCAAACTACTGTCTCTTGAAAGTTCCCTATCTGCACAGGAAAAATAACGAGAATGCCTCAACTGCCATCGACGCTTTCGTTCCTGATCACCTTGCCACATTAAACACACAATATCTGCTGAAGCCAACATTAACAAACTCTTCCTTGTATTTTTGTTCCAACATCATAGACACGATTGAGAGCGAGTCATGCTCAGTGTTACACTGTATCCTAAAGGCCATTTCACAACGAAGATTCATGACGAGACATGCTATGGCTACATGAATCCAGTGACTTGTTATGAAAAAAAAAAAACATTCTAAAACCAGGGGGTTCCCACCGCTGAGCCTGCTTGCTACAGCACCACCCTTTTCATAACAACACCTTTGTTGTTATCTCTGTCTTCATTAAAATAAACCAAATAAATATATTTTGATCAACAGTGTTAGCATTATTATTAAAATGTATACCCATTCAAGCCATTTGAGTTATGCTAAGGTCTCACATAGCTGGTTGATACATGAGAACCGTGGCTGGGATTACCGTGGCCGTTCCATGACCATTCTGGTGGACTCTGCAGGTGGTCTCTTGCTAAAATATGGCCAGAGGAAATGTGCACTTGCCTGAGAAACATGAGCATTTGCGTCGCAGCCGTCGTGTCTACTGGTAGTAACTCTGATGCATATGTGGCAGTCAAGGTTCCAGGTATGTTTTTACCACCATGGAAATGTACGGTACCATCCAGTAGTCATTATTTGCCTCACAGGTTCCTTTACAGTTGCAATTAATTGATCCGACGCTTGTCAATTTTCAACACAATCAAAGCCACACCCTTCCGGTTCTCAAGGTGGCTCTCCGGTTTTCACGTATTCCGATGGAAATGTGTGGAACACTTATGAGATGATGCCAGTTACGGAACCTCGAGGCTTTATGTTCAGTCTGCTATCCTTTTTATTATGATTACGTTTTTATTCCAGCGTTTCTAATGTTGGGGTTACCAGAGAGTTGTTCTTTAAAAATCGTTTAGGTCGCCTTGGATACATGCTTGTTAAAATACTATCTTATTCTGATTAATTGAAATAGTGAAATGAGGGTGTAATAAAATGAACATGTGATCTATTTCAATAAATGCAACCTGATTTTAGATTAATAATTATTATTTTTGATAAAGACCTAACTTTATATCTTATAGATTTCATAGCAGCCCACATCTGTGGTTTTAGAATGAAGCAATGACATGAGATCTTGTGAAGTAATTCTGAATGGTGTTGATTATGGCCATGGGGAAACCTTTTTTTTATTTTATTTTATTTTTTATCAGTGATATGAAACTTAAAAATGATGACCTCGTCATTGATGGCATCAAGATGTGACTTGTGATGTAATTTCAAGGGTCTACCCTTCGTTTTGCCATTATTCTAAAGTGCAGGTGACCTGCATTTCTGAGACATTACCTTCACTGCGCTTTAACGGGAGAAAATGTGAAGATGTATTTATCAGTTGTGCTTGGTTATCTTTCCACCCCAACAAATACACAAGATATGTATTTTGGAATATGGGAACCAGTGCAGTATAACTGAAAGAAGGATGTGCATGTGTTGGATCACTAACAATCTTGACTGCACCTTTTCTGCATCTGTTGTTGACCTCTTGCAAAGGAGGCACGTTGTAGCTAATAATGTGGGATGATGTTTTACCTTGTCTCTTGCACTTCATGATCCAAGCCAGACAGGCAGTGACGCTCTCTCTGTACAGAGTCAGTGATTGCCCTGTAAAACTCCACCAGCAGAGTTTGTGGCAGATTGAATTTTCTCAACTGTTGAAGGAAGAGCATTCTCGTTTGGACCTTCTTGATGCTGGAAACAGTCTTTGCCTTTAGGCTTTGGCAGTATTAGCATATTAGAATATACAGCTGTAGTTAGTAATCCAGAAAGTATAGTAGTAAACACACTACTTTTTCTCTTAAACTGGTTTGGAGATGCCGTATTGAGGTGATGTATTGCAGTGTACAGTGCACACCACCATAGGTCAGTCTACTGGTGAGAAAGATGCCAATTGATTATCTCTGGTTCTGCTACATCCTGGGGGTTATTACATTGTCCTCCAACAACAAGGAAGTGGAGTGATTCTGGAGTTTAAATGATGGCTAATGCGCTTTCAGTCGAATGAGGACATTTGTCTCTTGCTAATCAGACAGCTAAATATAACTAAATATGGGAATCATGAAAATACTGCCATATACAACACTTGGAGATGATGTCTTTCAACTACAAGGGCAGTCAGTTAGCCACATTATTATATTCAACAGCCAGACATCCATCCATCCATTTTACTCTGCTTATCTGAATTCCGGTTGTAGAGGGAAATGCAAGCATCACTCCTGTCAGCGACACTTTCCAGCCCCTTCTGGCGGATCCCAAGGCGTTCCCAGGCCAGACGGGAGGTGTAATCCCTCCAGCAAGTTCTGGGTCTACCCTGAGGCCGCCTTCCAGTTGGACATTCACAGAAATCCTCTAAAGGGAGCCGACCAGGAGGCATTCTAATCAGATGCCCCTATTCATTCTATGGGCCAAAAGCACTTCATGCTGCAATGATTTCCATCACCAGCTGTTTAGCGTTTGTGGTTTTTAAAAGACTATTACAGTCATATACTCTATACCCTGGTGAACTGTCGGGATAATATGAGGGAATGAAAAAAAGAGATAGCGCTTAAGCCATTGAAGATTTAGTGAAGTGGTGGTCCCAATAAATTTGAATGACTCCACTTGAGTTATTGTTCTTCCACTTCTGATGAGGGAAAGAGATTGACATTCATGTCCTAAGGCTCCCAGCCATCTCAAGAGTATTGAGCTCCAGGTGTTTATGGCTGCACGGGGTCACCTGTCTGCTTGCCGACTCATTACTATCTTGTGGGAGAACAATTACCGTAGTGTTTAGTGCGAACTTCAGCAGTTTTACAGATGTGCCTTTAGTGGTACAGGCGTTGGTGTATTGGGATTTGTACAATGGAAGAAATGCACAGTGATGCTCCAGTGCTGAGGGTTAGAATCTGAGGTTATCTAAGTCTCTAAGTAAATCATCTAATGGCATTTGGCATCAGGCACCAATAGCTGGTAGAGGTAAGCCTGTAACAGAGGGGGAACTGCTGAATACTGTGCTGAAATCATGTTGATGGTGTCATCTGCAGACCTGTTTGTCTTGATGGTCTAACAGGGATTTTATGTTGGATTTCACATGAACAAGTGCAAGTTTTTCAAGATTCCTTCGGAATACTGATGACTGGTCTGTAATAATCAATGCATTGAATTCTTGGCTTTTTGGTAACAGGTATGAGTGTGAAGCTTTTGAAGCTGGTTGAGACAATGCCATACCATCATGAAGATCCTGGAAAAGTCATGAAATCATATTTTCAAGGCTTGGAAAGTTAGTAGAATAACATATTGCTCACATATGGAATAACGGCTTTTAGTCATTTTAGCTGTGATAGTACATCCTGAATGAATAACAGCCCAAACACAGTCTTCTTGCATATGGGCTAAATATTTCCATCTTACACTAAAAAAAGACAATCTGTGAAGTTTAAAGCAACCCTTTCATGGCTGAAGCCAAATAAAAAGTAAAGTGCTTTTAGGAAATAAACATTTTAGGAAATGATGATGATTATTATAAATCATTAAGTTTTAAAATCTACAGATGTTCGTTCCATAGAGGAAGTTTCAGAACCCAAAATATTATTTTACGTCAAATTGCTGCTGAAATAAAATGTAAATTTCAAACCCAGTAAAATCAGTTCAGTGACCCACTCTGTGGTTACAATCGAGATGAATTCCTTACAATAGAATTTGAAAATAATTACTCTGGATCTGTTGTATTATAATCTAATTGTTGGATGAGGCTATTTTTATCCATTTTAATAAGAAGATTTAAAATTGGTAGGTGAGCAGTCCCGCATGTCAGTTCAAAGTGACTTACTGAATGATCACACTAACGTTCAATTAGTTTTACTGGTGAATTTTAAACTACAGTGTCCTCCAGAATTATTGGCACCCTTAGTGAATATGGGCAAAACGGACTATGAAAAAATGCCTTTGCTGTTTATTCTCTTGGTCTTTCGCCCAAAATATTCACAAAAACGTACAAAAATCATTAAATTCTTATCATGAAACAAATATTTTTCTCAAAAATGTGTGTGCCACAATTATTGGCACCCATCATTTAATATTTTGTGCAGCCTCCCTTTGCCGAGACAACAGCTCTGAGTCTTCTCCTTAAATGCGTGATGAGATTGGTGAACACTTGGCACTTGATCTGGGACCATTCCTCCATACAGAATCTCTCCAGATCCTTCAGATTCTGACGTTGACGCTTGTGGACCTTCCTCTTCAGCTCATCCCTCAGATTTTCTAAGGGATTTAGGTCGGGGGACTGTGATGGCCATGGCAAAACCTTTATTCTGTGGTTGGTGAACCATTTTTTGTGTAGTTTTTGAGGTGTGCTTTGGATCATTGTCCTGCTGGAAGGTCCAACCACGGCCCCTTTTAAGCTTCCTGGCAGAGGCTGTTGGGTTTTCATTTAATATCTGCTGGTATTTGATGGAGTCCATGATACCATGTATCCTAACGAGATGTCCAGGGCCTTTGGAAGAAAAACAGCCCCACGACATCAAAGATCCGCCTCCATACTTCACAGTGAGTATGAGGTCCTTTTCTGTATGGCTTTCTGTCTACGCCAAACCCACCTTTGATGTTCGTTGCCAAAAAGCTCTATTTTTGTCTCATCTGACCACGTAACTTGGTCCCATTGAACGCTCCAGTAACGTTTGGCAAACTGTAGGCGCTTTAGTTTGTTGCTGATTGATAGCAGAGGCTTTTTTCTGGCAACTTTCCCAAACATCTTGTGATGTAGGTGGTGTCTGATGGTAGTTTTGGAGACTTTCTGAAACCAAGACTCAATGAACCTCTGCAATTCTCCATCTGTAATCCTTGGAGATTCTCTTGCCAGTCGACCCATTCTCCTCACGGTGCGTGGGGTCAGTGTACACACACGTCCTCTTCCAGGCTGAGAGTTTACATCTCCTGTCGCTTTAAACTAAATCCATTTCCTGGTTTGTGAAGCTCAACAACTTTTTGTGGCACATCGTCACTGTGTTCTCGGGTCTTTCCCATAGTGATGAATGAATAAGGAAATTTGGCCTGTGTCACCTCATATTTATACCCCAGTGAAACAGGAAGGCATAGTTCACCGTTTAAGAGCTCCTAATCAAACAGGTGAACTTAAAAATGTAAAGCATTGCTGGAAATATACTTCAGTTAGATTTGAATTATAAGATTTTCTAGGGGTGCCAATAATTGAGGCATGCGTGTTTTGGAGAAAAAATATTTATTTGATGTCAACATTTTTTTCCTTTCAATAATTTTACTTCAACGAAAAGGTATGATTTTTTTTTTTTGAATATTTTGGGCGAAAGACCAAGAGAATAAACAGCAAAGGCATTTTTTCATAGCCCGTTTTGCTCATATTCACTGAGGGTGCCAATAATTCTGGAGGGCACTGTAGCTACTTTTCACGTTCACAGGCTCTGTCAGTATTATTGAATTCATTATAAAATGCACATTTCCAAACAACTGGTTTCTGTACACAAGGTCCGTGTTTGTAATTGTCACGCAATGATGTGACAGAACAGTTTGGTTCACTGTCTGAATGCGTGGGATTATTATTAGTTTTTTTTTTTTTTCTTTTAATTAGTTCCATGTGAGAAAAAATAGTGATGCCACATTGCAAAGACATGCAACTGGCTACTCTGTCTTGCCCATATGTGTGAATGTGAGCATGAATGGCTGTATGTCTCTTTGTGACCTCCCCCGCCCTCCCGCAATAGATTGCCAAACTGTCTAGGGAGTACCCCACCTCTTGCCTGAAGTCAACTGGGATCTTCTCCAGCCTCCCCCATGATCCTAATGGAAAGCAGGTCAGATAATGTATGGATGAATTGATTCTTGGACATGTTACATTTAGGTAGTATACATATTTGCACATATGCATAAAGGTTAATGGACTGATTGACAGTATTTGTGAATACTGGTGCCAGCTGATCAGCCCAATACTTCAAGGAGGCTGGTGATACACCATCATGCACAGATGCTTTCCTTGTTTTCTGTTTCCTGAATGGTCCTTTCACCTCTTTTTCACAGATTGTTGGCTAGTTGGTGATACTCGGTGGAAAGCAACTATTTTTTTTCCACTTTTCAGATCAGAACTTTTTCTTATTCCCCATTCCGACCTGTATTTGGTTTTCGTGTTGAGGTTTTTGTCTTCACTCTTGGCCGTTCTTTCCACAGAGAGAGTTTGAGTTCTTCAGTGGACCATTGCTGTGCCTCTTTGTGGAGTTGAAGGCATTTTCACAGAAACATATTTGAAGCCACTGTGTCTGTGTATTCACTCAATCAGTGTTAGAGCAGCTCTACGGCTCAGCTATCAGTTGTCCACCTTTTAACCTCGTTCAGATTTTAGTCTTTGTCTGCAAGCTGGGAGGAGATAAGGCATGGCAGAATGGCCTAGAACCACAAAGAGTATGGAGCAATACATGCCCTTGATCATGCCGTCCCCTTTTAGCATAAGTGACATACTTCTAATATTTTGCTCGTTCTTTTCTCAAGTTTGTGTTTTTTTTAAGTCTCCTAGAATGATGAGTAAAGAGTCAGTGTTTTTCCTGTCCACCGAATTGATCTGTTCAGAGGGTACCTGTATGCATGCATTCATGTAATGGTAAATATACACCAACCCGAATAAATGAGGAAAACCCCCACAGGGAATTCTTTAGAAGGTTTATAATGCATGATTCCAGGTCGAGGGAGCGAGTTTCAGATGCACAATGAAGTTGCTACACCATCATTTGTTTATATAAAAGCAAATTCCATCTGCCATGGTTTTACCCGAGAGGAGAGCCTCAGGTGTTGTCTGAGATCACCAGATGAACTGGGAGGGGGAAAAGTCTTTTTTTGTTCCAGTAAGAAGTTGTAGCTTCTTCATTTCATCTCCGAGGTGTACACATCTGTTCCGAAAGCACACCTGAATGCCCACATGCTTTCTGCATTTGCTACTTTTGCCTTTTACCTAAAACCGGGTTGCGTCACTGATAGATATCCCCAAAGAAGTGAAGAAGTTTCTGTAGGACCTTCTTGTAGAATAGTGTTCCACATGTTGAACAAATTCCATTGTGTAGGACATCTTGTCACAACAGGTAATGATGACATGAGCACAAAAGCGACCTAACAGGATAGGGTAACATGCCATGTTGGTCATCTGTGATGCAAATTAACCATCCACAGTAATGTTATTACAGTTGACTTTGATAAAGTGTTTTCTTCTTCTTAGGCTTTGATGTACAGATTAGTTCTGGATGTATAGTATAGTCTTTGGTGTAGAGTATTTTTAATAATCCTGTCTTTGATGAAGGTAATACAGTGTTTGCTGTAGAGTACTTTTACTGTTCTAGTCCTTGATGTATAGATTGGTCTTTGAAGTAGAGTACTTTTATTATTCTAGTTTTTGATGTATAGTGTTTGATGTAGAGTACTTTTAGTAATCTAGTCTTTGATGTATAGAGTAGTCTTTGATGCATAATACTTTCTATTCTAGTTTTTGGTCTGTAGTATAGTGTTTACTGTAGAGTACTTTTACTAATGCAGTCTTTGATGTAGAGTACTTTTATTATTCTAGTTTTTGATGTATAATATTTGATATAGAGTACTTTTACTTTTCTAGTCTTTGATGTATAGAGTAGTTTTTGATGTTGAGTACTTTTACTAATCTAGTCTTTGATGTAGAATACTTTCTGTTCTAGTTTTTGATCTGAAGTATAGTATTTGGATAGTATAGTGGTTGATGTAGAGTATTTTTACTAATCTAGTCTTTGATGTAGAATACTTTCTGTTCTAGTTTTTGATCTGAAGTATAGTATTTGGATAATGTAGTGGTTGATGTAGACTACTTTTATTACTCTACTCTTTGATGTGTAATAACCTTTACTGATCTAGTCTTTGATGTACCACCGGAATTCCCAAAGTGTAAAATAAACAGTTTGAGGTGTTTGTATGTTCTTAAGTCATTTGGTAGTCCTCTGTTCTGGATAGCAAATTTGTGGTGAAATGTTATACTTTGTTGAAGTCAACTTGGTTCAATTTTGTTTAATACATTTTTGGTAGGGTTGATTGTTTATTTGCTGGAAATAAACATTTCTATTGTGATTTTGGTAAACTCCAGAGTAAATGCAGCTCTAGTCATGTTAGTCATATGAGTCTGGTGTTTATGGGGCAAACAGATGGTAGCGCGTTGAACTTTGACCCTCTGGACGCTCACAATCCTGCACGTCAACCCCCTCCTGCATACTGCCAGACGTGTGTTAGAGAGTCTTTTAGCTACTGCTGCGGAACAAGAAGTGGGTGAAGGAAGGAAGAGGAGACTAACAGAACACAGGGAGGAAAGTTGAGCCAAAAAAAATTGAGCAACAGGTTGGGGGGTCATTTCACTTATGCTTATGGTTAGCTGTTATGATACTGTGCAGTTATTCTGCCATTACAGGTTATGCTATCCATGCTGTGTGTGTGAGTGTGACAGGGGGGGGAGACAACTCAGCGAAACTCAGCAGCTCCACGTGGCTCAACTCCCTTTCCCGCCCACTCTCTGTCCCGGAAGGGGAATATCCTCCCCATTTTATCTCTCTCTCTCTCTCTCTCTCTCTCTCTCTCTCTCTCTCTCTCTCTCTCTTTCTCTGTGGGTGTGTACACATTCCACTGCACTCATTTCACAAGGCCTCTCTCTCTCTCCTCTTACATGCTCTAATCTTTCTGTATGTGCATGTGCCTGTGTGTGTGTGTGTGAGAGAGAGAGAGAAGAGCTTGAAGGCTCATGGAGTGTGAGCGTGTGTGGGTGTGTGTATACCGAGTCGGGCTGGCTTTGGACTCAGGCTCCAGGACTCGACAGGCCTTCGGGCCTTTAGTACAAATGTGCTGGCTCATGCCTGTGTGTGTGAGTGTGTGCTTGATTGCGTCAAACTTTTCACACAGTCAACTTGGGTAAGATGGACAAACAGCTGCTGGATTTGTGTGAGAGAGAGAGAGAAACTCCATAACTGGAATAATGCAACTCTTTTAAGCATTTCTTCGCCTCTCTTTTTCTTTCTTAACTATCGTTAACTATTTTCAAATTCATGCATGCAATGTTAATGCTGACATTTTTCTCACCAGATAAGGATACGAGACCCTAATCAAGGAGGCAGAGACATCACGGAGGAGATAATGTCTGGCGGACGCAGTGCTTCCACACCAACGCCTCCGCAGGTAACGTACTTTTTCCTCACTGAGAAATGTTTATGCACTCTCTTTTGTAATGTGTGTCTGTGTGTGTATATATTTGTCAAGTCAATGAAACTATACACAGTGTCAGATTAGTCATCTGCGAAATAGACACGTACATTATATAAGCTAGTTACTTTGCTTTTAACCTTTTTCTCCTCCTGCTCAGTCGGCTCTGCCCATGTCTGAGAGCGGAACCATCACACAGTCTAATGGTGAGAAAGCCACGCCTTCTGTCACAGCAGCCAGAGCAGGTAAGGAAAGCTATCAATGTGTGATACACTATTTGTATGCTTGTGTGTGTTTTGCCTTCTGTTTTAATCTGATTAAACACACACACGCACACACAGCAGTTTCCAGCTGGTAGTTTCTCACTTTTTTGCTATTACTTCTCACTGTCATCTGCCTTTAATGTTCATATTTGCTTTAATCTAATCTTTTTCCCGCATGATTTTTTTTTTCCCCCCACTGCATGTTCACTTTGACATTTTGACAATTATTTTGTCAGTCTGTGAGCTGTCACAGACACTCGGTCCTCTAAGTTGAATCTATGCCACTTTGCAAGAATAGCAGTCGAGTAGCAGCCAGTGAGATTCCAAGTGGAAATGGCTCAGCAGATCCCTAAATCCAGTTGATCATCTTTGTGCAGCCGGGTCATGACAAAATGTAAACACATGACCCTGGCTTCTATAAGACATTATTTGCCAGGTCGAACTCAAATAGTTGTTCTGAAAATTATCTTCAGTTCTCTTTGAAGTAGATAGTGCCTGCCTATGTCTCCAAAGTCTAATTCATTATTTTAATACGTTGTGCAGAAACACTCACTTGCTTTGACAGTCAGTTTCTCTATCTTTATAGACGACCCAGTAAAGCCTGAAGTATCCCTAGAGTTCCCCATTCCCCCAGGGGAAAGCCCTAACCCAGACGCTCCGCCCACTCCTCCTCCCACCAGCCCAATCAGTGACACAGTAGATGCTCCGCCTCCCACTTTGGATAAAAACACGCAACTCAAAGATCCGGAACAGCAGGAGCCAGGATCCTCTTCAGTAGTGGTTCCTTCTGACACTAACGGTTCTTCAGAGAATGGGGTGGGACAAGTGGCAATGTCTGTTCCTCTTCCGGTTTTAGGGGCAGAGCCGGCATTGGATTCTCCAATCGCACAGCCAGAGGAACTTGTAAATGGTTTAACTGCAGATGCCAGCAAAGACGTCAGTCCTCTTGCTGAACCTGACATAACTAAAGAAGCTCCACCTATTATTGAGGAATGCTCCACACGGACTACCAAAGCTGCCTCTCTTGTGGTCAAAGAAACCCCCATTCAGGTTGTCAGCGAGATGCCGAGTGTCAAAGAAGCCCAAACCCCTCAGCCTGCGCTCACTCCTGTTGTCACGGAGATTTCCACTCCTGTTGTCACAGAAACCCTGTCAGTGGTTTCCAAGGATATGCCCTCTTCAGCTGTCAAGGAAATCCCTGCACCAGTTGCCAGGGAAACCCCCACTCCTATTGTCATGGAGACTCCAGTTGGAAAGGAGATTCCTCCTCCAGTTGCCACAGAAACCAGTGAGCCTGTTGTCAAAGAAATAGTTGTTGAGGAGCCTTGTCCTGTTGCTAAGGAGACCCCAGAACCTATCGTACAGGAAATCCCAAGTCCTGCGGAGCCTGTGTGTGTAGCTGCTAAAGCCACGCCTCCACCTCTTCCTGCTTCTGCTGAGGAGCGAGAGAACACACCTCCTCCTCCTCCACAATTAGCAGCCCCAGAGAGCACTATGCAAGGTACAAACTAGCACGTAGTGATTTGCTTTTTTGTTAGAATGATTTCTGTGTGATAGTAATTGTTTGGTTTGTCCTTATGAGTCATATTTGTTTCTCCATGCAGCTGTTTCTGTGACAAAGAAGAAGAGGAAATTGAAGGATCTAAATAAGAAGGAGACTGGTGATGTGCTGGATGCCTTTAAAGAGGTATATCCTATCACTGATGTTATCGTATTTTATGGGAACCTACAGGGGTGTGTGTGTGTGTGTGTGTGTGTGTGTGTGTGTGTGTGTGTGTGTGTGTGTGTGTGTGTGTGTGTGTGTGNNNNGGGCTGGCAAATATTGATCTCATAATTTCCTTCTACCCTTCATGTTAGCCACCACCACCAAAGCCAGAGGTCACACCCCCAGTAAAATCAGAGCAGGCTGAGCCTACACCTGTAGTCCCACCCCCTGTAGAAGAAGTGGAAGAGACATGGGAAGAGAAGGAGGACAAGCTTGATGCGGAAAACATCCAGCCAGAGAGTCCTGCACCTGCTACACCCACCGAGCAGAAATACCAGTACAAAGAAGGTGCGTTAATAAAACACGTTTCTCTCTTAATAAAAATGCTAAATATTTGTCCTGTTATAATTTTAAGATAAGACAAGAAATCTTTATTTTCAACTGTTGCATGAACAATGAAAATCAGTTTAGCAGCTCTCTGTTTAGCAGCAATTATAAAGTGCACAAAAGACAA
>JBCNYH010000026.1:31725556-31737365 GCA_039654325.1 Tandanus tandanus
CTCTCCCTCTTTTTCTCTCTCTCTCTCTCCTTTTCTCTCTCTCTCAGTCTCTCTTTTTCTCTATTTCCTTCTCTCTCTCTCTCTCTCTCTCTCTCTCTCTCTCTCTCTCTCTCTCTCTCTCTGTGTTTATCTCGGTATCAGACAGTCAGTTTCTTTGTTTCTTTCGTTCCTCTCCATCTTACCGGTCACTCTCTCTCCTTTATTTTTCTTTGTTTATCTTAACTCTGGTACTTTTTAATCTTTCACTGTAATTTTCTCTTCTGTGTTTCTATCACCATAATCTATTTTCTACAGTTTATCAAAATTTTATAGGATGTTACTTCTCTCTCTCTCTCTCTCTCTCCTTCTCTCTCTCTCACACGCACTCGCTCTTCTGTGATTGGTGTACTGTGCTGCCTGTCATAGTGATTGATTTGGTTTTTGGTAGTTACACCACATCATGAGTGGCCTCGTTACAGACAACTGGGTCGACATTGAGCATGCGTGTGTGTGTGTGTGTGTGTGTGTGCGTATGGCGGTGGAGTTGTGTCCAAAATGTCCATCCAGCATAACAGAATGAGAGATATAGGAATAAAAGAAAGTACCTTCTCAATACATCCCTCTTAACTATTCACACACATTTTTAATTAAGATGTTCTGTGATCCTCTAAGGTCTCAGACAGACTCTCTCTCTCTCTCTCTCTCTCACACACACACACACATACACACACCATGAAGGAAGTGCAAATCGACAAATGAATCCTTAATAAAAATGAACACTTACAAACTCATCTTTGGGTTTTTTTTTTTTGTTTGTTTGTTTTTTGTTTTTTTTGTTTTTTTGTCTTTATTTAATTGCTTTTATTTTTCATAAAGTATTTGAATGCTGGTTGTTTTGAAATATAATGACTTTCCTTCTGCATCTGCCTTGTTTTAAACTTCTCAATAAAATGATCAATGTTATTTAAAAGTGCCATTATGACTTTCACATGTAGACGGATGGTTAGCGAACGACTGGATTGGATAGACGTGACCCAAATCCGGACCAGCAGTGGGGGACAATCTAACCTCTGTGCCCCCATTCTTTAGTGACATTAAGAGAAGATTGTGTCCAATACCAAGACTAGGGGTTGTGTCCCAGTCCATAGCTGATAGTAATGGAAGGTCACGTACCAAATCAAGTTTTGTCCAACAAATAAGGGTGAGAAAATATAGCCAGTCAAATCATTAATGCAGAATAAGGGAAGGTCGCGTCCCAAATAGTGACTGATGGGTGTAAAGGGGTTACTGATGGAAGGGCCCCCCCTTTGTGTCCCAATTAGTGACAAAGAAAAAAAAGAGGGCTGTGTTTTAATTACTGATCATAGTAAAGGTCAGCTGTGCCCACATTTTTTGTCAGCAGTAATGGAAAGTCTGATCTGCGAAAAAAGGGAGGGCTGTGTCCCAAATTTTGACTGCCTTTTAGTGGTGAGCATTATTAGTGGGATGCATTCCAATTACTGTCTGATACTAAGAGATGACTGTGTCCCATTCTGTAATCACCAGTAAGGGAAGGTTACCATCTACTTATTACCCTGAAATAAATGTGGGGTCAGTAGCCAATCAAAACAGTGGCTTACAATAAGGGAAGGTTGTGTTCCAAATAGGGACTGACAGGTGAGGAGGTGAGGAAGGGTTAATGTACAAATCTGTAAACGAGAGTAAAGGAATGTTGTGCTGTAATCCAGTTATTAATGACAGCAATGGAGGGTTGTGTCCCAATTTCGGACCAGCGTCAGGGAACACCTTGTTGGAATCAATGGCCCGTGGTAAACTGTGGGCTGCATTCCAGGTAGTGATTAACGTTAAGACAGGGCTGTGTTTAATTTATTAACCAACAAAGAGGGGAGGGTATATCCTAAAATGGTGCATCTTAATTACCTGGTGCATCCAAAAATATTAGCGACAATAATTAAAAGAGGGCTGCGTTTCAATTAACGATCAAAAGTGAGAGAAGGTTGTCATCTCATCACACTCATTTGCCAAACCACTTAATCCAACTAGGGTCATGGGGAGGCTGGAGCCTATCTCAACCGACACTGGTACACCCTGAACAGCTCACCAGACCATCGCCGGGCAACACACAACCATTCACACTCACATCCACACCTAGGGGCAATTTGGAACAGCCAATTAGCCCAATGTGCATGTCTTTGGGCTGTAGGAGGAAACTGGAAAAAACCCACGCAAGCACACGAAGAACATGCGTATACGAAAACGCCTGAGACTGGGACTGTGGGAAATCCAGGAAATTCTTGCTGTGAGGCTGACGTGTTAACCACTACACCACTGCACTTGTGTTTAACAGTAAAGGAAAGCTGTGTCCCACTGCTGGCCCTGCAATGGTTGGCAAGCTGCTCAGGGTGTACCCTGGCATCGCCCAATGTCAGCTGAGAAAGGCTCCAGCCTCATATCGTGACCTCAGTAGGTTTAAGCAGATCGACAAATGAATGAATGAATTAATGTGCCCCAGTATTATCAGTGATCGCTCTAAAGGGGGGCTCTGTCCCAATTTTGGGCTAGCAGTGTAGAATGCTCTGCTCCAATCAATGTCTAAAGGAACAGAAATGGTGGTGTCCCAGTTAGTGACATATATTAATAGTGTTCTGATTTGTGACAAAGCCCAACTAATCACAACAACGCTCTGTCCCCTGAGAATACCATTCTCATGGTGAAGCATGCTGGTGGTAGCATCATGTATAGAGTTCTCCCTGTCCGCTTAGTTGTGTCCCTGACTAATCACCGCCTTATTACAGTTTCCTTTCCATAGATGCACAGCTCTGTCACATTCTTAAATTTTTTTTTAAAGTCCAGTTTTAATGTCACTCTGTAGAAGGTTCCAAGGTTAAAGCCATTCTCTAGAGTCAAATCCTGATGAACTTTGTGTCCCGTTCTTGTTTTGGTTGCTCTTCATGATGCTGATGGTGTTTCAGTTCTCTTACACATTCAAGGTTTACAGAGGTCATGTGATGGCATTTTACACCCAGGACCCTATCATACTTGTTATGTCACTTCTGATGGAATCAAAGCCAGAATAATTTTTGCAGGTGGACCAGTGGTAGATGGTCCTGTACAGTTATTCTTTAAATTCATCTTCATCTTCTTTCGCTTGATCCGGGGTCGGGTCGTGGGGGCAGCAGGCTAAGCAGAGAAGTCCAGATGTCCCTCTCCCCAGCTACTTTATATATAATAATAATATCTAGTTCTTCTGGGGTGGACACCGAGGCCTTTCCAGGCCAGCCGAAAGACGTAGTCCCTCCAGCGTGTTCTGGATAGACGCCTGGGTCGCACAATCATACAGATTCGCATCCACACCTAGTGGCAATTTGGAACAGACAATTAGCTTTATGCGCATGTCCTGTGGACTTTGGGAGGAAACCGGAGTACCCAGAGAAAACCCACACAGGCATAGGGAGAACATGCCACACAAAAACACCCGAACCCAGGACCTTCTTGCTGTGAGGTGGATGTGCTGACCACTACACCACCGTGCCACCCTCATATATAATTTAAACAAATTTTATGTTAAAATATAGAATTAAAGAATGGGAGAATGGGAGAATTGGGAATAGGAGTGTAGACAGCAGGTTGGTGGAGAATGTTCAGAAGATGTGATGGTCGGTTGGTTTCTGTGTATCTCCCGCTCTTTTTTAAGTGTCTTTTGAAGAGCTTTTTCCAAGTCTTATCAGCTCTTCGGTTATTCCAGGAGCTCCAGTGCCAGGGGCAAGGCCATATATGGAGACAGGAAAAGCACCATTCAGACCCACAATGCACCAGTGCAAGACATAAATCAGACCAGCAAAATCCTCCAGCTCCACCCGTCCAACGTCCAGTTCATGCAGCACAATGACCTCTCTGACCAGCTGCTCTTCCTCTCGCTCGTCCTCATCCTCGTTCCGTTCTTCAGCGAGATTCAGCTGCAGCAGCATCACGTCCATCCAAACGGAAGCTTCTTCTCCTCCTTCAGATCCCCTCTTCATGCCTTTCCTGGATCAGAGAGCAACAGTGCTTTTTGGGGACCATGAAAGCGATTCGGAGTCGTTCATTAGCGAGAGTGAAAAGTTTGGAGGTTGCCAGGGAGACAGGAAATCCCACACGGGAGGTTACCAAGGTGACTGGAACCATGGAGACACACACGGTGAGACGTGCAGTTGATAAATGAGGAAAAGTTTTTATTACATTTTGAAAGCTGATACAAATTGGTAGCAAATTTACAGCAAAACAAACAAGAATGATGAAAAAAACTGTATGATAGTTATGTGACAAATCCACAGAGAAACTGGACGTCATCAAATTGAACAGTTTGTAATGAACTACATTAAAAGAAGATTGTAAAATATTGGTCTTTGAGTAGACCTTCTCCTCGCTCTGAATTATAACACAGATGGGAGCACTGGGTGTTGAATGAGCAGGTGGCCATTTTTCTCCCACATTGTTATTTCTCCCCAGATTACATTTATCAGAGTTCAGGCTCCAGACTGACCATTACATCATACAGAGAGTGAGAGACAGATAGACAGATAGACAGCATGTGAGGGAGATAGAGCATGAGAGTACAAAGATATTGACAGAGTGCAACAAAAAGAATAGCGGAGCGAGAATAGTGTGTTTTAATAGTGGAGTGTGTGTGTGTGTGTGTGTGTGTGTGTGTGTGTGCGAGAGAGAGAGAGGGTAAGACACACAAGCACACAGAGACAAAGAGAAAGACAGAAAGAGAGAGAGGGGGGAGAAAGAGAGAGGGAGACAAAGAAAGAGAGAGAAAAAGAGTCAGAGAGAGACAGAGAAAGAGACAGAGAGAGAGACAGAAAGAAAGAGAGAGAGTCAGAGAGAGGAGAGAGAGAGAGAGAGAGAGAGTAAGAGAGAGAAAAAGAGAGTCAGAGAGAGAGAGAAAGAGCGTCAGAGAGAGAGAGAGAAAGAGAGTTAAAAAGAGTCAGAGAGAGAGACAGAAAGAAAGAGAGAGAGAGAGTCAGAGAGAGCAGAGAGAGAGAGAGAGTAAAAGACACCGTGGCATTCTATGAGGCTCGCTAGCAATGTCTGTGTACTCCCTAAAATATCATTCAAATTCAGCTCATGCTTGTCTATAATGTCGGCGTTGCATTAAATTTTAAACTGGATCAGTTTATAATCTTCATACCAGTTCCAGTTTTGACAGATAAAAGCATGCAAAGTCAAAGCTAAAACGTCTGTGAACAGACAAAAGTTTATTGAGAGCCAAAGTATATTTTCACCAGAGCGCATCCCAGAATGTCACATGAGCCAGAATACAGGCGTGAGTAACATCGACAGGGCGCCAGACCACACCACTGTAGGCTTCCAGTTCCTCTTTATATATCCCAGTTTTTACAAAGGTCCCATTAGGGGCTTAGTACTGTTGTAAGATCCTGTGGTGTAAGAGGAATAAAACACCGGGGGACATGCCCTTGGAGGAAAATAATCAACTTTATGATGCAGTATCTGAGCATCTATGTGTGTCTCAGTCAGTACAGGAGCAGTCTGGGTGGATGGTCGTTATTACATGTCAGCGGATGTGAATCGATTTGAACTGCATGATATAGTGGTGATGGCGTTCAACAACAAAGTTGTTATTCATGCTGAGAAGGTAGGTGTGGAGTTCAATCCAAACCAACAACAACAACAATAATAATAATAATAATAATAATAATAATAATAATAATAAAATAATAGCAACAACAACAACAGGTGTATTATTATTATTATTATTAAGCCTTGAATACCAATCTGGGAATTGTTACATTTAAAAAAGCCACAAAAGTTGTGCTATTTAAAATATTTTTGGGTGTTTTGATCTAATAAACAACCAACCAAAACAAACAAACAAACAAACAAACAAACAAATAAAAATTTTTTTTAAATGAGAATATAACGGTTAAAATATGATTTAAAAAAACACATACATTTATCTTTATTTTATTTATTTATTTACCAAATCTAAAAATGTACTGCAACATTAAAATTGTCTTCTTTTCTTTTCCTTTCTTCTGCATATAATTTTGCTTCCTTGAGTAAGTAAATGTTTGCAATAAAAAAAACTTTAAACATTTAAAAAAGCACAAGCTGTATATGAATTATTCTGTACTTTTTTAGCCTCTGAGTATCTCATTTTGCAGTGCATATAAATATTAAAGGTCGGGTCTCGGTTTTCTCCGTCTCGCAGGTTGGAGAAGATGGCTGTGTCTTGGACAAATTTAACCAAAAGTCTTTGCTGCCAGAGGACATGGACCCTCTGTCTGTTAGTGGGACTCTGACACCAGAGGGTGTGCTCATGATCAGTGTGAAAAGCACATCCACATCCCCATCCTGTCCCTGAGCCTGAACTTCTGACTCAGCCTTTCATTTACATCATCCTGGCAACTTAAATATAAATATGCAACACAGAGAAAAGAAAAAAGTCAGATGCAGCGCAACACAATGCTAAGAGAGGCTTTGACTATGACAAAGAAAGGTGGACTACTGTACTATCACAGCTAGCATTAGCATTATAATGTATCAAATTGTAAAAGTTTTCTAATTGCTAGGTTTCAGTATCCTTTCTCATACTCGTTTATCAGTTTTAAAAGTAGCCTTTATAATGTACTAATTTGCCTGCTTTGTTTCTATTATTTTAAATTATTACAAATTTTTTATCTATTAGCATGTTCGTCATTAGTGCAATATGTATGCTAATTCCTGATTCTGGTTATAAAAGATAATGTAACCACAAATCCACGTGTTATCCATAATTTAAGTGAAATAAACATTACCAAAATATGCAAATAATGCTAATGACAGATTTAAGCGAGTAGAAATCACTTAGCGCTGTTGACATGATGCAAATAAACGCATGTTAAATTTGTAACTATGCATTTAGTACAGATGTTTACTAACTTCTAACCATCATTAAAAGTAATGGATTTATTCTGTTGTGCTGAAAGTTGAAATTTTTATAAATGCTAACAATGCTAATGATGGATTTAAGCAAGCAGAGAGCAGTCTAGAGGCTTTAGTGCAAATTGCGTGATTCAAATGAAGTCATGATGCCTGTTCATCTGCAGAGATTTTAAGCAGCATTTATCATTTCATGGTTTATTAGCATACAACACAATTTCATGTTTATATATATATATATATATATATATATACACACACACAGTAGTGTGCAGTGAAGATTATACACCACCACTTTTGTCTAGTTCATTCATGCTACGCAAAAGTCAAAAAATAAATAAATAAATAAAATTTGTGACACCTTTCAATTTTTATTGAAAAATCAGTATTTTCAGTGTTTTTGTTTATTAGCGATACTTTTACCTCAATATTCTTGTCGGAATAATTTTTTTGGTTCTCGTTGCCTACAATATCATTGTTCAATACATTTTCACCCAAAAATTATAGAGAAGTCATTTTTTACTTATTTTTATTTTTTACTTTATTTTTAATAGGAGCCCTTTTAGACAAAAGTGGTGGTGTAGAATCTTCACTGCACTCTACTGTATGTATGTTAAGCGCGATTGCAGTGTTAGCTCCAGGATTAAAATGTTTCTGGCGAATTCAGAAAAAAATTATTTTAAGAACTTTTTGGTGAAATTTTCCTGCGGCGAATAGTAATAATATTCTGGAGAAATTCCCCTCGCAAACTGTTCTCCAACTACTCGCCGCGATTTTCTCAAATATCTGCCGAATGAACTGTCACAATGTTTTTCGCCAATTCTAGAATTCCCGAAAGCTTCTCCGAACTGTCCCCGAACCCTCACACACTATTCTATAACATCGCTTGGTCAGTCTGTTGGGCTTTTACACCTGAGTCTAGTGGTTCATCACAGCCGGAGCTCATCGCAGGTTCTGAAGAGACCAGGAGTCTGGCCCCACAACATCGCTAACTTGTTGCTAACTCTTCCCCTAATATTATATTATACTATTATATATATTTATATATATTGGCGAATACAGGATGTCGGGCGAGGGGTTAGCGACATTTGAGAAGAGTTTCGGAGACTTCAGGAACAGTTTGGTAAAAAAAAAAAAAAATCTCCCATTTGTTGCAAGCTTATTTACAACATGTTCAGAATAAATTTCTTGGGTCGGTACACCATGTGGAACGCTCAGAGAACATCTCGAGAATATTTGGAGAATTTTGGGGGGAATTTTTCGTGAAGTCAACAATCTTTCACAGTTTGGTAAGAAATCAAACCAATGTGAATGGTACTTTTTTCAGCATGTTAGCAAGCTAGCAAACTAGCTAGATGGAAATTCCAAAAAAAGTATTTTTCGAGTTGTCGGTCTAGAAGAACGCTTAAGAGTTTGATTTATTCTCGAACCCTAAATTATTATATAATAATTATTGCATTAATTACAGCTAATTTTTGGTGTAAGGTTAACAGGCAATCAAATGTTTTTAAAATTAAAAGTTTAACACAATTTAACTCTTATATAGGAAGGGACAGGATGGTGTGATGAAATTTGTATTTTTTTTAAATCTAAGAAACTGCCCCAAAAAACTTATTTTCAATTTAAAATTTTTTTGAAATCTTTAAGAACGATATCTTTCCCTCAAAGCGCTAACACTGGAGACTCCTTCCCCCAATGCTACAGCAGCGTCTCCTTACAGAAACCTCCCCTGTATATTTTTCATCCGTTACTATAGAAACGATATCTTGATCAGAACGAGTGCTTTAATACTAAAGTCAGCGTCGCTGTTGTGAAAAATTCACCACCTCCCTCTAACCAATCAGAATCCAGAACCCTGTTTATCACTCGCGCGATACTTTTCGACCTGTCGAGTGTTTCCTGACTCTTCTTCACTCTTTTCCCCCCCGTTTCCTTTTAATCCACTCAGGCAAGAACTTCATTTGTGGCAGAGTCAATTTATCTCAATTTGTTGTGAATGAATTTTCAACAGGGTTCCGTGGCCTGATGGCTCTAATTGCTGTACTCAGACCCATTACAGAGCTAAAGCATGACACCGCCAGCGCCGGCGTCATTAATCACACGGCAACGCACGAGTCGCTCGGGCTAAATAAACAACAAATGCTAGCACTTGAGCTGCTTTCATGAGCACTCACGGCAGCATCTGGTCCACTCGTGCTTTATGAGTGAACATCCAACAGCATCGATACAGACGTCTGACGAATTTAGATTCATAGCAAACAGTCTGGGAAGGAAACGAATGAAAACAACACAACGCTTCGTTACAGCTAATAAAGGCGTAAACAATACGGATTAGTGAGAATCTCCAGTTACATTCATCCATCGAGCCTCTTAATCCTATTTGGGTCACAAAGAGGGTGGAGCCTATTTCAGCCGACTCTGGGTGAAGGCGGAGTACACCCTAAACAACCAATCCATTGCAGGGCAAGACATACACAACCATTCACCCTCACACTCACACCGAGGGGCGATTTGGAACAGCCTAACGTGCATGTCTTTGGACTGTGGGAAGAAACCGGAGTGCCCGGAGGAAACCTGCGAAAACATGGGCAAAACAACTACAAAATAGCTTCATGTGTCCATCGGCTCAGTCCAAGGACATTTTATACATAGCGCCCCCCAGTGGCCGGTTCCTGCAGAGACCGTAGATGGACATAAAGATCAAGTTTAAAATCCTCTCACTGATCCGTCCTCCAAATTTCAGCCCAATTCAGTGCTTAGATCCCGAATAAATCTAAATATAAAATATATTCTATATTAAATAGAAATTTAAATTAAGATTATTCTGTGCTTTATGAATGCCGTTAAACCTTCACAGATCACATCGCCATGTAACGTCCCTTCGTCCTGTGTCTCCACGAGCCTGAAGGTTCCACGGTTTGAGTTTTAAGGCCGAGTAAATTAATACATTAGTGTTGTTTACTCAGGGTTTAAATCAAATCTCCTAAAAAAAAGAACAGAAAAGAAAAGAAAGGAATTCCAGATAAATCATTGAAAAAAGTTTGTTTTCTTTCTAACCTGTGTGGGTTTTCCTTCCGTGCCTGCGGCTCCTTTCTGTAGGAATCATTCAGTTCCTGCTGAGTTTTGGTGCCGTTTAAAAATGAATAACTTCGAAGAAAGAGTAAAGCGCTGTGAATTTTGAGAGCAGCGTCAGCGCAGGGTGCCGCATGCTAACCATTGCTAAACTTTCAGGTTACTTTTTACAAAAAAAAAAAAAGATGAGTGAGACAATCTTAACAAGTTTTTCTCCCATCAGGAATTCACTTTAGGTTTTATAATCGAAAAAACCCCACTGATGGGGAGAAGATTGCGGAATGACTACACCGACGTCACTGCGTGTTTTAGCTCGAGTTTCTGAACACTATCATTTCAAACACTTATATTTCAGCCAAACTAAAAACAAACCGTTAACTTTTTTTCATTTATAAGTGCATATAACATCCGCCTCACAGCAAGAAGGTCATGGGTTCGAGTCCCGGGCTCGGCGAGGGCGTTTCTGTGGGGAGTTTGCATGTTCTCCTCGTGCTTGCGTGGGTTTTCTCCGGGTACTCCGGTTTCCTCCCAGGGTTCAAGGACCTGCACATGTAGGCTAACTGGCTGTTCCGAATTGACCCTGAGCCTGGGACTTTAACCCAAGACCTTCTTGCTGTGAGGAGGATGTGGTAACCTGTACGACACAGCGCCACCCACACTTAATATCATTTCATTAATTATATCGATTAATACCAGGTCTGATTATCTGTAAATATAAAAAAATATTACATTCAATATTTAATTTTTTAAGGACATTTTGTGTTTGTGGAAATTAATGTTCAGCTTGGATGTGCTAAAAAAACTCCCGGAATTATGTTTAATGGAAGTATAAAAAAATTCTCATAATTATGGGTTATTTCTTTTATATTCATTTATACAGATATTTGTTTAGTTTTAATTTTAGTTTAATTTCCAGTTTAATTGGTGAGGTTTATTTTCTTTCTTTTTTTTTTCCTTATTTTTTATTAAACACACTAATCAAGATATTATCCTCAGCTCTCATAGTATAGAAGTGTGTTAGAAGCAATGAGCACATTTCCTGTAATTAGTGTAACATTAGCATAAAAGCATAATAGGTTTATTTAGTGTGTTAGAGAGAGAGAGAGAGAGAGAGAGATGGACAGAGAGAGGAAATGAGAGAGAGAGAGAGAGAGAGAGAGAGAGAAAGAGAAAGTGAGAGAGAAAGAGGCAGAGTGAGAGAGAGAGAGTGTGTGTGAGAGAGAGAGAGAGAGAGACGGACAGAGAGTGAGAGAGACAGAGAGAGAGAGAGAGACAGAGTGAGAGAGAGAGTGAGAGAGAGAGTAAGAGAGAGTGAGAGAGAAAGAGTGAGAGAGAGAGAGGGAGAGTGAGAGAGAGAGAGAGAGGGAGAGTGATAGAGTGAGAGAGAGTTAGAAAGAGTGAGAGACAGAGTGAGAGAGAGAGAGGGAGAGTGAGAGAGAGAGTGAGAGAGAGAGAGGGAGAATGATAGAGGGAGAGAGAGAGTGAGAGAGAGAGTGAGAGAGAGAGAGAGGGAGAATGATAGAGGGAGAGAGAGAGTGAGAGAGAGAGAGACAGCGTGAGAGAGAGAGAGAGAGAGATAGTGAGAGAGAGAGACAGAGTGAGAGAGAGAGGGAGAGTGAGAGAGAGAGTGAGAGAGAGTGAGTGAGAGAGACAGAGTGAGAGAGAGAGAGGGAGAGTGAGAGAGAGAGACAGAGTGAGAGAGAGAGAGGGAGAGTGAGAGAGAGTGAGAGAGACAGAGTGAGAGAGAGAGAGGGAGAATGATAGAGGGAGAGAGAGAGTGAGAGAGAGAGTGAGAGAGAGAGAGGGAGAATGATAGAGTGAGAGAGACAGAGTG
>JBCNYH010000026.1:31743638-31768092 GCA_039654325.1 Tandanus tandanus
AGCCTACTCTTGACGAAAATCAGCAATGGTTCTTTTACATGCCTCTCACCATAGACAGTGAGAGACATGGCCGGCTTTTGATTACCCAGTTAGCTGCACTGGGGGGACAGCAGTGACAAGTGGGGCTTGAACCCCCAACCTTGGGCTCAGTAATCCAGCACCCTACCACCGGGCCACCACTGCCCCCTATGAGATGAATATACTGTATAAATAAGAGGAAGTAGGAGGTGTCTAACTCAGGAAACAAGTACAGTTAATATTATGCTCTGATAAGAAGTAAAAGATGGATACACTGATGTTCCTCAAGTTGCTTATAGCTCGTCTTATAAGACGCTGAGGATTTAAGAGTAAAAAGGAATGTCTGAGTCTAAAATGTGCACAGGTTCCAAAATACAGACTGGTTGCTTGAGAAACAAATCAAGAACCTTGAATCTTTGATCCTTCAGAATTGATTAATATTTAAGACCAGGTTAGATATTACTAATTCTGGATTTAAAGACTTGTATAGGAATTTTAAGAGTCAAATATTCTGCAGTAAATATGAGACCTAGAATGAGAATAACTAGATCTGCTGTTGATTCCTGAAGGTCATACTGGACCATCCTTATGGAGCTGGTGTAAGATCTCAAGCATTTGATGGGGTCACCAGCCCTGTTTCTGGAGAACCACCTTCCTGAAGACTTTGGTTCCTACCCTTGACTTAAGGAGTTCTTGATCAGTTAAAAGAGGTGCATTAGATTTTGGTTGGAGGTAAATCCTGCAGGAAGGTGGATCTCCAGGAACAGGATTGGTGACCACTGGAGTAGATCATAGAAGCTTTTCTATCTAGGCATAGATGATAGATCTTAGACCAGCTCCATAAGGATGGTGTTAAGCAGGATATCATATATCATATGACCAGGTTCTGCTTGTACAGGTTCCTTGGGAAAGTGGAACCGTAGTTCCTAAAGATACTGAAAATATTTATTACGGTGTGATGGACTGTCTGACTGGAATGGAGTGTCTGGTTTGACATGGAGGAACTTGTTGGTTCTTTCAAATGTTACAAGCCCACAGAAGCTCATAGACGATGCTGGAAAACTCGCACAAGGAATATAAAGCAGGAACTAAGAGAATCTGAGCGAATATAAGAAAGACCAGGTTCTGTGGTTCTGAGATGATGAGACGTGGATAAGTTCCTTGTTGAACCTCTCAAAGGAACCTTAGATTCTTCAGACTGAAAAG
This sequence comes from Tandanus tandanus, assembly GCA_039654325.1. Taxonomy (NCBI): domain Eukaryota; kingdom Metazoa; phylum Chordata; class Actinopteri; order Siluriformes; family Plotosidae; genus Tandanus; species Tandanus tandanus. Next base: position 31,744,863 of record JBCNYH010000026.1, read on the forward strand.
TAAAGTCTTAGGAAATGCTGTAAATCTTACATAAGAGGAATATTCTTCTGACCCAACATGCGGTTCTGTTGGCTCGATCAGGGTTTAAAGCAGGACATGGACAATAAACCGGAACATTAAATTAATTTGACTTATTCGTCCCATTCACTCCTTTGCTGAACTGCTTAATCCTATTGGGGTCAAAGGGAGGCTGGTGCCTACCTCAGCCAACACCGGACGAAGACTGAGTACACCCTGAACACCTCACTAGACCATTGCAGCACACACACACAAAACCATTCACACTAACACTCACACCTAGGGGCAAATAGAAACAGCCAATCAGCCCAATGTGCATATACTTGGACTGTGGGAGGAAAATGAAGTACTCAGAAGAAACCCACGAAAGCATGGGAAGAACTCCACACAGAAACGCCCTCACCAAGCCCGGGAATCAAACCCAGGATCTTCTCGCTCTGAGGTGGAAATGCTAACCAGTACACCACCCGTGCCGCCCCTGAAAGCTCGGACATTCAGTTTTATGATTCCAAACAAGAATAATCTCATAAATAAATACAAACTAAATAAATCAGTGTAGAATTGAATTTCTGTATAGTTAGTCCTTATTCAACCCATGTTGATTGTAGTGGTGGTGAATTTTGGAACAATCACCAAAATCAACCCTAAAAAGAGAGCCTTTTTTTTTTTTGTTTGTTTGTTTTTGTTTTTTTTTACAGCAAAGTGCATCACAGTTAACGAGAATAATATTAAATCTCTATTTCTAACAACTGCACTGGAATTAAAAATCAAACGATTGGTTAGTGTGCAAGATGGATGACTGTTAATTACAGAAGTTAATCGGCATTTAAGAATAATTTGTACAACCGATGGAGTGTTGATCTTTTAGTTTGCAAAAAAAAAGGTGTATGTGTGTGTGTGTGTGTGTGTGTGTGTGGTGGGGGGGGGGGGTTCATGAAATTTAAAAGCGCTCATTAAAAATAGCGAAAATATCACTAAATATTACTTTGTAGCCCGAACGAGCTTTAGGATGTCTTAGAAATAAAGACTCGATGTGCGAAAATGTAAAAAGCCTGAATGATCAAAGACAAGAGGAAGAACAAGAGAAGAAGAGAAGCTGGGGAAAACCTACCACACAGTTTTGTCTGAAACCGTTCGAATACAGGGAGTGTTAGCGTTAGTACGTCCCTTTTTATAAACCAGGAAATGAAATCAGTGCAGCAGAAGCAGGACGTGAAAGATAAGGAGCTTAAATCCACTTTGCCAAGCGTTCACCAGCGACCCGGATACAGAACTTTCCAGAAAAACCCCCAGAAGTGAGGCGCTCTTCAGCTTTTGTCCAAAAAAAAACTAAGATGAGTCTTATCCAACTCCTTTCATCCATCCTCCCTTGTCTTTTTTTTTTCCCTTTACTTAGTTTTGTTTTGTTCACTGGGATTTCTCATCCGAGTCGGAGGGCTGGTGGTCCCTCGGCAGCGTCATGTTGGTGTTGCGGTTCCATAGTTTGTGGAGTTCAGTCACTTCGGCATCACTGCTACTAGTACCGCTGTCCCTAAAGCTGGCCAGTGGGGGGCGCACCTTTACCCCTTTCACCGTCACTGAACCCTCGATGGCCTTACGCAGCTACAACACAAGATTTCACACAGGTTAGCGTACAGATGCTACAAATCCTGCCCAAAAAAAAAAAAAAAAGTGACATAAAAACTCCGGGTACTCCGGTTTCCTCCCACAGGCCAAAGACATGCGCACTAGGCTAACTGGCTGTTCCAAGTTACCCCTAGGTGTGAGTGTGCATAGTTGTGTGGGTGTTGGCCCTGCGATGGACTGGTGAGCTGTTCAGGGTGTACCCTGCCTTCAGCCAGTGTCATATGCAACCACAGTAGTATTTAGTGGTTCGGCAAATGAGTGAGTCCGTTCTCTCCATAAGACACTGAGACGGTTTGACTGTAATCATTTCTTAATTTTTAATTTTCTTGTTTGCAGCTGCCTCCCAGAATACCTGATAAGATAGCGAACATCTGCTGAGCTAAACCTGATTAAATGAGCTAGCTGGAGCAAACCAATGTATGGAATTACATTAAATATTATTTCTTTTATTTATACATGTTCTATATTGGCGGCACGGTGACACAATGGTTAGCACGTCCGCCTCACAGCAAGAAGGCCTGGTTTCAATTCCAAGTCTCCGCCGTTTCTGTGTGGAGTTTGCATGTGATCCCCGTGCTTGCGTGGGTATCCTCCGGGTAATCCAGTTTCCTCCCACAGTCCAAAAACATGCACCGTAGGCTAATTGGCTGTTCCAAATCACCCCTAGGTGAGTGTGAACGCTTGTGTGTGTGTTGGCCCTGTGATGGCCTGGTGAGCTGTCCAGGGTGTACCCCTCCCCCAGAGTTGGCTGAGATAGGTGCCAGCCTCCCCACGACCCTAATTAGGATTAAGTGGCTCAGAAAAAGAATGAATGAATGAATGTTTTATATTTTGATTATCATATATTTTTGCTTTCGGGAGTACGGTGTACCGGACCCGTTGCTACGGGCCATTAGATCTCTCTACCACCGGAGCCAGAGCTTGGTCTGCATTGGTAACAAGAGGTCGAATTCGTTTCTGGTGAGGGTTGGACTCCGCCAAGGCTGCCCTTTGTCACCGGTTCTGTTCATAGTTTTTATGGATAGAATTTCTAGGCACAGCCGAGGCGTTGAGGGGTTCTGGTTTGGTGGCCATAGGATCTCGTCTCTGCTTTTTGTGGATGACGTTGTCCTTTTGGCTTCATCAAGCCGGGACCTCCAGCTCTCGCTGGAGCGATTCGCAGCTGAGTGCGAAATGGCTGGGATGAGAATCAGCACCTCCAAGTCCAAGGCCATGGTTCTCAGTCGGAAAAGGGTGGAATGCACCCTCAGGGTATGGAATGAGGTCCTGCCCCAAGTGGAGGAGTTTAAGTATCTCGGGGTCTTGTTTACGAGTGAAGGAAGGATGGAACGGGAGATAGACAGTCAGATCGATGCAGCCTCTGCTGTAAAGTGGAGCTTGTACCGGTCCGTCGTGGTGAAGGGGGAGCTGAGCCGGAAGGCAAAGCGCTCAATTTACCAGTCAATTTATGCTCCTACCATCATCTATGGTCACGAGCTTTGGGTAGTGACCGAAAGAACAAGATGAAGCTGAAAGGAGCTTCCTTCGCAGGGTGGTGGGGCTCTCCCTTAGAGATAGGGTGAGAAGCTCAGCCATCCGGGAGGAGCTCGGAGTAGAACCGCTGCTCCTTCGCGTTGAGAGGAGCCAGTTGAGGTGGCTCAGGCATCTGAATAGAATGCCTCCCGAACACCTGTGTGTTGTGGTGTGGTGTTTCAGGCATGTCCAACCGGGAAGAGACCCAGAACATGCTGGAGGGACTACGTCTCTCGGCTGGTCTCCTTGGTGTCCTCCGGAAGAGCTGGAGGAAGTGGCTGGGGAGAGGGACGTCTGGACCTCACTGCTTAGGCTGCTGCCCCCGTGACCCGACCCCGGATTAAGCGGAAGATGATGATATTTTTGCTTCTTTTATGACTAGCTCAAAAACAAACATCAGAATATTAAATACTCCCAGATAATCTGGAATATGAATTTTTTTTTTAGAATAGTTCACTCACCTCTCGGAGTGAAACAACTCCTATGAGGCGGCCGATGCTGGTGACATAAGCGTGGTCCAATCCCAACAGAGAGAAAATGGTGTGTGTCTGAAAAAGGATGATACAGTGATCAACTTTCATTCACTGTAGGTTCGTGTTCCTGCTGTTTAAATATACAGGGGTGTCAAAACTTTATGATCATTTCACATTACTTAACACAATTATTTCGATTAGACTGAAATGTGATCTAACAGCCTTTCATTTCCTCCATCAGGTGTTAACTATTTTGATTAAACTTAGCGAGTGTCTGCCTCTGACATCATGCCGAGGGATTAGCGTTCCCATGGCGACAACTACAGCATCATTACCACAGCAAGAGACAAAGCAAAGAGGGTTTTAAGCGACTGGGGCAGCTCAATACACACACACACAAACACACACACACATGCACACACACGCAGAAAGAAGGAGAGAGAAAAGTGTGTGTGCATGATGGATTTGGGCTAAAATCTCACTCCTAAATATTTAAAGAGCAGGATGGGGAAATTAGGCTGAAGGAGTGTGTGTGTGTGTGTGTGTGTGTGTGTGTGTGTGTGTGTGTGTGTGTGTGTGTGTATGCCTGTGTTTTGAAGGGGATGAATGGAGGACATTAGGCACACCCATTGCTCGCGGCATGAGGGAATGAGGTTTCTTTTTTAGCGTATTTATATACGTACACGTGTGTGGGTGTGTGTGTCCATTCACCACATGAGAGTGTGTGTGTAATACTGCAATTCATAATGAACATTACATTTCGTACGCTGACGGCGACACTGGAAAAAGTGTGTATATATATGTGTGAATAAATCTGTGTGTATTGTGAGTGTATATATCATGTGTGTGTGTGTGTGTGTGTGTGTGTAATACTCAGTGTAGTATTAACACTAACAGACACCTTAATGTCTGAAAAGCACTAAGAAATAAAACCATACACACACCTTGTGCAGTGAGGTGCGCTCTACCAGCTGAAAGGGGGCGGGGTCAATCTTACAGTTGTTGAAGTTGATCTGCTCGTCAAGCTGTTGCTCCTCCCACTCAGCAATCTAGAACAAACAAGAAGAATATATACACACACGCATTACATTTTAATAAAAGTCAATAATATCGAAACACTGCGACAAACCCCTGCCCTTCTCCATGGCAACACTAATCCGTCCACCTCATTAACTTAGCTAATTAAATATACTACTTATAGTGTTAAATTTAACCATGTTCCTGATTGGTTATTACTCAGTAGGTTAGCAATTCAGTATTAGTATCATTTACAATTATATTAAGCTGGTTAATCAACTAAAACATATAAGGTTGCATGTTGTTAAAGCCAAAGCAAAATCAGCAAATAAAATGAATTATTCTATATGAATTTGGTTTCGCCAACTGCCTATTCGCTCTGTCGAGGATGAAGAGCTTAGCACCATCTATATCTATATATCTCTCTCTATATATGACTATATCTATATATCATCTATATATATGACTATCTAACATATTTCTGTCTGTTGGATAAACAGTCTCGAACGCCTCTCTTTTGCCACTAACTAATGATACAACCTTGTCTTTTTTCTCAAAGGTTTTCATCATGAGTGATGTAAGTGCGTTGGGCCTGAACTCGTTTAGTTCTTTGGAGGTTTTTTTTAATTATTATTTTGGAATAGGGATTAGAATGGAAGTTTTCCAGACTGAGGAAAACTGGCAACAATCAGTGCACATCTGAGAGAGTTTAGCTGGTTGGCACAGTAGTGCACAGTATGCCTGCAGATGGCATCGGGGCTCGCAGCCTTCCTTAAGCTGTTTTTTATAAATAAGCTTGTAACTCACTCTTGAGGTATAATAATATCACACTGAGATACACGAGTCCCTCAGTCTGGAAGCATTCTGGGTAAAAAGGAATTAAAAGCATTCAGCAAGTCGGCATCCTCCACTCCATTAGTGCTGAGAATTTGCTTGGTCTCACTTGTGTATTGGTTAATGGAGGCCATTGATTTGATTCTTTTCCAGGTGTCTCGAGGATTTCCCCTCCTGAACTGTCTTTCTATTTTTTCCCCTTAATTTAATTTTGGCCCAAGTTACTCGTGTCTTAACTTTTGTGGAAACAGCCTTGTTCTCAGAGGGATTAGCCGTATAAAGGACCCCTTCCCTTTATGTTCATAACTGATCTGAGGTATTTGAGGTAACCGACGGTTTGTTGTCAGGGTAAATGACAATCGTTTTTGTTAGGATAACCAAGTCGACACAAAATGAGATAGGCATCATCATAGGCGTCATAAGAACACTCTGTCAGTCCGTGCATTCAAAACATGCCATTACCATGGAACACTAATAGGAAATCACACTTATTTTAGTGCAACTTTTTACCAAACATGTATTAGTGAACATACCCACAATGCAATGGGACAGATAATATACTCAAGTAAGTCCAGTATGGATGTGCAGTACTTACACAAAACACCTATTAAAGGACACTTTCGTACAGACAGACCCTTTTTAAATGTATTAGGTCTGAGTTTTGTGTACATGTGTGTGAGGAGCTAAACAAAGAGTTTCAAATATTCAAAAACAAATATTTTTCTATTTGTCTCCACCTGTATGTATGTAAGCTTTGGCAATACCAATGTGCACATTTTTCATGACAATAAAGAAACTTTTGAATTAAAAATGAAAGACACTGCAGGTATGTACATCATATTACTGTGTGTGTGTGTGTGTGTGTGTGTGTGTGTGTGTGTGTGTGTGTGTGTGTGTGTGTGTGTGTTCACCTCTCTCATGGTCATGTCATCATCCATGTCATCCTCCTACAGAGATAACAAAGTAACAAACACACACAAACACACACACACACGTTCTTAAAATCTGGTAACCGTGGCAACTGTTGCTGCTGCCTACTGTAGTCTAATAAGACTTGCCTGCAGTAACAATTCACATGCACACACACTCTCTCTCTCTGTCTCTCTCGCTCACACACACACACACACACACACACACACACACACACACACACACACACACCCCTTAGAGGCATTAAATATAACATTGTCAGTATGACTATCACACCATTTCTCCTTTCCTTACACTTTTATTCCCCCTTCCTCTCCCTCTGAATTCCCATGATCTAAAAATGGAATCAGTGATATCACTGCTTATCACACCATTCACACACACACACACACACACACACACACGATGAAATATTACTTGATTAGTGTATGAATGACTACACAGATGTGTGCACGTGTGCGCTGTGTGTATACACTTATGATTAAATGTATATTGAACTGCACGTATTAGTATATACACATTACAGGTGACAGAACTATTCCTCGACATTCACCTTGCTTTCGCTGAAAAATGTTTTGAATAATTATTTTTATTCATCATCAGAATGTCAGATTTCAAATTTTGTTTCTTCTAAATCCGCAAAAAATGTACATAGATTTTAGTTATCTATTTTATTTATCTAATTTATATTTTACATTTTTATTTACATGCTTCACAATGCTAGCAAATGTTAGATTGAAACTATAGCGAGCAATTTTATTTTTTGACATAAAAAAACTACAGCTTTAAATGAAATATGTATAAGTAAGCGTGAAAAAACTGCACTCATAATGAACATTTTACTGATGATAAATTTAAAAACTCTAGAGCTTATATGAAAGCAAGGCCTTGTGGGTAACTGTATTGCTCACTTCCTCTATACATAATGTTACATGCATCAATGAAGACATCATGGATGACCTAGCATGCTACTGGGATAGGCTGTAAAAATACCACGTCTGACCTCTGACCTTTAACACGCTCACATTCAGGTTTAAAACATTTACAAAAAAACTTCAACAATGTTTACTAAGAGTTCTGTGTGTTAGCTTGTACCCTAAATCAAATCAATAATTACTTTTACAGTGATATTTTGAAACTTACAGGCTTGACATCAGTTTTGGGATAACATGGGTGTGGCAGTACAGACAGCATTACCATTTATTACATGTAGGTTTCATGTACCACAGTAGAATTAAATTGTTTCGAAGTTAGCAATCAAAATAAAAATAAATTAATCACTGATGTTCAGTAGTGTGTGTGTGTATATATATATATATATATATATATATATATAAACTGAAAGAAAATAACTACCAAATAATATCTATAAAATATAATATAAATAAATATAAAGCTCTGTCAAAATTTATACAAATGTTCAGGTATTAATAAGCATAAAGTAATAAAAATTAACTAAATACAATAGCATAAAATTATTTCAAAATGAGAAAATTCTATAATCAGTTAAATTATATATAAAATTATAAAGAATAAAATTAAGATTATCATATAAGATGAAATATTATGAATAAATATTAGTTAACTTGGTAATCCATTATCTTTGCAACATTATTATTTAAGACTTCTTCCATTAAAAAAATCCCCAGTGTATTGTTATCTAGTAGGTTTGTAAGCAATATTATTATTTTGGATGAATATGGATTTATGCATTTGATATTGTTCATGTACTAAGAAATTAGATATTAAATAGTAAGATCTATTAATATAATAAAATATCTCCTTTAAGTTACTGGTTAATAATGGAGCTAATATTTTTGAAATGGTATGGCAAGTTTTTCAACTAAGTAACAGTGCATATTTCTAAAATATATATGTATGTACAGTATGTATGCACAGTTTAACATAATACTTTTTATGATAAGTTTTAATAAGTTAACATTTAAATAATGAATATGTTAAGTAACAGGCAAATCTATATATACACTATTAGGTGTAATATAAACTGTATATAATGTTATGGCTAATTGGTGCATATGGCTCATTCTGGGATAAACAGCAACATATTCCTGGACATTGAATCTCAAAATAAAAAGTTGTCTTTCTGGTTAGTTTTTGTTACTAATACAATTTTTGACAGTCCATCCTTCGACAAATGATAAGGAAAGAAAGCTGCACAAGTTCTTATGAGAGGATTTTGAACCATCTTCCGGGTTGTCAAAATGTTATGGATGTTACTGTGTCAATACTTCACCTACAGTTTTCAAAGAACAGCGGCAACCCCAAAGAATTTATTCACATAAAATGTTTGATACACTTATGCTGATTGTCTACAAAAACACTTTATGCTGAAGATATCATTAGATAAATGAATTGCATTAGTTAAGCGTGATGGATGTTACCCAGGCGGTTCCCTGAATTTATTTTTTTCATTACATGATACAGTGGATTTTATGATGGCTAATATACTAGAAATTGGAATTAAGTAAACATTTTATGTCACTTCATAAAAAGCTTGTTTACTTCCATTTAGGCAAGAACTAATTAAATCCAGACGAATTTGAGATTCTATGTCACGGAAATGTTGCTGTTTTTCCCAGAATGAGCCAGATACATTTATTATATATATCCACACCTACTGAATATGATGAATCATGTGTTCTGATTGGCTCGAATAGTAACAGAGTATCAACTCATGTAAAAACAACAAAAGCAAAATAAACAAATAAAGCAACACAATTTGGAATAAGAGCATTTGATGTTAAGAGTGCACGTTTTTAACTAGGCAGAATTATTATTTTTGAATTTTCTGCACCAAAAAAATAGTTTGTTGCTGTCAGCTTCTGCAGTTAGTTTGCTGGTTTGTTTGGGTTCATTTAGCCGACGAGGTGCATAACCCACAATGGAGATCTTGTGGAACTTAAATAAAATACCCACTGCATGTGGAATGTCATAAAAGAATGATTAAACTCAATCTCATTGTACATGGCTGATAGCCATTGAGGAATGTAGTGCTGAGTTGGTTATCAGGTCTTTTTTTTCTATCCATACCCACTAGATATGAGAAATCGCATGCTCTGATTGGCTACTATCAGTAGCTGCATCAGAACAGAAAAAAGCCAGTACATGCTAGGCTAAATCCAAACTCTGGCCAATCAACTTTTCCCTTCATCCTAAATTATTATACAAAAAGCATCCAATTTTAGAATGAAAGTATCTGATAATAACACAAGTCAGTTCAGCAACAAGCGGGCAGGATTCCATGCAAGGCTAAAAGGCAAGATAATGTATCTATTTTTTAAACAGTGAGTGCGGATAGAATAAAACAGTCATTCCACTTAATCTTGTTGGATGAGACTGATTGCGATCAGTGCATATCTGACACGAGGATATATAACACACACAGAAATGTGTGTCAAAAGTTTAATTTAAAAATAAGTCATTAGTAAAGATTTTATTGCCACAAATCTTAAAGTACCATTATCAATACCATTTTACTCGACATTTTAAATAATTTGATTCAGATGCCAATTCAAATGTCAAGGTATCCATTAAAAACCCTGCGGAAAACAGACAGCAAGAAGATATTCCTTTAGAATTCTGGTAATTTACCATTCAGAAGGTCAAAGGTCAGAAGCAGGCATGACATGAGGAAAGTGCTGGAGATTAGACATGGAGGCGAAATGACTGGTTGGATGGGAAGTCACGTTTCTGTTGGTGTTATATTTCTGTCAGGTTGACGGTCTGAGTTTCTTACCGCCACAGATATCCTCACACGCTTGAGCTTCCTGTGCTCAGGAGCCACTGAATTCGCCACATTATAGATCTTCCATTAGACAATCGGGGGATAAACGTTCAGACAACGCAAAGAGAATGTGATAAAAACTTTTAACAGCCGGAGAGCATCACTACCAGAGATGTGGGAGAATATAAGGACTCAAGTGTAAGTGATGTAAGTGGTTTAAAGTGTGTATGAGTGTGCGTGTGTGTATGCGTGTACCATACCTCTGCCCCCTCAGTGTGAGGGTGGGCACAGAAGAGACTCTTTAAGGCGATGCCAGAGTCATGAGCTGGTGGGAAGACAGAAAGATTAGTTACATGTGTAGTACATTTACACAAGCATATGGACAGAGTCACAAGTTTTGAAGCTTAGTCCCTTTACCACACAAGTGTCAAACTCAAGGCTCGCGATCCAAATCCGGCCCGCCAACTCATTTTATGTGGCCCGCAAGAGCTTTCAAAGAATCTGATTATCGTACCTTCTTTGCACCGGCCATTGCCATGAAACCTAATTCATCATCCTTCCTCTAGGTGGCGGCAGGCTATTTTAAGAACTCAAGAAAGATTGCATGCTAGCTTGTCGCTACGTGTTATGTGTTATCAGAAAAGGCAAATGCATTTTCAAGGAAAAGAGGACAAACGCCTAAACGAATCATTTTGCCATGCAGATTTTATGGTTGCCCTTTTAGAATAGATGTTTGGTGATTATCTGGCCCTCGATCATCTTTAAATTTAGTGATGTGGCCCTCAGTGAAAATGAGTTTGACAGATGCAAACCACTGGTAACAATCAAGCACATAAACAAAAGAGCAGACTTTCTTATAAAGGTTCTGGAACAAGAGCCAAATGAAACCAAGATGAACTTGTACCACAGTGATCGGAAGAGAAAAGTTTATGGATACGGCAAGGAAGGGTTCCACATCATTCAATCATGGTGGACATTGGCATGTATGGTTGCCAGTGGATCTGGTCACTGGTGTTCATTGATGATGATGTATCTGCTTATCGAGGAAGCAGGATAAAGTCTAAAGTGTATAGACCTATAGTTTCTGCTCAGATTCAGTCATATGCTGCAAAACTGATAGAAAGGCATTTCACGGTATAGATGGATAATCGCACAAAAAACATACAGTGAAAGCAACCCATGAGCTTTTTAAGTTAAAAAATTTAATGTTCTTCAATGCCGGAGTCAGTCCACTCAACCGAGCAGCTTTTCACTTAGTAAAGTCAAAACAGAAGACAAACAAGCAGCAACTGGAGGTGGCTACAGTAGAGCCCAGATAAAGCATCTCAAGGGAGGAAACTCAGCATGTGGTAATGCATATAGGTTCCAGAACTCATTATTTATTTACTGAATGCATATAGCCTCCGAGTTTGTAATTACCTTTGAGTCTGTGAAAACAGGGGGGTACTGTCTAAAAGACCTGTAATTCCTGATAAGTTAAAGCAATATTTTTGTTAAACCCCTTAAATTACAGCTGGAAGTCATTAATTCAACGAGGGCTTCATTTCAAATCCATTGCAGTGCTGTACAGAGGCAAAACTGCTAAAAGTTTGACACAAATATTTATGGACCTAGCGCTCTCACTCTCTTGATCTGTGTTTGTGTGTGTGTGTGTCTGTGTGTGTGTGTGTGTGTGTGTGTGTGTGTGTGAGAGAGCATGTACACATACTTGAAGGTATCTGTGAGCCTCTCTCCACCACTGATTGTCTTTTCAGTGCAGGTTTCAGTGGTTTTGGTGACACTGATCGAGGAGGAGTGAATGAGGATTCCTCTGTAGAGATCTGTTAAATAAACAAAAACACAAACACCACATACAATGAATTTTCGTCTTTTCAATGCAAGAATAACCCACTGTACTTCAATAATAATCTCACATGACTCCTACGAAAGCCATAAACATATGAATGGATGGGCTTTAGATAAATAGATGCAGTTATCTAAAAAAATACATAAATTAATTAAAATTAAATAATTATTTTGTATTACAATAATGAATTCCATCATTTTATACTTACCATTTTATTACAGTTTATATATATATTTATTTTGCCTTATTTGTAAAAATAGCAATTTTAATTCCCTTTCTATTTCGATGACCCCAAACATTAAGAGCTAACTGGCTAACAATTACTGCATAAGACAGAAATGTCCAATCTTATCCGCAAAGGGCCACCTTCCACCTGTTTCAATCACTGATCTCAAAAAAACAAAAGGACTAGATTGCACATTAGTGTTTCAATTTTGATGCTGGGTGGCAGCCATCTTGGTGAGACCACTTGACTGAAAGTTATACTCAAATAGCTTAAAAAGATGGGGAAATGGCAATAATTACATTAAAAAAAAAATGTACATTTCATTTTAAAACCTTTTTATTCATTTATTTATTTTGTCAAATTTCTGCCATGCAGAGCTTTTTTTTGGTTTTCAATTATTACAAATATCAGAAATGATTGGTAAAGTTATAGGAATTTAAGGTATTCTGACCGTCAGCAGTAATATTTTCAGGCTTTTCGAGCTGGGTTGACTTTCAATTGCTCCATTTTGATCTTAAAGCAAGGTGGTCTCACGAGGATGGCTGGCACCCGCCTTCAAAATTGAAACACTAATGTGCTATTCTAATCTTTTTTTTTTTAATCAGCGATTGAAACAGGTGGAAGGTGTGGCTACTGCTTGGCTGAAGGAAAAACCTGCACCCACAGCAGCCCTTTGCTGATAAGATTGGACATCCCTGGAGTAAGACAAACACAAGATCCAGGAGTTTGATGAATGGTGAGAAAAAAAACAACATCAACAACCACAAACAATAAAATGTACAATGTGGCAATAATTTAACCCTTAAGGGTCAAGGTTATATCTGGCCCTTTTTGACTCCATTATATTTTAATTTTACCTTTATATTTCACCTTAAAAAACTGTTGACCCTGCCTTGTTTGGTGTCATTTTTTTTCTTTTTACAGCAAACACTCTCGCTGAGCACAAGGCTCAAACCTATGACCTTACTTCTGTTTGGCAGAAGCACTAACCAATATGGCATCGTGCCACCCCTAACTTTATTATAATATCTCTCCCACTCATGCTAGGTGTCCGCTAGCCTTTCATTTCAACAAAATGATAAAATCTTGAGCAAATGAACTGTGGCTTATCTATTGTTCTTGTGGATCATTACAAAGTAAGTGAATTGGCCACGGTAGCTAATACCTCAAAAATCCTAGCAGGCACCTAGTCATTGGTCAAACCACTTAATCCTACAAGGGTCATGGGGAGGCTGGTGCCTATCTCAGCTGACACTGTGCTTGCCAGACCGTTGCAGGGCAACACACACAACCATTCACACTCACACCTAGGAGCAATTTGGAAAAGTGATTTAGCCTAATGTGCATGTTTTTGAAAGTGAGAGGAAACCTGCGCACCAGGATGAAACCCACACAAACACAGGGAGAAGATGCAACTCCACACAGAAGCTTGTGAATCGAACCCAGAACCTTCTTGCTGTGAGGCGGATGTGCTAACCACCATGCCACTCTATTATAATATACTTAATTATTAATGAAAAAATTGATGGAAGCATAAACAAAATACAAAATTCTAATTCAGTTTTTCCAAAATAAAACTGACTGCAAAGAAATAAAATGTGCAAATTTTGCACAAGTAATTTAACACAAACATTTGGTAAGATCTTCAGTGACTGGTAAAACTGGCCATAACCCTGAACCTTTAACTCCAGCACTGACCTGGAAGCGGACCTCCTGGTTGATCTTGTGAGCGGTCTCCTCATTGCTGGGTGCGTCTGAATGTTTCTTCTCATTCTGAGAACGTTGGTGAAGGTACTCGAGTCTTCGCTGCCGGCTGAGCTGATCGGACAGAAGTGCTTGCAGCTGAGCGCGCTCAATCGAGCCCAATAAAATCATAGATTCTGCAGGGATAGGAGAGACTTGGAGTTGGGGGCAAATTGTTTCACAATTTAAGAAATTCAACAAAGGGGGCAAATTCAACACTATGAATTAAAATTTTTAGCTGAATCAATGACTGCAAGCTGCCCAGTCCCTGAGGCAGTGAATCAACCCTAAACCATAACATTTCAACCCCCCTATTTCAAAGGTGGAATGAGGTTCTTCTCCAGTTCACATGTGTACTGTGACTTGTATGTGTACTGTGACTGTAGCCAAAAATCTGTACCTTTTGACTCTTCTGTCCAGAGCATATTATTCTAAAAGGCCCGTTCTTTGTTCTTTTCATGTTCATTGGCGAACAGTCTTGTTCAAATGTTCTTTTTGGAGCACAACACCCTCCCCAATCTGGTATACCTCAGATGCAGGTCAAATTTGTTTGATCTTATTTTGATTGTTAACACACCCACTTTCACACTTATAGCTGAAAGAGTTACCCGCAGATATGATGAAACTTCGGGATTCATAGACGCTTCGGTTTGCATTAAATGGTCTGCTTTTGGGCTACATTTACAGTCCTGGACAAACTGGCAGTCATTTGAAATCTATGCCATTTGTACATGATGTATTTATTTCAAATAGTTTAGAGATCATTTTGCAGACTCATTGGGATTCCCAACCTTTATCCTGAATGACCGGACAGGTTTTAACACGACAGGTTCCACCTGCAGGAGGTTTTAATGAATGACACCTAAGCTGAAACATCGTATTCTTATTTTATAAACATGAAGGCATGAAAAAGCGTAAGGGTGAACTTACTTTTTCTATGTGACTAAACAGTTATTTTTTATTTATTTAGGCCGTTCTTTCTTTAATCCTTGTTTGGCAGATTTCTACTATGTAAACCCAAAACAGGAGACGGGGGAAAAAATAACAGTTTATTTTAAAAATAGGTGTTTTTTTTTTCCTTTAACGCCACAACGGAACAGAAATACAGGAAAGGGTAAATAAAAAATATTTTTATTTTGTCCTTTCTTGTTTTCTTAAAGAATCCTGAACCAGTGCTTTGATTTAAAGATGTAATAATTTGAATACAGGAGTCTGTCCTGAGCTGATGGTGTACATGTAGTGTTCTTCATACTCTGTATATTCTGTTGAAACTCCTGCTTTAAACAGACCAGTAACACGTACTGTCACAACGTTTTTCCATAATATTCAAAAAGGAGGTTCCCCTTAAACAGTGCGCTATTAAAAGTGACTGGACCCCCAGGTAGCTTTTGATGCTGCTGCCATCAGCTCAGGATGGAGAATGTCTGCATGTAGAATAAAACCTGAAGTCTTTCAGACTCAAAGACTTTCAAAAATGAAAACAAAAACAAACAAAAAAAAAACCCTGTATTGGCCAGTTCTCTCACACATGTTGATAGTATCACTTTCGATAGTCTTCCGAGTGACGTTTGTGCACGCACGCACTGTGTATATCACTGGATTCAAAACAGCGACTGAGCGTCGGAGGTGACACTTCCATCAGGCAAGTACGCATGCACAGATGTACATGATGTAGTTACAATAGCTGCTGTGAGAGGACGCCGAAAGGACCGGCTTGGTGCGAAAAAATTTTTCCGGTTTTAAAATTGCGCACTCTGCAAGTTAAAGCCAGCACAAATTAACAAATAATAATTATAAAATAAAAAATAATTTAAAAAATTTTTTTTTTTTTTTTCCCAAATTCCAATTGGTGGATCCGCAAGAAATAAAAAAAGGAATGGCCTAATGTTCATTTTATGTACAATCTGTTGAAGTACATCAACTGATTTAAACAATGAAAAGAAGGAAATGAATTACATCACTGATTCCTGTGTTGTATTTAGTACAGAAGAACAGCAGGTGACAGATTTTTGATGCTAAAATTTTGATGATTTGTCTGAATTGTTTTTTACAGTGTAGTTACAATTGTTTTTTCATTTTTATCAAAACAACACAAAAAATACCCCACTTGATAAAAAAAAGAAAAAAAAAAAACAACTAAATAAACAAACAAACAAAATGGCCTGGCGAGCTGTCCAGGGTGTACCACACCTTCGCCCAGAGTCAACTGAGATGGGCACCAGCCCAGGCCCCCCGACCCTAATTAGGATTAAGCGCTTAGAAAATGAATGCATGAATGACAAACAAACAAATACAATTTCCATAGTTATATTTGGTTTCATATGTATAATCAATTTAAAATTATAATCGTTTAATTTTATTTAAAAAAGTCAACTTAAATGAAAATAAATTCTTGCACAGAAGAGTTTCATTCATTCAATTATTTTCTGAACCGCTTAATCCTAATTAGGGTCGCGGGGAGGCTGGCGCCCATCTCAGCCGACTCTGGGCGCGGGCAGAGTACACCCTGGACAGCTCGCCAGGCCATCGCAGGGCAGAAACACGCTGACGGCTATGCAGGCTACTCTTGACGAAAATCAGCAATGGTTCTTTTACATGCCTCTCACCACAGACAGCCGGCATTTGATTACCCAGTTAGCTGCACTGGGGGCACAGAAGAGGTAAGTTTTCAAATTCGAATTTCTACATTATTGACATAGTAACTAATGTAATGACAGTAGAAATGTTATTAGTAGTATCATTCATGTAACGTGACGTAACCTAATGTTAGTCCCTATTATACAACAACAAGGATCTGACATTATATATGCCAGTTGGTGCCACGTGAAAGGTCAGTGAACGCATGTGTTCGCTCCACCAGTCATTTTATCATTAATAACTACAGAGTGAATCACTTTTACATGCAGAGATTTAAAATGTAGCATAATGTTAATTATCCGCATTAATATTTATGTCAATAGAAGGTTGTACAGGATACGACAAACATGTGTGGAGAAGCATGTGTTTGTGTATCTGTGTGTGTGTGTGTACCTGATGACTCGACCAGTGCGAGTGTTTTAAGTCGCTCGCTCAGCAGGACATCATGCAGGTCTCTGTAAGTGCAGTTCAGTGTAATAAACCTCACATCTCTCACCATGATGTCCTCCACACGGATGTTATACTTCCTACACAAAAACAAGACATTTTACACAGATGAGTAACAAGGTAATTCAGTGCCAACTCACCAGATTTCAGAGAAGGTTCCCGACTGACCATCTCAGATTTTCTTCATAACTTTTTATTTTGATGTCCTTGTAACCAATAACTTCTGTGCAAAATTTTAGGCCAATATCTCCACTAGTTTTGGAGATATTGAGCCTACAGAAATGGGGTATGGCCCCATATTTAGCATAAAAATAGTGTTACAATGAAACATCCAAAGTTTGATGGCTAATAATTTTTGAACTGTTCACACTAAATGGTTCTCTCTGCTGATCTGCAACTGGCTCTGTGAGATACGAACAATCACTGATCTAACTGGTTTTCTGGGACACCTGGTCAGTATTTTGCAATAAGGATTCAAATTGCAGGCGCGATAAACTTTTTTCCATTTTTAGGGGCCCATATACGAGAACATATAATTTTTGTCACAGATATAACATGTTTTCCTGATGGTACTATAATATGGCTCATATATTAAAAAAATTCCAACATCTTGTGTCATTAAATCTGGAGATATAGAGATCCAAAAGTGCTACCGAGGACAAACGCGCATTCTAGGAAGCCATATTTGGCATGCCATAAATCTGCAAATATGTCACATACAAAGCTCTCCTTCTGTGTACACCATTTAGCCATCAAACTTCGGATGTTTCATTGTAACGCTCGTTTTTACACTAAATATGGGGCCACGCCCCCTTTTTGTAGGCTCAATATCTCCAAAACTAGTGGAGATATTGGCCTAAAATTTTGCACAGTAGTTATTGGTTACAAAGACATCAAAATAAAAAACCATGAAGGAAATCTGTGATGGTCAGTCAGGAGCCTTCTGGTGATTTGGCACGGAATTACCCAACTCTCTTCATGCTGTTACAGGGAAATGATCTATGACAGCATGAAACAGAGTGATCATCCTGAAGTGTGTTACTTCTCTCACATCACAGACTTTGACAGAAAAAAGATTGTTACATCATACTTTATCAGTTTATAATTACATTCATGTTATAAAACAAATTTCTGTTGTCAGTTATGTTACTGCAACTAGACTCAGTCACTGCCTCTCTTTATTTTCTCCCTTCAAGGTATGAGAACAAAAAGAACAGAAAAAACCCACAGAAACTGAGAAGCTGCAGTGTGTGTGTGTGTGTGTGTGTGTGTGTGTGTGTGTGTGTGTGTGTACTCTGCTGATTTTTGTTTAGGCTTCATCCTCAAAATTTGCAGTCCATACATAAAAACTGCTACCATCACACATCACACAAACTGCTCTCTAACTGTGGTGAAATGTGAAGGAAACACGCACACACACACTTTCAATTTGCAAGCCGAGCACATACACAATGACATAGTCTCCCCTGAACACACGCGCGCGCGCGCACACACACACACGCGCGCACACACACACACACAACCCCTTTAAATAATACAGCACTAATACAGTAGTTTTTCCACATTTTTCACCTTCCTCCCATAAAGACCAAAATCTAATCATCACAAAAACAATCCATCAACACAAAACTATAACACACACACACACACACAGTCTGTTGAGTCTATTATTGTACTCTTGACACATATAAATAATATCCCCAATATAGTAGTCACAGACCCATGAACCAGAGGACAAATACAATGTATGTGTGTGTTTGTGTGTGTGTGTCTGTGTTATTTTAACTTAATTACATTCTTTTAAAGCAACTCCAACCCAGACGCCTCCACAAAGCAAATGTCAAAAACTTTCAGAAACTTTTCAACATGACACTGCAAAAAATAAAAATAAAAAAACATAACTATATTAAACATTAAAAAAAAATTTCATTAAAAGGTCAGTTTTTTAAAAATGTAAAACAGGACATAAAGCAATGTGTCAGAACTTTACAAGATGAAACACGTCCTCTCATTACGACCTGTTATATCAAGTTCATCTCCCAAGTTATAAAGGTAAGCGGTGGAACAGAGGAACTGTCCAAAATAATGTGGAGGAAAATTCGCGGGTATCAGGCGCCACTGGGGGTGCTGTGTGTTTTAGATCCATGATCCTAAGCAAGGCCTGCCGGTCTGAAATGTCATACATTTGATCCTCCATAAATCTTATGCAAATTGCTGGATTTCCCAATCACATACTCAAATTAATTATGGATCATTAACAGCATCAGCATATGAATATGAATACAGAAAGTGTAATAGCTTTGGAATGAGTGATCATATTTCCTTTATTTAAAGACATTTGTAATCCTGAAATGGAGAACTGTCCAATGAAGACATCTCTAATGAAAAGTCCTATATTTAAATTGTTAATGATTATACCTATAGAACAGCAATAGTATGATTTACTGCACCATTTGATTACTGGATGATTTATGTGACTATTGTATGAGTAGTTTATTCACTTATGACAACATGATGTTCTTCGATCTGGAAGCTTGATCAGGTGGCGTTGAGCTAACACCTTCAAGGTCACTTAGACAGGCGGTAACGACAGGGTTAAGAAACAGTAAAGCAATTGGGGGTTTTTGGCTAAGCTAGCCTGAACATAGTGATAAGCCTAAAGTAAACACTCTCAGAAAGTGTAATGGCAAAAATTAATGGTGATTTTTTGTTTCGCGAACATTGTGTCCATCCGTACGTCTATCCGTACCACAGGAATTCTGTGGTGATAGTTCGCATGCTGGTATATAACCATGGTAATGGGAATGAATGTCTGAGTGATGGTAACGTCTACTCTATCTTCCCCTCCAAACTGTTATTTGTTTTTAGCCATAAAATATACGCTTTTAACAACCTAAACAGAATTCTATGAGCCATATGCAGTAGCTACCTTCATTTTTTTAGCTGGCAAAATAAACTATTCCTCCCACGCAATGCATGACTCATACGAATAGAAAGGCTTTTAACCCAATCACATTGAGGAAGCACATGACGTTTCTGCTTACGGAAGTGAACCTATCCAGCAGAATGGCATCTCGCTACCCTGTGGAGATATTGGGTTTCCATTACAGAAATCTTATCTCAATAGCGTAACACTTTCAGACAATATAAAACTTTGGGGAGGGGGCGGTCATAACGTGATGGTTACATGACATTACGTCATCGATGAGGTCATCAAAACAAATTCATATTGAAACCTTGTATCAGGATTTTTTCAGGTGCTCCGCTTTAAGGCAGTGCCTAAATCTTTATATTAAAATATGAGAAAAGGTATAACAAACAAATAAGTACAAATAAAAAGTAAAAGTTTAAAATTATGTACAATTAGCTATATATAGCAAAGTAAATGTACCAGAACTGGAAACATATAATCTAAATAAATCAAAGTGGCACCATATACTATGAAACTATATAAAGTGATGAGGCAAAACCACTTAACCACTTAAACGTACTATGGTTACAAGGAGGCTGGAGCCTCTCTCAGCCAACTATGGGTGAAGGCGGGGTACACCCTGAACAGCTCACCACTTGAACCCTAAATGGCTGTTCTTGCTGTGAGGCAGACGTGCTACTTTTCCTTCAGTAAATAAAAGTTTTACATATAGAACATATACACTCTGTGCAGAAATCCCTATTACGCTGTGTTTATAAGATAAAGGCAAATCATCCAAATACTAAATTGATAAATGAACACAAACATAAGGAACATGCATTTAGTATTTGGGGGTAGTAGTAGCAGCTCAGTGGTTAATGCTCTGGATTGCTGATCAGAAGGTCATGGGTTCAAGCCCCAGTGCCACCAAGCTGCCACTGTTAAATGACTCTGAGTACAAAATGTCGGCTCTTATTTATCATCCTGGATTTTTTCATCCAGTGCCCACGATGTTTAAATATCAAATGCACTTCCATTCCATGAGAGCATTGGCCTTAAAATAAGGTGTGGGCAGACACACTGTTGGTTCATAGCTTTCCTGGGCCAGCCAGAAGCATGGACAGTAGTTAAAGGCCCCAGGTTATTGACCAGAACGTTGGGGGTTCAGGCCCCAGTATCACCAATCTGCCACTGTTGGGCATTTGTTAAGGCCCTTAACCCTCAACTGCTCAATTGTATGAATGAGATAAAAATGCAAGTTGCCCCGAATACGGGGGTCGGCCAAGTGACAAAAATGTAAGTGTTTACTGCGTAACCTTTTTAGGAGTTACTGAGGAATCAGGAAACAGAAACAGTTCTTGGATGGATGTCAGTCACAGATAAATGTAAAGATGGACAGAGGGGTGGATGAACAGAAACTCACTCATGGTGTCCCCAGCCGAGCTCCGGAAGGTACGGTAACTTTTTGATGCGTATGATGGAGTCATAAATGGATGGCTGGAGGCTCTGAGCCACAGCATTGGCTAATATCACGGCAATCATTATAGGTAGAATGTGACTGATCTGTCCAGTCAACTCGAACACGATCACCGCCGTGGACACAGTGTGTGTTACAGCTCCAGATAATGCTGCTGCACCTGAATGTAGACACACAGCAAAGGGGAAAAAACAATCTTTAATGTTATGGCAACTAACAGGCAGATTATTACTGTAGTTATATTTATATTATGGGGAGTGAAGAAGCGTCCACACAGGAAGTCAATGAAAGCCAGTGAAAACTTTTAAACTTTATAATAATAATCATCTTATGGGACAAATCAGGACAGCCTGGTACTTTTACCTTTGGCTTTTCTAATTTGTTTACTGCAGTAAACAGAATTGAATAAAATTAATAAATAAATGAGTACGCATATGGACAAAACCTGCAGGAAAGCAATGCTGAGGAAAGATGATTTTTGTGCAGCTGCAGATCTGACTGTTCAAGCACACACACACACACACACACACACACACACACACACACACACGCGCAGAGAGAAAGAGAGAGTAAACACAGAGATGCTAATGGGTTTTCAGCAGGAGTCAGAGATGAAAGGCTCTCATCAGTGAAAATGTGGGTGTCAGAGAGACACGCTGAGCAAGTTCCTAGCATGGGAGAGAACACACACCCACACTCAGGCGTGTAACTTTTTTGTTGTGTGTGTACGTGTGTGTGTGTCTTACCCACTACAGCGTATCCTCCTGGTACAATTGAATACACAACCCCGTCTGAGTGAATCCCTTCAGGAAACCAAGCAGCCATGCTCTCACCAACCAACCGTCCGAAAGCAGCACCTGAGACACACACACACACACACACACACACACACACACACACACACACACACGTTTGTAAAGCAAGATGATGATCATCTTTGAGGGATGATGTGATTCAGTACATAGACTACAGCAATTCTCTGTCTGCCAGTCTGTGTGTGATCTCTCTCTCTTTCTCTCTCTCTCACACACACACACACACACTTTGTAATTTCATACATACCAATTACAAAGACAGGCATGAAAGCGCCACAGGGTACCGGGATAGTGGTGGCCAAAGCTGACATCCAAAACTAGAGATACAGAGAGAGAGAGAGAGAGAGATACAGAGAGAGAGAGAGAGAGAGAGAATATTTACATACACAAAATTATATAAAATATCCCTTCATCTTTATCAATCCCCTCATCCAATAATTATTTTCTCCCAATCTGTCCATTCTTCAATTCCTCTATCCCGCCTTCTTTATATTTAACTTTCAGGTTATTAGGGATCATTTTTGGCTGTTACTGTAAAGGGAGCCAATACTCTGAAGCAAGTGTGCACCAAAGTAAAGTGAGGAAGAAAGACCAACATAATTACTCTGAACACCTTCTCACACACACACACACACACACACACACACACACACACACACACACACACACACACACACACACAATAAGTATCCAATCATCCAGAGAACACACAGGGCATTGGTCCCCATGGTGACACTGACGATATCATTTCCTGAGCTGTGACAAGTCTCGCTCAAGTTCAGTGCAGGTTGCCTAGGTGATAAGCGCAGGTACCAGTAGATGTGAGAACATACACCCACTCATGACACACACACACACACACACACACACACACACACACACACACACACACACACACACACATCCGTGATGAATTTTATAGTTAGAGAGTCTGAACAATACCACCGCCCGCCCCCCGGTCCTTCCTCAGCCC
>JBCNYH010000026.1:31789021-31803874 GCA_039654325.1 Tandanus tandanus
TATATATACATACATACACATATAAATAAATAAAATAAAATAAGGGAAAAAAAAAATTCATATATATATATACATATGTAATGAGTTACTGTTAAAAATAACTTTTTTAGTTACTATTTTAAAGACCATTCTTAAAATGCTCCCATGTGTGTAACGAAATATATCATCATCATCATCATCATCATCATCAGACACCGACCCTGGTTGGTACACTTGTAAGGCTTTTATAAAGTTGGAGCCGTTGTCAGTAACTAGCTGTAACTTTTGTCGACAGTCCAAACAAATAATTAATATGGTCGATCTCAGCAGCAATTACATCATATGTGTGCCTACCTTTGATCCTTGTACACGCTAATGCAGCTTTCTGGCGTTTAAAAGTAGTGGTGTTTATCCAGTGAGCAGTTATTCCCAGGTAGCTCTTGTTGTGAACGGACCAAATAGCTGCTGTTGGCCAATATTAATTAATTTAGCTAGTAACGCACAAACGCACGATAGAGTAACGGTAACTGAGTTACTTTATTTAAAGAGTAATGCGTTTGAGTATTAGTTATTGACAAAAGTAACGGCGTTACAGTAACGCATTACTAGTAACGCGTTACTGCACAACACTGGCTGCCACACATTGGGGCCCCCGGAGAGCAGTTGGGGGTTCGGTGCCTTGCTCAAAGGCACTTCAGCCATGAAGGTGGAGGAAGTGAAGGCGAAGCTCACTCCCCCACCACCAACATTTTTCCTTCTGGTTCGGGAATCGAACCAGCAACCATTAGGTCCAAAACCTGTTTGTCTAACCATTAGCCCAAATTTATTTATGGGAAACTTTAATAAGTTTAATAATGGGAATCTTTATGGGTTTTTCCGTACAGATGTCTTCTAGAGACAATCATAGATTCCTCAAAGGTCCCCAGAACATCATCAACACAGGGATGTGTGTGAAAGTGATATCTAAACGTAGTGTGTGTGTGTATGTATTGTAGCAGGCGTGTATTAGCATTTACATAATGCTAAACTTATATTACCTCTATACTTCTTACACAATGAGTATAATACACAGTTGCCATTTAAAAAATAAGTATACACCCCCTGTTCAAATGACAGGAAACATTTCATAATCGTTAATCTGTAATCTGTACAATTTAATTAAAAAACAAACAAATCTTTTAGACGGAAAACATAAAATAAGGATAAAATTGTGCACACCTTCTGTTAACCAATCACATGCCAACTTCTGTTAAATAGTAGTCAGTACACACCTGCCATCAATTAAAGTGACTCTGATTAACCCCATATAAAGGTCTGCTGTTGAAATAGGGGCAGCACGGTGACATGGTGGTTAGCACTTCCACCTCACAGCGAGAAGGTCTTGGGTTCGTGTCTAGGGCTCGGGCGTTTCTGTGCACAGGAGATGCTCTCGCAATTGACAGACTTGTAGAGTGGCTAAAGATTACCAAGTCATGATGTGCCATGCTGATGGACTCCTACCCGAAAGCCGGGGTGATAAAATAACTAAGATAAAATCAATAGGTGCTTCAACAAAGTATTACTTTCAGGGTGTGGATACTTATGCAAATACGTTATGGTATGTTTTTGGGGGTTTTTGCCTCGCAAAAAATATTTGTTTTGCAGTTGGATTGTGTTGGTTATACAGTAGGTAACATTAAAAGTAAAAAAAAAAACAAACAAACAAACAAAAAAAAAAACCCTGATATTTATTCTGGTCTCATTTTTCACATCACAAAAACCTGACATTTTAACAGAGTTAAACTTTGTGTGTCGTGTGTAAACTTTTTGTTTCCACTGTAACAGATTTTCGATTCGCTATAATCCTCTTCATAAACCAGCCTTTTCAAAGCACAAAGTCTATTTGCTACAGATACAAGCCCCTCAACTTCACCGCTAACTCACGCAGAAAAGTCCTCCACTCTGAATTACATCATGGATAATTCATGAGGTCATGACGTTTCTCCGCTGATTGACTAGAATTTCAACAATGAATTTCTGTACAAAGTAATAAAACGCTGAGATGGCTAATTTTGCCCTTATATTGGATGCCATTCACTGGAGTCAGCATAATGATCATCGTCAGCGATATCGGTCTCGATGCACATCAGTGACCTCGGATTGATCTCACGCATAATTCGCAGAAAGGGAAATTCGAAGAAATGTGAATGATTTCAATTCATTTTGGAAGTCAGACAAAAAAACCAATACTGCAAACCCAGCATCTCATCTCTTCTTCGAAACGAGTCATCAAAGCACACTGAAGAGTGTGATACGGAAACACCATGTAATGGTAGTAGTGGTGCTCCAGTAGGAGACCAGTCTCCATGACCCTCTGCCTCTTTGTCTGTCACGATGTACCCCCATGACCTTTGAACCCTTAAGTTGCATCTCCACATCTCTGTCTTATGACAGAGACTTAATATCAGGTTCACATAAAAGGTCTTTGGATAGACTTGAAAAAAAAAAAAAGTGAATCTCGATGGTAACATTCTTTTTTAACTTTCTCATCAACTAATTATAAGATCATGAGATGGTGCTGGGGTCATTTAAAAGAGTTTAAGGTCTTAATAAGTCAATAATGAATCCTTTATGATTTTGGAATGTGGATGTTAAATACTAAAAACAGTTTGTTCGTGGTTCATTTGCTAATTAACAACAGTTAGCCCTCAAAAAGATTCTACATCCAATCCTTCTAATAAAAAAAAAAATCTGGCAGTTCTATAGAGAACCTTTCAGGAACAAGAAAGTGTATCCTTATAAATAGCAAAGCCATAATTCAGTTCAAATGAGGTTTACCAAAAGCACGGCTGTGAAACTGCACTGCTGATAGAATGTTATGTAATCGCCCTAAACCAGCATCAAAGGCAATGATGAACATTTCATACTGGCACATGATCAAACAGCGTTTAAACTGATCATCATGAGTGGATTTCTACTGGTTCATGACGCTAGGTTTCCTCATTAACATTCAGGAGGAATCATTTTAAGGCTTCTCAGCTGTACAGAACTAAAGAGCTGCGGCAACACAGGAACCGATCATATTAAATATATATACCCTCTTCACACGGCTGCTTTACCAGATAGTTATTGTCGCACTGACGCTGTTCTTCTCTTTATTACTCTGCATGAATCCACTATTAAACCAATAGCAAGATCCATGTGCTCCCTACCCACAGCTTAATACCCAGAAAATTTACATTTTCACATTCCATCTTAAGTTTTAAAGTTTATCTCTTTGAAATAAGATATTTATCATTAATAGGACTGAACGCCTTTCTCAGCTTTTATCATTTTCATTATTTATTTAAAACCTTAAATGACCCCGACAGAAGACAGATTTATGGTATAACTGCTATGCAAAAGGCTTAGTTTTCTTTACTTTTATTAGAATGTAACTTAAACATACACATTGACATTTTGTCAATTAAAAATGTTTCAAAACAAAAGAAGTCAAGTGGGCTTCCCATTTTGCATATGAACTCTTCATATATATATTTCTATTTAAAAATTAAAACACCAAATACAATTTAAATTATGTCAAGATTCATTCATTCATTTATTTTCTGAAGCGCTTAATCCTAATTA
Organism: Tandanus tandanus; assembly: GCA_039654325.1. Taxonomy (NCBI): domain Eukaryota; kingdom Metazoa; phylum Chordata; class Actinopteri; order Siluriformes; family Plotosidae; genus Tandanus; species Tandanus tandanus. The sequence goes on from JBCNYH010000026.1 coordinate 31,792,607, forward strand.
GGGTTGCGAGAAGGCTGGCGCCCATCTCAGCCGGCTCTGGGCGAGGGCAGAGCACACCCTGGACAGCTCGCCAGGCCATCGCAGGGCAGAAACACGCTGACGGCAACCCAATGGCCTACTCATTACGAACGACAGATATAGTTCTTTTACATGCCTCTCACCACAGACAGTGAGAGACATGGCTGGCCTTTGATAACCCAGTTAGCTGCACTGGTTAAGGGGGCAGCAGTGGCATCTCTGTGATAGTGAAGCTTGAACCCCTGACCTTTGAATCAGTAAGCCAGCACCCTACCACCGGGCCACCACTGCCCCTTGTGTCAATATTAATAGCAGTCAATTATTCAATCATTTTAATAAAAATTTATAAATTTATATATATAGTCAAATGAATAATTTTTTATAAGTACTAAAGTAAATTAACTAAATTAGTGTATAATAATAAAGACCAGGAAGTGATAAGCAAAATTATTGCCTTTGTAATTGGAACAACAATAAAAAAAGTACGTTAAAAAAAATACACAAGTGGAAGCAAATCTTAAATTTTCTTACAAACCTATTGTGTGTGTGTGTGTGTGTGTGTGTGTGTGTGTGCGTACTTGCTACATACATTCATATGTTTTTAACCAACAGATGCCAAACATTTTTGGGAAGTGAGGACACTTTGGCTGGTCCTCACTTCTTCAAAGAGCTGTATGAGGGTTAAGACTTGGTTTTAGGGTTCAGGTTACGATCAGGTTCAGATTACAGTAAGCATTAGCGTCAGTTGTGATGGTTAAGGTTAGGGTGACGCATTGGGGAAAGCAATATGTACATGAACACATGAAGTGTGTGTATTTTACCAGCGGCCTGTGGTGCTACAATGTGCGTGAACCCGGCGGAGAAACTGATGAGCACTACAGGGTATGTGATCCACGCCAAGTACTGCAGGACCATGTTACTGTCCAAACCTCCGTACATCCACTTCTGAGCTGGAGACAGGACACACACACACACACACACACACACACAGTCAATATTATTTAAGGACTCTCTGTAGATCAAAACTGTCAAAATGTATATGCAATCCGCATCTTGGTAATATATCTCATGACAGCAAGATTATTCTTGTAGATCCAGCTAAGCTTTAACTAGACGTTAAATGATGCCAAGATGCTTTTTTCATAGTAACCATATTACATAAATACAGTGAACATCTTGTATTAACAGAGTGCAATTCAAAACAGCGCTGTCTAATATTTCACTTCACACACACCTTGTAGGCAGATGGCGATACAGAAGTCCATAACGAAGCTGACGAGGGCCATTACGAGGCCGAGGAGAATGAGGAAGATCCAGTCTTCACCCACTCGTGAGATCAGGAACTTCTGACAGTAAACTGTACAGACTACACACACACACACACACACACAATGCACTGCTGGATGAGCAGCTTGACTGCCTGTTTCAAACACAGAACCTACGTATAACTTACACCACGTTATACCACAGACCAAAGCTTTATGTTCCTAATGGGCGTGGTTGATATTCAAATGAGAATGCTTGGTTCAGCATTGATTGAGGCTTTCTGTCTGAGACCTGTGATTCACTCTCGCTCGCTACGTTAGGTCGGCCAATTTAACTTTCTGTCGGGGACGAAACATCAGATTCAGCTTCAACATACTATGGTGTAAACGTACGCTTTAATTTGCTGGGTTAACATTTACTAGAGATGATGAGTATTAGCCTTCACTCGCTAGTTTATGTCTTTGTTTGTTTTGGCTGTCGTGTTTGCTAGCTAGGCGAATTTTTATTTCCTGTGCTAGCTTCCATTTGCTGGGTTAGCTTTCATTTTGAAGCTTAGCTTTCTTTTAATTTTTGCTCACTAGTTTAGCCGTCATTTTCCATTTTTGGCAGGTTGTTTGGTACGTTAGCTTTCATTTGCTAGCTTAGCCGTCTTATGGTTGGTTAGTTTTAGCCACTTCATGCAGGTTAGCTTAATTACTTATATTGCTCAAACCCGTACACCTAAAATTAGCCCTGCCCACTTCACAGGAAGGGACGAAAGAAAAAGCTCACAGACGTTTCATTACTTTACCAGATCCATTTTAAGATATCCCACAATGCACCGTTGTTGACTGACAGAAGCAAGTTCCACTCAGTTTTCTGAACTTCATAATGACTCAGCAGTTTTCTTTCTTTCTTTCTTTCTTTCTTTCCTCTCATGCTAAGTATCAGTTTATCAGTTCTGATGTTTGGCACAGCATCTGATGATAATGCACTTTTTCACATCGGTGCCAAGAGACCAGCGTGAGCGATAGACTTTTACACGGACACGTTTTTGACAATTTACGTGGTTAGCATTAAACAGTAATGGCTTCCTTTAAGTAGCATCAACGTGAGAAGAAAATGAGCTGCTATCACAGTTAAGCACAAAGTATTCTTTCACCGTTACCACAAACTCCATCTTCACTATAATCTCCTTTAATGACGAATATAACTAAGCACAGTGGCATGGTGGTGTAGTGGTTAGCACGTCCACCTCACAGCAGGAAGGTCCTGGGTTCGAGTCCCCGGGTCAGGCATTTCTGTGTGGAGTTCGCATGTTCTCCCTGTGCTTGCGTGGGTTTTCTCCTGGTGCTATAGTTTCCTCCCACAGTCCAGAGTAATTGGCAAAAGCAATTAGCAAAGATTAATAGATTTCAGTCATTGGTTAGAATTTTAATCATAACTATGCTAAAAACTTAAAGCATAATCAACACTCATTTTATTTTTTCAATGGCTGATCTCAAGCTCCACCCACCATTTGCTTAGTTATTGTTGCCATATACAGCAAGCTTTTGAAAAATGGACTTCAGATTATTTCATTTTGAAGCTGAAGTCTCAAGAGAAAACAGCTTGAGTAAATCAACCTCACACTCACACACACACACACACACACACACACACACACACACAGTGTGTCAGCGCTGGTTAGGATCCCAAATGTCTGGAGACGAAGCTAATACATGACTATGGCGCCATGAGACACGTTTTCCACGTGACTGCTGTTCTCACGCCCTCTGCACGCCTACCCACAAGCTGTGTTCTCTTAGGCCCTTCTGTCTTCTGGTGTGTGTGTGTGCGCGTGTGTGTTCCTGCGTGTACGCGCCAATAAAACTGGGCATGACTAATAGTTGTAAATCATCAGGCACAGAAATGTAAGTGCCCACGATTTATTTATTCCTAAAAATGTCACAGACTCTACTGCTTTTATAACTTGCTACAAGTTTTATGAATTCACTCAGCTTTTCATTTAATAACGGATTTGTTTTGTGGCTGAGCCTGACCTCTGACCTCCTAACAAGGTGAAAATTTTCACTGTATTGTAATGAACATGTGCCACATAAGGGGACAATGTAATGATATAGTATAATAGAATACTATAGTATATTAGTATTTGTGCACAGAGCAGAAAATGTTGTGCTCGTTATCAGAGCTAGTTCTCCTGTTGTTTATATCCTGTGTTCTTTTTCATCAGCTCACTCAAAAAGACGCGGTCCGTAACCACAGCAACGTCAATGAAATCTAACTGGTGAATCAAAGCACACTGGAACTGACAGAATGAAGGGATGTGTGTGTGTGTGTGTGAGAGAGAGAGAGAGAGAGAGAGAGAGAGAGAGAGGGAAAAAAACTTTTCCCCATTAAGTGGGGTCAAAGGTCAAAGCAACCTTAAGTTGGAACGCAACATGCCGCCTTACCATCCTAGACATATCTTTGAGGCAGGTGGCACTGACAAATTGAAAGTTCTAGCTTGGACAAGGATAAGGACGCATGGACAGACACAGACACATGGACTGATCACTATAGGGTGGGGTCCTGATAAAATTTAAATTTGTGCTTTAATTCATTCTATTCAACTTCAATTTATCTGACAAAAGTGCCAAGACTTTCAGTATTTTTACTTAGGCCCCTGTCACACATTGACGATTTAGCCAGTATATGCTGACGTATGAGAAATTTGGCGAATATGCTGGCGTACGTCGAGTAAGTTATGGGTAAGTATTGTGTAGGTTAACAGTTGTTATAAATCGTAGCATGGCGAGGTTGTCGAAAAATTTTGTGCACAAAAGTTTCGACGTATGCTAGCGTATGGCTCATACGTTCTGCATACACAGGCCATAAGTTGTAGGTAAGTTATGTGATCGTTCACACACGTTATTTGTAAGTTACTCATAAGTTGAATACAATGTCTAGCCTACTTTGAACCTTCGTATAACTTATACCAACAAATGCCTAGCGTGTTGGCAGCGTTCGCAACCTATGACCGACATAGTCTAACTTGTGTAGCAGTGTATCCCCGACAATCGATCACGTGACGTAGCCTATAAAAGGCTGCCGCTCGCTGATTCAAATCAGATCCGCACTATACACTGCAGTATCGATGAGGTCATTCTGATGTTGCAGGACAGCTAATAGGTATTCTTGTATCAGCCTTGCCGGATCCTCCATCTTTCAGCTGTCATGGACATCTGCTCCCCATGGAGTCTTGAGGAGTACTGACGTTTGAACCCCATTTTATATACCAATCCCCCTAAACGCTGCCAATACGCCCATACTACACTAGCTGTAAGTTAGAAAGACGTTCAGTATAAGTTGTGTGGTCGTCCGGAACATGTCAGATACGTCAACATACGCTGGAGATAAGTTCGAAATAAGTTCTGGATAAGTTACTAATAAGTTATGTATACGTTCATACTGGAATAACATCGATAGTTCAGCATTTTATAGAAATTTGTCATACGTTGGCATAAGTTCTACAAATCATTGATATGTGACAGGGGTCTTACTAACGTAAGTGTGCTTTTTAAATATATTTAAAGATTGAGTTTGATGCCTTCAACACACTTGACAAATGTTGAGACAGAATAGGTACACAGAACATTCAGTAACAGTCCTAAAATCTGGCAGTAGGTGAGGTATCACGATTGGATATAAATAAAAGTAGCATCCAATAAAGGCTTAGTCTTTGCGAGCAAGGATAGGTCATGGATCATACCTTTGTGCCAAAATTCATAAAGGAAAAAAAAGCCAGCATCTGTGATGGTATGGGGTGCATTAGATGTGAAGGTTGTGTATGTAAAACCTATCGGCATGGATATCAGATGCTGGCAGTTTTTTCTTTTATGAATTACTCAGTCCACATTTCAGATCTGTCTCCTACTGAATGGCGCATTATGAAGAGGAGAATCAGATAATGTCAACCATGGACTGATGAGCAGCTGGAATCTTGTATCAGGCAAGAGTGAACAAAAATACCAAATGCAAAACTGCCACAATTCGAATCCTCTGTGTAATTAAAAAATGTAATTAAAAGGAAAGGTGATGAAACACATATGGTAAATATGTCTGTCCCAAACTTTGTACATATTTTTTTTTTAATGTTTTTTTATTTAAAAAAGCTATAATAATTAAGCTGGTCTGTAAAATCATTGAAAATCTTTTCTGTGTTTTTTTCATGTTAATTAACAAATAAATTTTTTTCTTTTATATTTTCTGTAAATGGGGTGTATAATAAATAAACCAGAGTCCATCAATCTATCCATCGTCTTCCTCTTATATGTGGTCAGGTGGCAGAAGCATCAGGTGTAGGAGGGAAACCCAGGCATCCCTGTCCCAGCGACCCTCTCTAGCACCTCCTGGGGTTCCCGAGGTGTTCCCAGGCCAGACAGAATATGTAATCCCTCCAGTGAGTTCTGAGTCTGCCCTGGGGCCTCCTCCCAGTTGGATGCATCTGTAAAACCTCGAAAGGGAGGCGACCAGGAGGCATTCTTATCAGACTGAACCAACTCAACGGACTCCTTTCGATGCTGTACCCAGAGTGCGGGAGGACATCTGAACTCTTCGCCCAATATCTGAGGCTGATCCCAGACACGCTCCAAAGAAAACTCATTTCAGCTGCTTGTATCCACAATCTCATTCTTCTGATCCCTACCCAAATCTGAAAAGCCTAGGTGAGGGTTGATACATAGATTGACCAATCGAAAGCTTTGCCTTTCAGTTCAGCTCCCTCGTCATCATCACGATACAGTGCAGTGCCCTCATTACTGCTAATAAGATAAGAGATCTTTATTGTCAACTGGTGCATGAACAATGAAAATCAGTTTAGCAGCAATTATAAAAAAAAGTACACAAAAGACAACTAAGGTAACTACACTAAGCTATACATGTGCATAGACCTACATACACATATGTACACATACAGACACATATACATTGATATATCCTGTATATTCAAAACACATGCATCTAGCCGCATATTTACACATTGAGAGACATATACAGAAGGATGCATGATATGTCAAAGGTGCAGGGTATACACAGGGTGAGAGGTAGAGCTTTTTAATCATAAGGTGCACGATGCTAAAATGTTATATGATGTTCGAGACCTGCTCTAAACACGAGTATTGCACTCAAACATGAATGCACCACCATAATGCAGCACCAATTCATCTGTCCATCTCCTGCTCCAATCGTACATCCCTCATAAACAAGATTGAGATAGTTGAACTCCTCCACTTGAGGAGAAGTCTCGCCCCCGACTCAGAGGGAGTAATCCACCTTTTTCCGGTTGAGAACCATTGCCTCAGATTTGGAAGCTCTGACTCTCATCTTGGCCACGTCACACTTAGCTGCGAACCGCTCCAGTGCATCCTGAAAAAGCCAGCAGAGCCACATCATCTACAAAGTAGAGATCCAATCCTGAGGTTTCCAAACCAGACATCATCCTCTCTACGACTATGCTCTGAGATCCTCTCCATGAATATTACAAACAGGATTGGCAACACGGGTCAGCCCTGGCAGAGTCCAACACGCACCGGAAGGGGGTTCGACTTTGGGCCGAGTATGAGGACACAGCTTTTGCTTTGGTTATACAGGGACTGGATAGCTTGCAACAGCGGTCCCAGTCCCCTGACCTCCCTCAGCACCCCCCACAGTATCCCCAGAGCAAAACAGTCATAGGCCTTCTCCAAAGCCACAAAACCCATAAAGACTGGATGGTCAAACTACCATGACCCCCACAGTAACCCTGCAAGGACAGAGGAAAGAAGAGATTGCCCACTGTTTCACGACTCAGATGAAAGCCACTCGGCCCTTTCTGAATCAGAGGTTCAGAGACTTCAACATCTTGGGCGTGAATATCTTCTACCCCTGGTGCTTGCTGCTTAGGGGCTTTTTAACTACATCGGCAACCTCTGCCAGGATGATAGACCCATCTTCCCCACAGTCTTCACACTCTGGCTCCTCAGTGAGGGACATGGTGGCCGGATTGGGGAGATCCACAAACTGCTCCTTCCACTGCTCAACTATGTCCCCAGTCTGGGTCAGCAGTTCCATCAGACATTCCCAGTTTACTCCTCACTGCACGTTTGGGTTGCCCAGGTCTGTCCATCAGTCCTCCTCACCACCAGATCCAACTTTTCACCAGAGGGGATCAGTTAACAGCTCTGCCCCTCTCTTCACCTGGGTGTCCAAGTGTACTTGGTACCAGACCACCTTAGGTCAAAGGCTGATGATTGACTTTGTGGTCATTTCATTTCTGGTACCAAGAACACTTATAAACCACCTCATGGTCAAACATGGAGTTTGTTATAGACAGTCTATGGCTAGCACAGACGTCCAGTAACAAAATACTGCTCGGTTTACATTGGGGAGGCCGTTCCACCCAATCACTTCCCTCCAGGTCACTCTGTCGTTGCCCACATGAGTGTTGAAGTCTTCAAGGAGAACAATGGCGTATTCAGGTGACATCCATTACAAGACACCTCCCAGGGACTCCAAGAAGGTTGGGAATCTGAACTGCCATTGTGCACTGTGCATAAGCACAATCAAGTCAGGACCTTCCCTTTGAACTTGCAGTCACACAGAGGTGACCTTCTCAATCGCCGGGGGAAAAAATTCAACACAGATGCACTGAACCAGGGACTTGTGAGTATCCCCAGACCCGCCCAGCACCTCTACCCCTGGGCAACTCCAGAGTAAGTGAGAGTCCAGCTACTCTAGAGGAGTTTGACTTCAGAGCCCACACTGTGCGTAGAGGTGAGCCTAACTGTATCTAGTAGGTACCTCCTCACCTCACACACCAGCTCAGAATCCTTCCCTGACAGTGAGGTGACGTTCTATATCCCTATGGCTAGTTTGTGACCCCAGGCATCAAGAAGCCCATGCCCATGCCTACTGCCCAGCTCACACTGCAGCTAAAGCAGATACGTCTTATTAAAAAATAAAGAAATAAAGAGAGAAAGAAAAGACTTGTTACAACTTAAATGGGACTATATTTAAGCTTTTTGAACCACGTCAGGAAAGCACTTTTCAAGTGGAATCTACTGTTAAACACATGGACACAACATGTGAGAGGAACAAATATTAACAATCTTAAAGAGTGCTGGTATTGGTTATCTTTACAATATAATTTGTAAGTAATGTAAAACATTTAAGTGATACAGAGCTGAATTTAAAAGTGCTATACTGGGCAATTTTACCCTGCGGATTTCTAGCGGAGGCTGAACCAATGCAGAAGAACCTTTTTTTTTTTTTACCGAAAGTGATGCGAACTCGTTGGGCCGGGTTGTTCTTGCACAAGTAAACAAGCAGCGAGCGACATTTGAGGTGATAAAACTCCCCGCATACTAAGGGCTCTTACCTTGTACTGGTTCCTTGTGGTGAGGCGCTGCTCCCGTCTGTTGTCATGCTTTGACTTTTTATGAAGGAATTCTGTAGGAACAGCGTCTGGTTTTAGACGTAAAAGCTTGGGCTTCGTGCCAAGTAGTTCGGCCTGGAGGTCCCGCGGATAGCAGGACGGCTTGAAGTGGTCTTCACAGAATACTGAATTGCGTCTGAAAGGAAACGTTTTCACAGTACGGCCCGTGCTGATGTTATGTTTTCTGTGATTTCTGCGCTTGTTGTTTGTGTAGCCGTATGCTTTGCACTCCTCCATTTTCCTGCTGACACACAGCTCAGCACTGGCCGATAACCTGTTATCTTAAACTGGTATCTGCTGCATGCTCCAGCCAATAGGACAAAAATTAGGAATTTGCACCACTACCAGGGCTGGAACAGCCAGTGAAGAAGGCAACATGTCGCTGTGCATGCCTAGTAGTGGTAGCAGTGTGGCAGTACTCGCGCGTACTTGACAAGGGACAAGGACTGACGCTGCCTGATGGGGATTCGCTAATGCCATATGTGATCATTTTAAAGAGCTAGTAATACAAATTCACCACAGGTACCCTTTAAATCTAAAAACATTACAGCACAATTATTATGTTAATAAACATTACACAAACATGCAGTCATAGTAATAGTCATCCCTGCTAAAACAAAAACGGCAAAATCAGCAACATAAACGTGGTCATACACAGTAGCATACACTGCAGTCCTCTTCCTAGCCATCTATTCTGCTCTCACAAACACACACACAATGAATAACAAAAAACAGTGTGTACTAGTACAAAAATGACCCGCCCAAAACAAATTTTCTTGTTCTAATAAACATTTATCTCTGGATTTCACAAACATTTGTTGCATGTGTGCAAATTGTGTGGAGTTTCCTCTTAAATTTTTTTTCTTCTTCATTTTTTCCACTATTGCACCTTTTATTTTCTTAAATTTAAATCAACTCCCCGTCTTTCTTTTAGATTGTTATGCGTTCATTTGCTGAACTGCTTAATCCTACTATGGTCGCAGAGAGTCTGGAGCCTCAGGTAACTCTGGGTGAAGGCAGGGTACACCCTGAATAGCTTGGCAATCCATCGCAGGGTCAACACACACACAAAACCATTCACACCTAAGGGTAATTTGGAACAATCAATTAGCCTAATGTGCATGTCTTTGGACTGTGGGAGGAAACCGGAGTACCTGGAGGAAATGAACGCAAGCACAGGGAAAACAGGCAAACGCCACACAGAAACGCCCTCGCCAAGCCCTGGATCTGAACCCAGGGCCGTCTTGCTGTGAGGCGGACGTGCTAAACACTACACCTCTGTGACGCCCATAATTTTTATTCAGCTACCATCAATTACCCCCCCCACACGCTCTCTAAACACACACAGATGGTGCAGTTGTTTAATTGATGAGGTTATTAATAGGAAGTGTTTTAATTATTCATTCACTTTAATGAGTTAAACACCTGAAAATACCAAATTTGATCTAAAACAGGAAAACGAAAATTGGGAGGAAGAGTGAGAGAGAGAGAGAAAAAGAGAGAAAGCAAAGACAGAGAGAAAGAGTGAGAACGAGACAAACAAAAACAAGCAAAGAAAGAAGTAGACAGAAAGAGACAGACAGGCAGAGAGCAAAAGAGAGTGAATTAAACATACAAAAACAAAGACAGACACAGAGAGAGAAGGGGGGGGGGAGAAGGAGAGAGAGCAAAAGACAGGGAGAAAGAGTGAGAACGAGACAGAGACAAACAAAAAACAAACAGACAGAGAGGGGGGGGGGCAGAGAAGGATAGAAAGAAGCAGAGGGAACAAAAGACAGAAAAAAGAGTGAGAATGATACAGAGACAAAAAAACAGAGGGGAGAGACAGAGAAGGATACGAGAGAGAGAGAGAGAGAGAGAGAGAGCAAAGGACAGAAAAAGAGTGAGAACGAAGCAAACAAAAACAAAGACAGACACAGAGAGGGGGAGAGTTAAAGAAAACGTCTTATCACAGGAAAAAATAGAAAACCGACACAAAGAGAACCTGACACTGATGTGCAGAAAGAAAAGCAGGAAAGAAGGAAAGGGAAGAGGATAAGAAATAGAAACGACAAACAGTGAAAAAACCTCATTCTTCTACTGTTTTATTCTGTCGTTTCTTCAATTCTGTCCGATTTGATTTATTTTTCATTCCCTTGTTTTGTTTTTCTCCTCTTCTACTTTCCTGTTTGTTCGTTCAGGGTTTTGTTTGTTTTGTTTCGTTTCTCTTCTGATCGTTCTGGACTTTTTTAAATTATTTCTTTTACATCTTTCTTTGTCATATATTTTACTTAATTTTACCCAATCAAATCGTCCTCGTATTTTTATTATTTCAGTGATTATTATTTTATTATTCCCCCCTTTATGTTCTTCCTTTGCTTTATATTTTTACTTCCTTGGGTGAGAAAGGAGAATCGGAGAGACACACAACTCTGCAGTCGACAACCTGCAACCATGGCAACCTGTGACAGCTCCTGCTAACATCACATGTGTTACTGTGTGTGTGTGTGTGTGTGTGTGTGTGTCCAGAATTCATGAAATAGAGAGACGAGCCTTACCCGAGTTCTTCAATG
>JBCNYH010000026.1:31813049-31824024 GCA_039654325.1 Tandanus tandanus
TCAACCCAAAAGCAAAAAAAGGTGGGAAGGGAGGTTGCAACTGCCAGTAAAACTGAAAAAAATGATTTGTGAACAACCTTTGGTCTGTGGTGGGTTCAAAAGAGAAGAGTTTCCCCCCCCCCCCCCCCCCCATTAATTAGTTGGGGGTTTTTTTTGTTTGTTTGTTTTTTTAAATTAAACACTTTTTATTTAAATTTAATTAAATTCTTGCAACACATTTAACAAAAAGTCAAATATTTAAAACTGTAATGTTGCCATTCATTCTCACAACACAAGACATTTGGGGACTGAAGACACAAAGCAATGAAGTGTCTCAAATGTTATTTTGTCCTGTTTTTCCTACAAACAGGTCTTCAGGTGCGCGGTTGAAAAATTCTTCACGTATTTTCTATCGGAGAGAGTTCCGGATCTTCCGCTGCCATGACGTTGTAATGCGCCCAGAACGTGGTTTCGCTTTGTCTTGTTGACATTTGCATGGAAATCCCTGGTTGCTGCAAAATCTTAATGTACTTTTCCGCATTACTGCTGCACCACTAAGGTGGATGTGATTTTCGCCAAGGGCACTAAAACAACCCCATACCACGACAGACCCTTTTTACTAATAACTGTCTGGATGGTCCTTTAAATCTTTGGTCCTACCAGTCTGGGATATACAGTGCACGGTTCACAAATTTTATGCCACATGACGGAACCCCAACATCTGCTCCTATTTGCATGTGGTGTGCGACATTGTGCGAGTTGTGTAAGATAAACAACGAAGCAAAACTGCAGCTCACACCCCAACGGCGGCAGGCCTGTTTAATTACCTGCAAATCAACTACATCAGTCGTCCCCCATATCAGGGTAAACAGGATGTACTGGTGGCAGTTGATGAATTTTTACAAGTGGAACATCAGAATCAGACATTAAAACATCAGCTGGCAGAATTACAAGAATGAGGTGTCATGGGTAGAGGCACTGCGCACTGGGGGCAGAATGGAAAAGTCCTTTCCAAGTTCTTCTGGATAGCACAATGTTATATCAGGCCGTAGAACGACAGCTATAATTTGGTTATTTGGTATATTTAAACGAAAACATCTGGCGTCCATTTCCCTATCTTCAGAAGAAGGAAAATGTGTTTTTGCTCCCGAGTGGCGCATCGACAAGGTGCGCGACTATCAACCCGGAGATCGCAAGTTCGAATCCGGGTCACTGCCACAGCCATCCGTGACCGGGAGTCCATGGGAGCTGATTGGCCAAGCCCTCATGAGATTGAGGGATGGCACACGCTCACTTCCCTGTCACTCACTGCGATCACCAGCCAATCATGGGCGTCTGTGAGCTCATTCGTACGTGGGGGCGGATAGCGCTTTCCCTCCGAGTGTGTTAGACCGCCCCTAAATACGCATGCGTAGCAGTTTGAAAAAAGGCAGGTGGCAGCACTGCATGTCACGGAGGGGGCATGTGCATGTTTACTCCGCTCCTTGGTTGGTGGTGGTCGTGTGATCGGGAAAGCAATACTTGATGGGTGGGAATTGGATACGACTATAATCAAAATGTGCAATCCAGGAGACAGGGATTTACCAATTAAACTCTCAAATCAAAGTTTTCCTGAAGAAATTCAAGCAGAGTGTCGACTATTACATGTACAAACAAGCTGCTAGACTTGCAGACCCCAGAACTATCAGAAAAATAATTACAACAGAAATAATAAGATACAAATCACATCAAATTCTTCTACTGATTATCGTAAGGTATTGCTATTTGACTACACTTTACTACTCTAATATTGAACTCTGATGTTATTCCAGAAAAAAAAAAAAAAAAAACATTGAGGCTCTGTTTACAGAAACTTGGCACACACTGTACAAGACATTATGTTCGCATTCCACGCCCTGTACACGTCTCTACTGGCATTGCGTGGCAAGGACGTGAAATCTCAGCCTGTGACCCCCGAGACATTACACACGTTTTCAGTGTGTCTGCCGTAATGCTACGAGACTGATTACAACCCAGTGCTGCGATCCTGGTTTACCAGCCTGTAATCAGACCGAACTTCCTACTCCCTACTAAGGTATTTCTCATTTCCGTCGGCCATACGCACCTTTTTTGGGTGTTCCCATCTCATGCAGACTCAAACTGAGTCAAGGTCAACTGTATTTGGTACAAGAATGGATTAAAAAACACCATGACAGACGAGTCTATTCATTTCCCAGCAATGCTAAGTTGCTTGTTAATGGCACCCTTGTCTTAATCTTTGTTATGATCCGTTGTTGCAGTCTGTGTGTTTATAACACTGTGAAACAAGTTCAGGTGGCCGAGACCATAATCATACTGCTTCATATTAACGAAGAGGTTATTTGCTGGACTATGACTGGTTTTATAGATGGATATCTGCCTGGCCAGCGGTTACAGTATGACCATTAGATTAGAGGGTTTAAGCTTGCTTTTGTGGAGGAGCAGACCTTATTGTTTCTTTTATGATTAACATACATGATCGATTCAAATCCCTGAGATCAATTTTAGTTAATTTCAGTATTTATCTGTTATTATTACCTGGACACTGAGTCTCCTGGTGTGATTTGAGTCATACTAATTTTATTTGTAACACTGGTATACTTTAAACTGAGAAATAAAGTAAATGCTGCTCAGAGAGGTGTGTGTTTTGGGACACACACAAAACGGAGGAAAAGGGTTGATTTCCGAAAAAGTACACAGATGACTCCCAGTTCCTGTAGGCCATCTCCATTCATCTCCATTAATAAATCACAACAGTGTGTGTGTGTGTGCTTTTTCTGCTGACTGAGTATGTGGGTGTTTTTCTCCCCTTAATACTCTCACAAAGCATGGGGGTGGGGGCTAAGTGAGCAAAGGTCAAGGGGCATTTATGAGAAAAGCGCTCTCTCTCTCTCTCTCTCTCTCTCTCTCTCTCTCTCTCACACACACACACACACACACACACACAGATCTGTTCACTATATGTGTTCAAACAGGATACAGACTCTGTCCCAAACGGAGATCATCAGATGTTTTTGGGTCAACGTGGGCGGAGCTTAATGACATTTCACCTTAATATAAAGTCATATGGGGAAATACAGCAGGACAGTAAAATTTTGAAAATTTTTTTGATATATGATATGTATTGGCCCAGCGTATGGACAGTTTTTGGCATTCGCTGTCATACGCTGAAGTTGATTTTGATGTCATTATAAGTTTCCATATGATGTCATTCATGCCATTCTTGAGAAATTTTTGTGCATACAACATGCAAGTCTCCATTGCTACCCCACACACCTCGAGAGAAAGCTCTGTACGCGCTATGGGAAAGTCCTGTTTGTTCAAAGTAGGCCTGTGGCTAGTTACCGGTACGGCCTCATTCACCCACCCCAAGAGAATTCATTTCTAAGTGGACTTCTGGCTCATCATTCACACTTCTGAGCTTGAATACTTTCTTCATGGCCCTGGGCTTCTTGGGCTTCCCTCCTGGTACTTTTGAGGACATGGAGGCAGTTGAGACATTACATGTAGGAGAGCTGCTTCTGTCAGAGGCTGGTGAAAAGTTGGGACTGGGAGACCTGGATCTTGAGGCTTCATGGAATGTAGCTGCTTCTTCAAGTGAAGGTGGTGGAGATGGAGATGGATCAAGATGTTTGCTTGAGGGATGGCTGCTTATTCTGGTGGCATCTGCTTCCACAACCCCCTTACTTTCTGGGCATCTTCAGAACTGGTTGATGCGATGGGGAAGAAAATTTGTTCAGTGCACGATTGTTTTTTGCAAACAGGATGTAGTTTATATTCGCGGATCATACGGAAAGCATGTGCACTGCTCGTTATGCATCTGATAAACATTCATTAATATTTGTGAATATTCGTTCAGCATTTGTTCTAGTTAGTTAATAAGTTATTGAACCGTTTTAATTTTGTTTCATTCATTGTCAGTTCGTTCTGTCCAGCCCTCGGGAATCAAGGAATTTTTCGTCAGGAATTTTGTGCGCATGTGTGCGTATTCTGACTTTTGCAATTCGTTCATGTTCGTATCTTCAAGTCGTTGTAATGTGAAGGCCGCTTAATAATAATTTTACACACAAGCAAATGATTTACCTTAGTAATTTAAACTAGCAAACATCCAAAGTTTAGCTAGCTGCTTTTACCAGATATACGAGTTAGGCAGTGGCGGGCCGTCAGGGACAACAAAGCCTTCTCTGCTGGCGCAAACACTACCCGAAGCACTGACCTACATTTATAACTTAAATTCTAGTATTTGTTTAATGAAATTGTATAAATTTATTTCCAACAGTCTACTCTCCTCATTTCGTAGCGTGTCTCTTGGCTGCATTGCCTACAGTACGTGTATGTGGATGTTACCGGTGGAAGTTACGTAATGCTAAAGGGTTAACTGGGTTTCTTGCTTTAGTAATAATGGTATTCACCCTCAATACGCAAAATGCCTCTCTCTGTAATACCAGGCCTTGTTATATTGCGTTTTTGTATATTACTGATGGTTTCTATAATAGCGCCATGATAGTGGAGGTCTTAAGAGGTGGATTAAGTCCGTTAAATCCCCACTGAAGGCCCAGGTATCAAATGCACGGCCTGCCACTGGAGTTAGGTATATGCTAGCTACACCACACTAGCAAATGTGGATTATAAGACATTAGCTAAGGTAGTCTCCACACAAGCCATGAATGCATAGCATAAAATGTATTATTG
This sequence comes from Tandanus tandanus, assembly GCA_039654325.1. Classification (NCBI taxonomy): domain Eukaryota; kingdom Metazoa; phylum Chordata; class Actinopteri; order Siluriformes; family Plotosidae; genus Tandanus; species Tandanus tandanus. The sequence goes on from JBCNYH010000026.1 coordinate 31,817,739, forward strand.
TTACACATGAAAAGCTACATTCAGTTTACAATTTAGTCATGGAATTCTTGGCTTAATTTAAAAAAAATAATAAATCCAATAAAAAAAATCAAATGAATTTAAAAACATTTTTTATTCAAAGTCAAAAAATTAAAAATGCTAGCCAATGAGTGATTTACTAATCTACAGTGGTTTGCAAAATTAAAAATCATAGCTTCATCTGACCAGAGGACCTTCCTCCATATGCTTGGGGAGTCTCTCACATGACTTTTGGTGAACTCTGAACTTTGGTGGATGGCGCTCTCTAGGCAGGTTTGTTATGGTGCCATATTCAAGGTTTCAGATATTGTATTTTTTTAATACCCCAATCCTCCACAACATGACCTGTTTGGTCTTCATTAGTGTCGCTTGGTTGTGCATGTTGATTTGTGGTGTTGCAGACTCTGGGGCCTTTCAGAATAGGTGTATGTATAAGGAGATTATGTGACATTTAGATTGCACACAGGTGGAATTTATTTATCTAATTGTGTGACTTCTAAAACTAATTGACAGCTACATATATCTTATTTAGGGGTTTCATAGCAAAGGTGAGTATATACAAATGCACAGTTTCTTTTTTCCCCCAGAATATTTGAAAACACTTTTTCCACCATTTCACTTCACCAATTTGGTTTATTTTGTGTTGGTCTATTACATAAAATCGAAGAAAAACCCATTTAGATTACAGGTTGTAAGGCAACAAAATAGGAAAAAAGCCAAATGCTTCTGTAATCCACTGTAGCCAAATAGTAACATTTTAAACATATTTTCTAACTAGTTCTACTTCAAAAATTAAGGTGGAACATTACTGCACTCAGGGAACTAAAATCAAGTTATGATGTGGTAATTTTATGTTTTTAATTTTCAATGTATAGAAAAGCATTAATTGAAATCATTTATTAAATAAATAAAACTTGTATATCTGATATTCACTTTATATCAGAGCAAAAGCAGACAAAATAATTTAACTAGTTTAGTTAAGCACACCAGGACAGATGCAAATATCGAAGTGTACTTTATTATTATTATTATCATAAACAAAAAGACATGTTGCGGCTGAAATTGAGTGAATATGACTGTGATGGAGTTTGAACAATGTCTGGAAGCCACTGAGACTTCAGAGCAACGAACTCCAACTCAAGCAATGACTCACTAGCAAGGTGCTAATCAGCAAACAGAAGCTAAATATCTGCTTTCAGTAAAAACGGCAGCTAGCAGGTGAACATGATCGAAACAGAAAATGGTGGAAAAAAATTAGCCTGTAATGAAATTTGCAAAGACAAGAACACAGATTGAAGGAAGAAAAACAGCAGTAAATGAGTGTGCGATGGTTTCTTTGGCTTTAAGAACATTCACCTCAGCATATAAATAACCATATAACATGAGTTGATGCATTGGGAATGCAACTGTGGACGGACAATCAGGGCTTTCAAATTAAGCCTGCGGCCAGGGGATTTCCGAGTTCAGTGCGCTGTCTACTTTCATTTCGTTTTCAAAAGAAAAGAAAATAGAAATCTGCACCTACCTACACACAATGTGCCTCCTGCCATCTCGCACACGTATTATATTATAAAATGTATTTGATCACTTGGTCATTCAGGTGTCAGTGTACTTGCTTCTCAAGCTGCTTTTCACAACAGACAGAGCAAACGTGCATCTCAGATCTGTTACACTGGCTTTAGAAAGCAACACGCATTTTGCACTTAGATCTCTGCCAGATACTTTGGGAAGCATATGGGGCGATATGGGAAATATATAATGATTATGCAGTAATCTATTCAGTTTTCTCAGTGAACTGCTATATCTTTTTATGTACTTTTCCCAGAATCACTAATTCAACTTGGAGTTCCCACATAATCTCTCCTCTGATATAATACGGAATTTTCTCTTATCAGCACAAGTTGGAAAGCTGATCTAGTCTACTACGCTCGTCCAAAATTGCTAATAAATACCCAGGTTTAATTATTAAAAACCTCTTCCAGGTAATTATGCTCGAATCTGACATGAAATGAAAGCAGCGCGGAGGAAGGCGCAGGTTTTTACATGCAGCTCTACGCTCCACTATCTCAATCGTCCGCGGTTTAGCTTTAGACCCATAGTGCAGGCTGAAATAGCGGCAGTCCAACAAGCCAAAGCTGAGCTCAGAGCAGACATGAGCAACTCGTACACAACTAATTCAACCGAACCCACTGAACTTGTAAACTACATGTAAAATATACAGAAAAAAAAGCATTTGGATTTGCTTTATTTACATTTTATGGGCAGGTTCATAATTAAAAGCATGTAGATTTTCTTGATGTAAATGTCTTTATTACCAATAATTTTTACCTTTAAAAATTCATACACAGCCTAATTTACACACAGCCAGTGCAGGGTCATGTGTGATCGGTCAATTTCTCATGACGGATCCTCAATTCAGCCTCTTATTCTGTGTCATTAAAAACTGCTCAATGGTAATGATGACATCACGAGGACAGAGGTTCCTGCTACGTTCAGTGGTTATCCTGCTACTCAAAAACATTTCGAAAGCCCTGCCGAACAGACACCGCACATGACGAGGGTAGGCTGAGGGGTAATAATTATTGGTAATAAAGTCATTTACATCAAGAAAATCTAATGGAAAAATCTTGAGAAACTTTGGGAAAATTAGAATTATTTTATATAATTTTTCATAATTATTTTAAGTTAAATGTTAATTACATTATCTGTTGTAATGGTAGTAACAAAACATTTGCAGACACTCCGTGTTAACTGAAAACACTAAAATGACTTCACAGCACACAGTTTAAAACATACAAGTTTACATTTCAAGTCATTAAAAAACATTTATCGATCAGTTTCATTAAAAAATATTTCTTTTGGATAAAATAATCGGGAGAGAGAGAGAGAGAGAGAAATAAAGAGAGAGAGAGAGAGAGAGAGAGAGAGAGAGAGAGAGAAATAAAGAGAGAAAAAGAGAGAGAAAGAGAAATAAAGAGAGAGAGAGAAAGAGAAATAAAGAGAGAGAGAGAAAGAGAGAGATAGAGAGAAATAAAGAGAGAAAAAGAGAGAGATAGAGAAAGAGAGAGATAGAGAGAAAGAGAAATAAAGAGAGAGAGAGAAAGAGAGAGAGAGAGAGAGAAAGAAATAAAGAGAGAAAGAGAGAGAGACAGATAGAAAGAGAAATAAAGAGAGAGAGAGAGAAAGAGAGAGAGAGAGAGAAAGAGAAATAAAGAGAGAGAAGAAAAGAGAGAGAGAGAGAAGGGGGGGGGGGTTTACAGTACCTACAGAAACTAAAAAAATGCTTTCAGTTGGCCAACTTCAGAATAATCAGGTAATTAATTACTGTCAAACACACACACACACACTCCCTGATTCAGAGAAAGAAGTTCAAGAGTAAAGTTGTGAACACAGGAGGTAAAGTAAACAACAAAGAGAGAGAGGGAGAGAGAGAGAAGAGGAAGAAAAGTTTTGGCACTCCTGCTGCCTCTCCATGCCAACTGAGGCCCTGACAGAGCAGCAGAAGACAAGAGTACCGCGGAGGACAGACGAGTGCAAACGGATGGACGCTGAATGGAAATGGAAAAGAAATACTGGCAACCCAAAAAGCCACAGTGCAGGAGGAAAAAAAAAGAATGAGCAGGAGGGAGGGAGGGAGAGCGGGAGAGAGAGAGAGAGAGAGAGAGAGAGAGAGAGAGAGAAAGTCTTTGTGTTGACAGTAGTGAAGGTGTCTTTCCTGCCCACGTTTTCGCTGATTTATTTATCGCTCCATGAGAGACGAATCCAAGTCTGGGGAGGAGTAGGAAGAGCCTGCGGAGCCATGAATTAACCGACTGTTTTAAACCTTCGGGTCTGAGGGAGGCGTAAATCTTTGTGCAGCCACAGGGGGCAGAGGAGAGTTCTCATGCTACGTATCGAACACGAATAACATCTCATGCCACCTAAAATCACCGGTCATCTTTTTGTATATATTTAAAAATAACAGACAAACCATCACCGACTTCTAAAAACGATAAAATATTTAAATATCAAAATTCAATTCATACGTTGGCCCAGACTTTTCGGTGTGCGTGTGTGTTTTGCCACTTTCCTGCAGTGAATAGGACGGCCTGTCTGTATGCACCCTCGATGACAGCTGTGATAATAGTAAAAGTGTGTGTGTGTGTGTGAGTCAGTCACATTTACTATCTAATAATAATATTAATAATAATAATAATAATACAATAATATTCTTATTAATACTACTATTACTAATAATAATAATACCACTAATAGACATATTATTATTATTATTATTATTGCTACTAAATCCAACTACGCAGCTTCTATTTGATGACAAACACAATAGTTCAGTGTTTCAGTCAAAGCTCTTTCAAAGTTACATCACACGCGCGCACACACACACACACACACACACAGTCTGTGTTAGCCGATTAGTTTAGTACAGGACATCATGTGATGGGGGAATAACCAGGAAAAGTTTATATAACCAACAAGCGCACACACGCACACACACACACACCCCTACAATTTAAGGAGCATTTATTAAATTATTTCATTAAACTTGACAGTAAAATTAGTGTTTGTTAATGCTACGATTTAGAGTTCATAACACTCAACAAAAATGTTTTAACAGCCAATCCCAATCACAAACCATGTGATTTTATATCAGCACAGATTTCATCTAAATTTAATCAAATAGGATTGATTTTAAAAAAAATTACCACTAAAACAAAATTTAAGCAAAGAGCCAAGGCTAAGAACCTGAAGGACCTAGAGAACGTATTACCACAAAAACCTCTGCTGACGAGGACCACAGGTGAGAAACCTTCATCCAGAAAACGGACGTTATGTTCCCGGAGACCAGTCTCAAGATCTTTTAACTGGAAGACCTAATTAAGCAACTAATCCTCTAGAGCAGTGGTCTCCAACCCTGTTCCTGGAAATCTACCCTCCTGCAGGTTTTAACTCCAACCTTAAATTATCCACACCTGAGTACCTGATGATTGCCTTGAAGAAGTTCTTGAACAGGTCAAAGAGGTGCAGGAAGGTTGATCTCCAGGAACAGGGTTGAAGACCACTGCTCTAGAGGGTGTTAGTCGGGAAACCATCATCAGAAGCACTAGAGATGAAAAGCCCAGCTCTGGGGAGCAGATCTCTCACTCAGTGAAACCAAATCAAAAGTCTATGGTCAAGAACCCTAAACTCGAACACCAGTTGAGTACCCTTGCTCTGGAAGACTGGAGTCAAGAACCCCTGCTCTGGAAAACCAAATTCAAGAGCCCATCCCCTGAAAGGTTGGTGTTAGGAACCCCGGTGTGGTAAACATGAGTCAAGAATGACTGCTAGGTATAGTAAAATAAAACCCCCCTGCTCTTGTAAATCAAATTGAGAACCATTCTCAGGAGGACTGGGGCCTGCTCCAAATGACTGGATTCGAGAACCCTTGCTGGATGAGTATAATTAAAAACTCTACAACAGAGGTTCCCAACCGAAGTCCAGAAGGACCCTCTGTCCTGCCCATTTTAGTGTTTTTCCTGCCCGGTCACACCCACTTCTAGTCATAAAGAGATGGTAATTAGCGGATTAGTTAAATCAGGTGTGCTGGGAAAAACACTAAAATGTGCAAGGCGTGGGTTCTTCATGACCAAGGTTGGAAGCCCCTGCATAGAAGATCGAAATCAAGAGGATAAGAGTAGAGAGTCACCTATCTGGAAAGTCAGAGTCAAAATCAAAATTCATGTGCTTCCATTCTGGAGGACAAAAGTTGAGTCCACATTGGAAAAAACAGGGCAATAATCTACGCTTCAGCAGAAAGTAGTCAAGAGCCCTTCTGTTCTGAAAGCCCGGAATGAAGAACCCCGGGCAGAGGTAGACAGCCAACAAGAACCTTTTTGAGGAAGATCAGAACCAAGGATCTCTGTTTTGGTAGACTTGAGCCAAGATCCCATGATTTAGCTCTGGAGTGCGGAGATTCCCTGCTGTGGAAGTCCTAAGACAATAACCCTTACTCAGGTAAACCGAGGTCACGTGCCACTGCGCCAGAAAACAGAAACCTTGCTCTGGAAGGCCAGAGTTGAAAGGCCCTGGACATAAAAGATATACGTTATGTCAACATATTAATACTGAATATAAGACATATTTCATCATCTGACATATATTCACTCAACCTGAGTGTAAGAAGAAAACACACACACACACACACACACACACACACACACACACACACACACACACACACAGGGAAAAAGTGCGCACACACACGCGGAGCAGTGAGCTACCACACACA
>JBCNYH010000026.1:31826083-31838917 GCA_039654325.1 Tandanus tandanus
CACACACACACACACACACACACACACACACACACACACACACACACACACACACACACACACACACACACAGTGGAGGCCAGAAAACAGTGGGATTCACACAGATGTCAACAGCTGCAGTTTTCTCACGACATAACATGCTCTTCTCAGTATGTCCACCTCTCTCTCTCTCTCTCTCTCTCCCCCCCCCTCTCCCCCTATCCAGTTCAGAGAGAGACTGTTATTCAACATATCCATTAGTATCAGAACATTTAAATCTACTGCCTTTTCTTACGGTTTTCTTAGGGGCATGGCCTTGGTGCTGTCAGTCACAAAGTGGGTGGAGCCTGAATAGAAATGTGAGTCTAATATTAAAATTATGTAATATCAAACTGAATTACTTTCTACTGAACTAAACATACATCAGAGAAATAACACCACACACACACACACACACACACACACACACCCCTTCAGGAAGTGCATTTCTACTTCAACTATCAAAAAGCTTTATACAATCAGTTATTTTAAACACTTTTGATTTTTACCTTATACTTAAAAAAAACATGTTTCAGTGGTTTTAGAGTCACATAAATATTATTCTGTATTTTAACAAATATCTAAACAATTTAAAGGTAAAATGATCATAATTAAATTAAAATAATGTGTGATGTTTTTATATATACATTTCATTATTTTCTAGCATTCATTTCTACAGAAAGTTTCTGCTGATGAAACAAGAATTTAAGCTTTAAATTAGTCAATGTGTCTAAAACTGGTTTACTGATTTTATATAAGTAAAATATTATAATACTAATAAAATCATAATGAAATTCCTTTATTGAGAAAATACTGTATCTTCATTCATTAAGATCATGTTGTGGGAACTGTTATGGGACCATGCTGGGGGGGAAAAAAAAAAAAAAAAAAAACTAAATCCCCAAAACACCTACACTTTAACATGGGGGGGAAATGTTTCTAAAACACCCACTAGGGGGAGACATTTCATTATAATGATGCCGAGTTTGAATAATCCATTTTTTCCTGGTTGCGTTACCTTACACTCTATGATCACCCCTCTAGTAATTTTTATTATTATTTCACTTGAGCACCATAACATTACCTGAGCAGATAAATAAAGAATAAACAATCAGGGTCAGTTACATTATAGCAGCTATAAACAGTTTGAAGTCTCCTCATCAGCCTCTATTTATTCTGTCTGTCAATAGGTTATTAACATCGTTTTGTGAGTCTAAACTCCTCTGTCCTGAAGACGGGGAACAACTTGAAGTCACTGCTTTAGGGGCTAAGGCTCATTTGTGCTTCCTTTAAATATGGCAATATGGACATCCATTTCAAAAGTTTCACCGTCCACATACTTCCGTATGTCAGTACGTCAAGCATCGTTCGTGTTGTCGGCGGCGGAGGTTCAATACCTTGACATGCAGGAGAATTCTTTTGATCTGCCTGCTCAGGGACTTAGTTAGTGTGGGCATGAACACACACACACACACACACCGCCATTATACTAGTACAATTTGGGGCCGTGGTGGCTCAGTGGTTAAGGCTCTGGATTACTGATCAGAAAGTCAGGGGTTCAAGTCGCAGTCTGCCACGGTTGAGCCCTCGAGCAAGGAACAAAGCATATAAAAGGTGCTTAAAATGTAAATCGCTCTGGATAAAAGCATCTGAAAAATGCCATAAATCTAAACACTAATACACGTCCAACTTCCTCACAGCTGTTCTGTATGAAATGCTTGTCCCTGTGCCCCGGTGAAATAACACCTTATGCATGTTCATAACTTCCTACAAACTCACAGAACTTCTCTTCAAAAGGTTTCGCCATTATGATTAGAATTTCTTTGTTGTGACTCTATTGAACTTTTGGTTACAGCGCCCCCACGCCTACTGGAGGAACTGTTCCATTCCGTACACAACCACAAACTTTCTGAAAATGTGCACAACTACGGATTAAAGGGCGCATCCATGTCCATCTGTAACGCTGAGCGTAAGAGAGTCTATACTGTTACAAAGCACTGACACTGGAGACTCCTTCCATGAACGTTCCACAGACATCTCCTTAGAGAAAACTTTTCCACTATATTGATATTACACATGACTTCTCTCATGTTTATGTGAGAAACAGAGAGTAACCGTGGCGGTATGGAACACTGATACTCAGCATCACGCATCATGATCGGGATACTGATATTATATTGTCCAGCTTTATTCTGAACTCAGTCTGAAGACCTTTTATTGGGTTCGGTACATTGCGTGTCTCTTGCGTTTGGGTGTTATACTGTGTGTTTATTGTGAGCGTGTGTTTTTTGCAAAGTGACATATTTATGACCTTCAGAATGAGTCATGTGTGTGTGCGCCCGCGCGTGTGTGTGTGAACACATCAGGAATCTTAACTTTTTTTAATGCATAATTAGTTTCCCGTCACATGATGCATCACCAAGATAATAAATCACAATTATTATTTTTTAAAATATGACATCAGCACACAAACATCTGTGTGTGTGTGTGAGAGAGAGAGAGAGAGAGAGAGAGAGAGAGAGATCCAGTGGAACGATGACAGGCTGTTCCTAGAGTTAGCAAACAGCAGCTACATTCTGATCATATCGAAATGCGTGCACACACACACTCATCTGTTTATCCATCACAATCAGCAATAATACTGGGTGTCAGAAAGAGGACTTCAACCCCCCCCTCACATACACACACCCCTTTATTGAGTTTAAAGGTAGATCATTTATTTGATTTCTTTGATAAATTAATGCACTACTGTATTAATTATCTGTGTGTGTAATTTTATCACCTAATTTTAATTACTTGATGTAGAGAACATCGCTGAATAAAGTTTTTATAAATAATTATTCGCTGAAGCCAAGCTCCATCTTGGGGACTATTCAGTGATATCTGCCGGACCTGACGTGAACACATGAATAAACTAAAACTACATTTTTATGGTTTCCTTTTACATTTAACTGATTCATGCATTATCCGGAGATTGCGGGGTGAATAATTGATAAATACATTACCCGAGAGAGGTGCGACCTGATTGGTCCGCAATCTCAGGATTAAAAATCAGTATTATTTATTCACGAGATTTTCTCGTATCCAATTGGTGGAAAGCCACCAAATAATTCTTAACATTGCATCATGCCCACTGGATAACCAAATTATTGCATTGTTAACGTCGAATGAGTTGAATGATTATTGCACAACTGGCACACACTAAAAATGCTCCTCCTTATAGATATCATAAGGTAGATCAGGTACTCCCCACGGCAGACTGCCGATATTGCAGGTCTAAACAGTATACTTCCCGTTATGTTCTTAATATTTATGCTGGATAGAGGTAGAGGACTACAACAGCATAAATATTGAGAAAATTCATTATGGTTACAGCTCAGGGCTGCCGTGGGGAGGAACCGAATTATCTTATGCTATTAAATTCCCCCCTAGCCCCCCAACCACCACCACCACCCCCATCCCCCACCCCCAATCCCAGAGAAACCTAATGAGAAAATGGCTGACCATTTTTTAGGCTTCCTGATTACTGAAAAAAATCCCAATAAAGTTAAAATATACCAAAAAAAGATTTTCAACTTTCTCACAAATACTTTAATTCCATATTTTTTCCCAATGTCCAGGATCAATCGGAAACGGCACTAGCTGTATAGCAAGCTAACCACATGGAGGTCACTGATGCTTATAATGCTTATACTTATAATATAGTCACGTGAATGTTTGTTGTACTGTGAAGAAAAGGGCACATTCAAATACTGTGTATGTGTGTGTGTGTGTAAGACTGAAATCTTCTTACATCTGTCCCAACCAGACATGTGTGCACATGCAGTCCTCATCCCGTACCCACACGAGATAAAATTATGCAATTTTCAGCAGGTGCGGAAAAAACATCACAGCACAGCATTTCACTTATTTGTGTCAGCATTTGATGAATGTACTTATGAGAGCAAACATGACAGGTACATTTTTACAAACATTTTAAATTCCGCAGATAAAAGAAAGAAAGGGGGAAAATGTGTGTTAAGAACTGTGGGAATACAAGTGAAGGATGTTCGGAGACAACCACTGTAACGGCCCACCAAGCTTCATCAGATGAAGCGAACAGAAATCAAGCCGGTCAAGAATTAAGGCTGAGAAAGCAGTTTGTTTGTGATTTCGAAAACGTCTGCATAAATTTGCATAATTAATGAACCTAAAAATTCGAGGTAGAGGTTTGAAAGCCCACACCGAGCCTGATCAGATAAAACAAACAAAATTGAAATCAATCAGGAAATAAGGGAGAAGAAACATTTCGAAAATTGTGGATGGATGCCGGACGGACAGCATCACTACAGCGTAAGCTCATCTGGCTGGAATAGCCGACAAGGATGTTTTATACTTTCTTTTATAGTTAGGAATATATCAGCTTTAGAATTTATTATTTACTTCATTTTTGTTTTGCTTTCATTTATTTATTTTAGAGTTGCATCACCTGTAAGCTGCTCAGTAGCATCATCATGTTTAAAGCTAAAATATCCCCCAAAATAACTAAAGTCTTAAAACCAGAGAGAGAGAAAAAAAAAAACCCATGTCACGTGACCTTAAGCTGTGAATTATTCACACTGCACACTACGCTCTCTCTCTCGGATTGAGAAACCCTGCTAATTATTCAAGCTGAAAACTAATTTCCAACACACTCCTGTTTAAAAACAACCTTATTTCATTTCAGACATGCTGCACTCACGCAGGCGTTCACTGTGAACAGACGTTCCAATCCCCTTCTGAGGATGTGCTTGTTAAAGACGCTAACCAATTGGAAAACGTCATGTTTTTAACATCTTTAGCTCAGCGCTGACGTTTATGGAGCTGTAAAGTCTAACAAAGGACAAAAGGATTCTTTTAATCGTTAAAGTCCTACAAAGAACTATAAAGTTGATTAAACCATTTTACAAATGGATAAAGTTCACCAATAAAATGCATCATAAAATATATACAGTATATCCTGGAATATTATGTGTTATTACTAATAATTCTACTACATTTTAAAATTAAATATAAATCCTAATTAAAATATTTCTACAGAATTACTAGAACAAATTAAACCCTGTTCATTTTATCCACACATGTACATTATACAGAGTTTACGAATACATACGTCAAGAAAATATAGATATTTTTTAAGTCCTCTTATTTATACTTTATCTCTTACAGCTAGGTTTTTATAAATACCATGTTTGTGAAATGACTGTGTGAATTGCTGATGTTTTCTGTAAAATGTTTATTCAGCATTCACGGAAGGAGTCTCCAGTGTCAGCGCATTGTAGTGGAGCAGCTTAATGTGATTTTTGGCCAGAATCATTCAGTTGATGCTATAAGCATGAAATTTGGTGTGGATATACTTTGTAAGTCACTATTTAAGAAAGAAGTGCTAGCTATCAAAAATTCCAATTTTTTTCCCCAAGACGGCCACCAGCACACCAAAAACCAAAAACAAAAAAAAACCTGCTGATCTCTGTCTAGTTCCTCTGAGCAGATGAAGCTCAATAGCTGTGTAAAGGCAGTTCATCTAGGAGAAGGAAAACTCAAATTGTCAGGCATCTTCAGGAAACTAGAACACACAGTGAACCCATTTACCCACCAAAGCATAGTAGGTTTTTGCCATGTTATACTGTGGTGCTTGAAAGTTTGTGAACCCTTAAGAATTTTATACATTTCTGCATAAATTCGACCTAAAACATCATCAGATTTTCACACAAGTCCTAAAAGTATATAAAGAAAACCCAGTTAAATAAAAAAGACAAAAATATTTTACTTGGTCACTTATTTATTGAGGAAAATGATTAAATATTTCATATCTGTGAGTGGGAAAAGTATGTAATCCTTTGATTTCAGTATCTGGTGTGACCTCCTATTGCAGCAATAACCGCAACTAAATGTTTAAAGTAACTGTTGATCAGTCCTTCACGTCGGCTTGGAGGAATTTTAGCCCGTTCCTCTGTACAGAACAGCTTTAACTCTGGGATGTTGGTGGGTTTCTTCACATAAACCGCTCACTTCAGGTCCTTCCACAACATCTCAACTGGATTAAGGTCGGGGCTTTGACTTGGCCATTCAAAACATTAACTTTATTCTTCTTTAACCATTCTTTGGTAGAACAACTTGTGTGCTTAGGATCGTTGTCTTGCTGCATGACCCACTTTCTACTGAGATTCAAATCATGGAGAGATGTCCTGACATTTTCCTTTAGTATTTGCTGGTATAATTCAGAACTCATTGCTCCATCATCGATGGCAAGCCGTCCTGGTCCAGATGCAGCAAAACAGGCCAAACTTTTAGGACTTGTGTGAAAATCTGATGTTTTAAGGTCGTATTTCTGCAGAAATGTCCAAAATTCTTAAGGGTTCACAAACTTTCAAGCACCACTGTACATTGCTTTCCATGCATGAAGGCCTTCAAAAACCCACAAAACATCAAAGCATTTCTAATCTTTGAGCTGTTTTCTAGTCCTACACCATTTAGAAAAAGAACCACAGTTATCTAATTTATAATATGAAAAGCATCTACCTTTGCTCACAGTAGAAATGTCTATATTGAACAATGATAGAAGGAGAACGGACGCTAACATTTTCATAGTTCTTGAGTTCTGACATAGTTAATATACCTATCATATGTTTTTTTCAGTATTGTATGTGAACAAACGGCTATAAATAGTCATAACAATCAAGTTTTATGGACAAATATGTAGCAATACCATGGAACTTATTTTGCATTTTAGCTTGTAAAATGGCTGGAACCGTTAAGTCAGTAAGTGTTATGGCAAAGAAACACAAAATGTATCTCAATAATATTAGCACTTTGGCTATTTATATAACAATATGTTGACATTTTTTCATGATAAGCATCATATGGCAGCCATCTTGGAAAATGGCCACCATATTAGAATTTCAAGTGGCTAGCACTTTTTTCTTAAAGTCTACCCAACAATGAGTATTTCTGCCAAATTTCATGCTTGTATCACCAAATGATCGATTGTTTGGCTTATCTTCTCCAGTATTGTAACAGAGATACAGTTTCAGGACTTTGTGCTTTGCAGTTTTTCCTCTGTACGACACGGAATGCTTTGTTCTACAATCAATCAGTTGGAATCCTTAAATTTACTGTGATGAAACAGGAATAAAACACTGGCTGTTGAAGGAAAATCATCAGCGTCAAGGTGTGAACAGTCATGCCATTAACTCCTATACAGCATATCCCCAAGTGTTTCATTGCTCTTACTGCTCTTACTCTGACTGACTATTCCAATCATTCATTCATTAAAGGAAAATTAAACACAAACAGAATAAAAGTTCACATACATCGTACACGCCTTAACGCCCTATTAAAATATGCCCACATTAAAACGCCCTAATGTTATTATAAGCAGGGCATGTGGTTACTGATCCAAAGGGGTTCAAGTTAGATAAGCTTCTTCATAAAGAAAAAATTATTAATGTAAAATGTGATTCACGTGTATCCAACAGTAAATACGAAAGTAATTTGCATATGCAATAAACAGTGGGCTACACAGTGTTTGTCTGATATGTGTGAGCATCACGTTTTATTCAGAGGTTCACTAGTTTATATCTGATTTGTTAGTTTATTATTTGTATACTGTTATTATTGCCATCCTCTTACTTTATATGAACTGATGGCTTCATGTCCTATTCTTGTGATTTCGCGAGAGTGAAACATCGACCTTTTCAAACTGCCTAATCAAATGGATTTTATAAGATTGCAACTTTAAAAATATAAGTAAAAACCACCCGATAATGAAAATCTACATATATTCATGTGTAACAGAAGAGTTTGGAAGGCTTGCCTTTCATTTCACTTTAAAGAACGATACGTATACTTCTTATCAGTTTAATACTGAACACGTGTGAAACAGGTCCCTGTTCACAATAGCAGCTATAAACAGTTTTCTCACCTGAAAAGATGAGAATACTTTAGATTAAATCTTTGTGTTGTTAAGGAGGACAGTGTGTGTGCGTGTGAGAGAGACGTCAAGAGAGTGCTCCATTTCATTCCATTCATCAGCATTCCCAAGAGAACGAGTGGAAAGATAAATGATGCTGAGGGATGAGTACAGCTTTCAGAGAAAGAGAGAGAGAGAGAGAGAGAGAGAGAGAGAGAGAGAGAAACGGTGCTTAAATGTATAAAAGCAGCCGGGTAGAAATGAAGAAAATGAGTAGAGAGAGAGAAAGAGAGAGAGAGAAAAGTGAGTGAAAGGCTAGTTCATTCTCAACAGTAGCCCTTATTCAAAGAAACTCCAAGGAGATGGAGGCGTATCCTGTGTGTGTGTGTGTGTGTGGAGCAGCTGCAGATTGAAAGAATTACCTGGACCCATTGCTCCTGAGAAAACGTTTTCGTAGCTACTTTATGACTCCTTGTCACACTGTGCGAGACCTGAATAAACTCTTTCATGAATTGGGTAACGGACTGCGTGTGTGATGGCGTGCGTCTCTGTGTCAGATTACACATGATGAAGATACTCTAATGATAGACCAGTGATTAAAGGGAATGACTCACAGCCATCCCTGGCCGAGAGCCCATGAGAGCTAACTGGCCGGGCTCTCGCGGGGGAAGGAGGGAGGGAGGGATGGTATACGCTTTCTTCCTTGTCACTTAAGCGATCAGTAGCCAATCATGAGTGTCTGTGAGCTCATGCATACCTAGGGGCATATAGCATTTTCCCCTGAAGTTTGTTACACTGTCCCTGAATATGCATGAGCAGCAGTTTGGCTCGAAGGAAGCTCGTGTTTGCTCTCGCTCAAAGAGAGGAAGCAAGGATTTTAAGACATACGATTGTAGCTATAAAAAAAAAAAAAAAAACAAACAAACACATACACTAACGTTTGTGAAATATCCCAATAAAGACATGGCCATGACACACATATAATGGGTTTGATTATTTATTGTCTGCAAAATGCATCAAACACTGAACGATTTTGAGGCTTTATAAGCAATAACCTAAAACTCAACCCTGGAGTTTACAGACTAAAAACAGGATCAGCAGTGTTTACAAAAGTCTCCATTTTACAGGAGATCAGGACAGCAGGAGGAAACACTGCAAAAATTTTAAAGCTGGAATATTACGGAGGACGTTGCCTGATTTCGAGTTTATCAAACGTGCCAAACGATTTAAAATCATTTCCCTTTTGCTTCTAATTTTTTATTTTCTAAAACATTCTCACAAACACAAGAAAAGTAAACTAGCTTTGTTAGCTAATATAACTCGCTGGGTGACATTAGCACAAGGATTCCATTAAATAGCTGTCTGAAACACCGCTGCGGGGAAAGTACAGTCTTTACACCAGCATGTTCCGAAGTTCTTCTGGTTGAGGAACACAATGGTTCAATGTCAATGTTATATATAAATTGTCCAACGAACCCTGAAGCATTTCATCATAATATACAGTTCAGTGAAGAAACTTTCCAAAATACAGCTGGAAGTAATTCCACCTTTACGTATTCTGTGGTTGTCCCATTGGGGAAACCCTTTCAGGTACAATGTAAAAGCAACTAAGAAAGGGAAGAGGAGATAATGGGGTCTTATAAAAGTCTTTAATTATCCAATAAACCCTTAAGAGAATTTTAAAGCGCAGGTACACAACCCCACACTTTCCCTTATGGTCACAAAGCCGGTTGATACCTGAGAACCGTGGCTGGGATTAAGGAAACTATTCCATGCCCATTCTGGTGGATTTTGAGTCAGCCTGTCACGAACGCATTGGCAGAGGAAAATATGCACTTCCTGAGAAACGTGAGCATTCGCTCTTTTCTACCAGCCCTTTCCATGAATGGAAGCCACACCCTCACGGTTCTCAAGCTGGCTCCCTAGCTTTCACGCAACACTTATGAGATAATGTGCGTGGAACACTTATTAATGCTGACTGCTGGAAGGCATCTCCTGTTCTCTACCGTGAAGAGATTCTGGGTACGTGAGAACAGCTAGAACGTGTTGGGAGTCCGGATTAATGTCCGTAAGTCTTGATTCCGTGTTCCACCGTGTTCTATGGTGCTATTTTATAGCTTGGCATATCTGAACAATTTGTTCTATTCAAATGCTTTTTACAAGGGTTCTTCTTATTTGCTAACTAAACAAGCGTCGTCAAAAGCGTCGATGACATATCCCCTAGGCCTCCACATATCAGAAAATATGAACTGCAGAACACCCAAAATATTAAAAGGCACAGTTACAATGCCTTGTAGAAGAATCTGCAAATTTTGATAAAGAAAAGTGAAAGGGCTTTTGAGTTCTGGCCCCAGAGTGAAATGATTAAAGATAGACATGCCGATAACTTTATCCTCATGCATTAAATGCTGGTGAATAATAAAGAGGTCGCAAATAATTTTCAAGTACTGGCCTGGAAACAAACACCAGGAATATTTTTTCGTGTTAAATTGGTTGCTATGGAAACAAAAATTGAAACTGCAGAAATCCCAAAATATTAAAAAATTTAAAACACCGTCTGACAAAAAATCTCATATGGTTTTCGAGTTCTGGCCTGGAACATAACACCAAGCATATCCTTACATGGCAAATCAGAAAAAAAAAATAAACCACAGGGTTCGAGACATTCCCGCTGAAAGCACCATTTCATAATATGCCAATATAGAAAAAAATAAATAAATAAATTACTAAGTTGACTACTGTGACCTTAAAACAAGGTCAAGGTGATCTATACACAATCGAACCGAGATCTATCTGAGGGGAACCCACATACCAAATTTGGTGAACTGATGTCATTTCCTTCCAAGGTTATCGCACTAACAAGCCGAATATAGAAACAGTGACCTTATGACCCGCATTCGTACCTGGGGGGGACCCATACACCAAATCAGGTGATCCTGTCATTTTCTTCCCAAGTTACAGCATTAACAAGTCGTATGGACGGAATCCATTTCTATAGTTCCTGGTCCGCACACCTTCTGCAACAGCTAAATATGAACTGCAGAAATCCAAAAATAGAAAATATTTACTTGGTTTCTGAGTTTCAGGCCAGAAATAAAATGAGTACAGATGGATGGACGGACATACTGATGACCGTATTATAAAAGCTAGAAATATATTCTTGTCACAAAACATTAGGTGTATCCACGTGTGGTCAATGGTACATTTTGTATCATGTTTTTATTTTTTCAAGGTTAACAGGGATGTCCATAGGCACTGACTTCTTATATGACCATGTGTATATTTCATATGACCCCAGTGACCTTCGAAATTAGGACCAGATGACCCAGTTTCAATAGGCTTGAAGACCTTGACACCAAGATCAACCAAGATCCTATCGATTGTTAACAAGCATTTTTGATGAATTGACCTCTGTGACCTTGAAAAAAATAGGTCAAGATGTCCCAGTTTCGACAGGCTGGTCGGGTGTGCCATAGGGACCATTCAACATAAATATAAAATAAATCCATAAAGAACCAGCACTGTTAGAGAGTCAACAAGAAGTGTCTGCAGCAGGGGCAGGACAGCCCCTGAAAACACTACACTTCGCGGGGATACCATGACTAGAATTGTGAGTAAACTCAGCACCGAATACCTCTCGCCTGCAACATGATCCAACTGTTGAATTATCTCCCCTTCAAAACATCGGACCCGGATTATTTGACTTCGTACACATCTTCAGGTGGTACACTACAACTGTGGAAAGTTTCATCAAAATCCATCAAGTCGTTTAGGAGGAGTTGCGCTTACAAATCACACACAGCCGGACGAACAGATGGGGTGATTCCTATTAGAAAGCAGGGTAAGGTTCTACACAGTTACATTAAGGGGATCCCCTAAGGGATTTTTCTAATTGTGCAGTACAAACTTTGTTTAATCGCCTGAAGTCCTTTATTCATTTAATTAGGGTCGCGGGGAGGCTGGCGCCCATCTCAGCCGACTCTGGGCGAGGGCAGAGTACACCCTGGACAGCTCGCCAGGCCATCGCAGAGCAGAAACACGCTGACGGCAATGCAGCCTACTCTTTTCGAACGACAGCAATGGTTCTTTTTCATGCTTCTCGCCGTAAACAGTAAGAGACATGGCCGGCCATTGATAACCCAGTTGGCTACACTGGAGGGACAGCAGTGACAACTCGGTGATAGTGGGGCTTGAACCCCCGACCTTCATATCAGTATGCCAGCACCCCACCACCAGGCCACCACTGCCCCCCTGAAGTCCTTTATTTATTCTTTAATAGGTTCTCTGTAGAATTTTGGGTTGTTAGGCTTTGAAGAAAGTTTTACTATAAAACCTTTTCAGGGAAAAAAAAAAAAAAAGAAGAAGAAGAAATGAGCCGTACCAAAAGGAACAAAACCCAAAAAACATTAAGGGATTTATATATGAGCTTTTTTCAGAGGTCAAAATCAAAACTAATAACGCAGTGTGTACATGTACACAGTTTCCTGTGTGTGTGTGTAAATATACATGCAAGTCCTCATTAAGGTCATAAAAGTTACACAAGTGCCACTTTTTATTTCCAGATGACGGAGCAGTGGGTTCTTTCAGCGAGCAGAAGAGGAAGCTCACATTTTTCCAGAAATAACTAGTCTACATGTGACTAAAACACATCAACACACCAACACAGCATGCATCACAATGACATCAAAAACTTCCACCCAATGCTTGCTCGGCAGAACTGATGTGTGGGATTAATGTTTGCTGGGAAACATGATTCCGGTTAAAAAATTCTCACATTAACAACAATAACAGCAATCAAACATCACCGGTCACACACACACACACACAGAGAGAGAGAGAGAGAGAGAGAGAGAGAGAGAGAGAGAGAGAGAGAGAGAGAGAGAGAG
>JBCNYH010000026.1:31917775-31928858 GCA_039654325.1 Tandanus tandanus
GGGAGAGAGAACGAAAAAAGGAGAAAGTAAGTCAAATTATCGAGACGCGCGTGCAGCCTTTTAAACGCGCAAAAAAAAAACCGGGGGAAAGAAATGAAAATGAAGGTCGGCGCCTGAGAGCTGTGTGACTCAGATGTTTGTTTTCGTGGTGGGTTTTTTTGTTCAAATGAAGAACATTTTGGCGGAGAGTCTCGTGGGACCGGAATGAACTCAAGTGAACCCGGTGCCACACGCACGCGCAAAAACGCAACCGCGTCACGCTCACAACCGCGTCGCACCGATAACTCTGTTAGATGGTTACCTTAAGAAAGCCTTTACACACACACACACACACTGAACACACAGCGCTAACTAGTGCACTATAGGGAAAAGGGAACCATAATCTACCCTACACGGCCCTTTTTCCGAAATGACGAGAAAATGTTCTGGGTTTCACTGGAGGGTTCTTGTAGGAAGCTGTTCTGGGTCCTGGAGGAAACTTTAAGAGCTTTTGGTAGTGGAACAGAAGGAAAAGGAAACCTGCTGTATAATAATAATAATAATAATAATAATAATAATAATAATAATAATTGCACTAAAGTTTGTATTTTTTAGGGAACCGTTCTGTGAGCTTCTGTTTCCGAGTATCTGGTTTTGTTTAATCCCAGCAGAAGAGCAGCTCCGTAGCTCTGATAAAATGTAAAGATCACTGTGGTTTGTATTTAAATTTGCAATCTTTCAGGAATCATGCTGGTTTCCAGTGGCGCTTTTCAGGGCCTCCTGTACCTCTAAGGCATCTTCCAGGAAACTTTTGGTTTTGTTCTGTTCCAAAAATGCAGCCCGAAGTGATGCAAAGCAGTTTTCTGCTGCTGCAGTTTTCTATTCTAATAAAAGAATCAAATAAAACCTGCACTTGGGTTTGTACTTCTATTTGTTGTCTTTTGGAGAACCATCCTGGCTGCTGGAGGCACTTAAGACCTTCAGCTGCTTGGGACAGTTTAAAGAACCTTTTAGTGTGAACTATTTTGTGAAATGAAAGGAGGATGAGATTTCCAGTCTGCCTCCAATCTGCTGTGATTAGAATTCACTCACTCGCTTGCTGAACCGCTTAATCCTACTAGGGTCTCGGGGAGGCTGAAGCCTATATCAGCAGACACTGGGTGAAGGTGGGGTACACCCTGAACCGCTCCACCAAACATTTGCAAGGCCAACACACACAACCATATACACTCACACCTAGGGGCTAGTTGGAACAGCCAGTTAACCTAATGTGCATGTTTTTGGACTGTAGGAGGAAACTGGACTACCTGGAGAAAACCCATCCACAGAAACGTCCCAGGACTTGAACCCAGAATCTTTTTGCTAACCACTGCGCCACTGTGCCTCCCCGGATTGGAATTTCCATCCCCAAACATTCCTTTTCCACTTTTCCTAATCCACTGTTTGAGTAAAGTTCCATCTGTCCCAGAGTGTCATGGTGCGAATATTAGACTACACTCTTATGTTTTCCCATGATACCTGAATACTGATGATTAATGATACCGTATCGAGGTACTGATGCACCGATACACCGCGCAGCCTCTTCATCAGCACTTACCGGACACTCCTTTGGACGGAATGGGTTCCCTCTCGGGCTGGATAGGAAGCGCGGCCGCGGACTTTATGCGCGAGGCCTCGACCGACGGTAAGCGCGAGCAGCTCAGCAGCACGGACAGCACGGCGCCCAGCAGCACGCGCACACTCTCCATCCTTCCTCCTCCTCCTGCTCCTCCGTTCAGTCGGCTAAAGCAAAGAGGGGGAAAAAAAGAACTTTGCGTCTTTTATCTCTTTCTCTTTTTCTTCGTCTTAGTGCTCAGACTCAGTCCAGAAACCTGGAACCGGCATAAAAATATAGAAATTCTACTGGTGTGCGCGTGCAAGAGCTCTGAGCTAAAACAGAGTCTGGAGCAAAAACGAGATTCAACGGGTAAGAGCTCGAGCTTGTGCGTGTGTGACTGTCCTGCGCGAGCGCGCACGGTTTTATAAACGGAGCGGGAGGGGGCGCGCGCGAGGAGCGGAGGATGATGATGATGAGGAGGAGGAGGAGGGCGAGGCGAGGGCAGGACCGACCTCATGAACTCTTTACCTGGGCTTGTATGTGTGTGTGTGTGTGTGTGTGTGTGTGAGTGTGTGTGTGTGTGAGTGTGCGCGCTTAAACACCAACAAATAATCAAAACCCGACACCAGAATTATTATGAAGTTCTTTTCACGCTCATTTTTCCTTCTTGTGTCTGTTTTATGTTTCTGTTTTTTCCCCTCTTTGTTTTTTTTCCCCCTGAAGATTTTTGAAGTTGTGTTCTGGCTCGGCACCCGTCATCACTCACGTCCTAAAATCATCTAAAATATAATAATAATAATAATAACAATAATCCTAAATGAGAAACAAAAGCAGCCATTAAGCCATGAATTCAGGGAAGCATTCTGAGTAAGGGTTCATAACAAATGCCTTTCTTTTGAAGAGGAGAGAGAGATGAGGTTTCGGTGGCACAACATGAAAGCGTGAGAAGCTCTTTATTATAATAATATTAATAAAAAGCTCCTCACTGTCAGTGCGATGATAAAAGCTTTCCATCAGCAGCTCGTACAGAGAACAAATACTTCAAAGAGCTTTATTATTTTTCTCTTTTTGTTTTTTTGAGAACTGATTAACCCCTTTAAAGATAACACACATATGCTAAACTTCTTAACTTTTTCCTGTTTGAAGATATATATATATATATCTTCAAACAGGAAAAAGTTAAGAAGTTTAGCATAAGAGTTATATATTATAGTTAGCTGGGGGGAAATATGACGAGGACACTGAGGTCTAAAGAGATTTTGTGTGTGTGTGTGTGTGTGTGTGTGTGTGTGTGTGTGATATTGCAGTTATTACTACTTACATATTTATATGCAGTATAAAATCTAGTATGGATTTGATATGTAATCTATACAGCACATAATTTAAAAATTTAAAAACACAACAACAAAAAACACCTGGAAAACAGCAGCACTTGGATGTCTGGTTCAGAAGATTATGTCACACTGGAAGTTTTTTTTTTTTTTTTTTTTTTAAGAAAACATTTGATGTGTGATATATCAATGAAAGCTTTGAACCTTTTCCCCAAAAGGACAATGTAAAAAAAAAGCTTTCTTTTTTTTTAAAATTCTCATCCAAACTCAAGAGAAATTTCCCCTTATTTTCTTATTATAGGCGCACTGGATTTTTGACTGATCATCTTTGGGAAAAATCAATGCATTTTTCTTGTTTGTTTTGGTGTTAGTAATCTTTTAGCCATGAAGTAAACAAATTCATGCACTTGTCTCTTGTCTTTCAGATGAATTTATTATTATTATTATTATTATTATCGTTGTTGTTGTTGTTGTTGTTGTTGTTATTTCCCCATCACCAACTTCACTGTGATGTTTTCATTTTGGGTGTTTTTTTTTTTTAATCTGTTATTCACTCGTTATTTTCTGCTTTCAATGTATGCCCATAATGACTCGTCTGTTTCAATAATAATAATAATAATAATAATAATAATAATAATAATAATGGTTGCTAATGAAGATTTTGTGGGTGATTAGAAGTTCTCTTTGGCAGTGACTTGGTTCTCTGTAGGGGGTGAGGGTCATTTCCCCCTCTCTGCCTTCATCCCTTCATCCTCTCTCTTTCTTAACGAAATAATGGAAATAGTAAAATCATAAAATTAAATAACGGAGCTGTAAACGCTCCTGGGGTGACGAGCACGCGCACCGGAGGGGAAGAGGGGCAGTTGTTTTGTTGTGGATCGGGGCGCCTGTGTCTCGCGCTCCAGTCCGGAACCTTCCGTCCATGCACATGCTAAACACGGAGCACAGAATAACGCGCTAAATGATAAAGGAACCGGACAATAAACTCCTGCAGGGGGGCAACAAGTACACTAACAACACAAACAACCACCAGCGGGGCGAAGGGCTGGAGAGAGAGAGAGAGAGAGAGAGAGAGAGAGAGAGAGAGAGAGAGAACCTGTGCACTTTCCCTTTTAAAAAGTTTTGCAGTGATCAGATGACGTCAATGGCATCGAGTGTGAACATTTCATTTAAAAAATATATATAATCCAAAACCCTAAACATGCGCTGAAAAAATGACTTGGAATTGCAACATTTATTTATTTATGTATTTAATTAGCCTTTTTTTAATGCTTGTTGATCCTTCAGGATTTTTTTTTTTAAAAGACAGCACTGCAGAACAAATTTAAATGGTATTAGTCTTTTAATATAAAAAAAAAAACTGGATAAAAAGTATAAAAAAATATAAATAATATTTATATTTTAAATAATTATAAAAATAAATAAAATAAAATAATAATAACAATACTACTACTACTACTACTACTAATAATAATAATAAAAATAAGAATAAGAATGATAATAATAATAATAATAATAATAATAATAATAATAATAATAATAATGATAATAATAATAATAATAATAATAATAATAGTAATGGTAATAGTAATAGTAATAATAATACTTTTCTGTTTTAATATGACATTAATTTCAGAGCTCACAAAAGTGTGTTAAATTCCTGATCTACTGAAACCTGTATCAGTAATTTATTTTCAGAATCCCTGAGCAAGCTGATGATGAAGTTTTGTATGTGGGGATTCGAGCTATATTGAAGTGTGCTGCTTTTGCAGTTAGCACTGTAATGAAAATGAAAGGGTCCTGCACTGGTCTTGTACAGACCCGCAACAGGAGTGGAACCATCATGAGAAGATCCAGAGAAATGTTATGAGACTCATTATAGGATCAGAATTTTTTTTTTTTACAGGTCAGGTTTCTGTTGCTTGGGATTAAAATGTAGGTTTTAAAACAACAAATGAACAAAAACATATTTGGGTTCTCTTATAAGGGGAACCCTTGGAACCTTGGGAAGAATCTCCTGGGATCCAGAAGGAACTGTCAAAGGAACCTTAATTTCATCCAAATGTTCACACTCTACACACACATTCCCACATCCATGAAATCCTGTTTTATTTCCTCCTCCATCATTTTCATGCTCTCTCTCTCTCTCTCTCTCTCTCTCTCTCTCTCTCTCTGTGTGTGTGTGTGTGTGTGTGTGTGTGTGTGTGTGTGGGCGTTTTTTCTCACGCTCTCGTTGCATTAACACCAAATGGTGTATCAGCATGAGTCTAAACAGACATGTGAGACAGACCGAAACAGAGCCGTTAAATATCCATTCAGCTCTCTATCACAATATACACAAGCAAATGGCACTGGGAGGTGTGTGTGTGTGTGTGTGTGTGTGTTTGACTTTACAGTTTACCGTTAAGGTGCATGCTGCTGCAAGGTGTCGCTTTCCCTATTATGCGCGTGAGGGCCGTGGGGACAATGTGTGTGTGTGTGTGTGTGTGTGTGTGTGTGTGTGTGAGGGCGTTTTCACACCCTCTCGAGTCCTCATCCGCTCCGCTGGGCGCGCGTGAGAATGGGCATCGATGATGGCCTGTTTGCATTTAATCACGAGGTGCTAACCGGAGTTAGTTGTTAGCTCATCGCGCGCGCGCCGGACGGTGATTCATTAAGGAAGTTAGAGGAGCAAACTGGAATCAAATGGAACCCAGTTATGCACTTGAACAATAATGAGGCCCGGCGTTTGTGTATTCACCTAACAGTCACTTCCTCACCATCACCGCAGGTGGAGCTACTGAAATCATATCACCTGCACTGTTAAGTACACCGTGCAAAAGTTTACACCCCCCCATGGTTTCTGTGAAGACTGGTGCTCCTAAGCTACCATGCATTTTTATCCCCAAAACTAATTAAAGCTGCACATCCACTGGTGAATAACGTGTTTTATCTTCCATTATCTTTTCGTTTTGGCCAAGTGATGGAACCACTCCAGTTCACCGGCTTAGTATCTCTTATTCGCCTGGTCTACATCTTGTTTTGGTTCTGTACCTGTTTACAAACAATTACAAGACCGCGTGACCAAAGGAACAGTCTTGCACATTGCACCACCGATTTATAGTCAGAGGTCAAGTGTTACGAAACAGAAAAAAAGGCATACGATTTTAAGTGATGCTTATACTTCTGGCATTTGGTAGCCCCCTTAACCAGAGTGACTTACATTAATCATCTTTATACAACTGAGCAACTGAGGGTTAAGGGCCTTGCTCAAGGGCCCAACGGTGGCACCTTGGTGGTGCTGGGGATCAGAAATCCAGATCCTTAACCACTGACCCACCACTGCCACTTATTTACTACTTACTAATATCATGACGCCCAGTGCAGGGGTCACTGAGACTCACGTACGGAAGTAAACCAGTGGTTTCATAAAGACAATGTGTCCGATACTATTTTATTTCCAAGTGGTGTCACTGTATTTCATGGTTGGTTAATATGCAGCATAACGAATGGGCCCCTTTAAAGGAAAGTAAAAAAAAGTAAAAACTTTCCTCTAAACGTTTTCTAAACAATCATAAGCATACATTAATTCACTGAATTTCTAAGCCACTTAATCCTAATTCGGTTCGCGGGGAGGCTGGAGCCTGTCTCAGCCGACTCCGGGCAAAGGCAGTACACCCCAAACAGCTTGCCAGGCCATTGCAGGGCCAACACACATACAGCCATTCACACTCACACCTAGGGGCAATTTGGAACAGCCAATTAGCCTACTGTGCATGTTTTTGGACTGTGGAAGGAAACCGGAGTCCCAGAGGAAACCCACACAAGCACGAGTAGAACATGCAAACTACACACAGTAGTGTGCCCGGGAATCGAACCCGGGGCCTTCTTGCTGTGAGGCGGATGTGCTAACCACCAAGCCACCGTGCCGCACCATAAGCATACAGTACATAGGACATAGTAAATAAATAAATAAATACATACATGCAAACATTTTCATATCATGAAAAATGCTTTGATGAAACGTTTTTTTTTTTAAATTACAATGCTTTTTATTCCTATTTAAAGAAATTAATACTGTACATAACCCTGTGAGACCAGAGCAATCAAAATCTGACTTCCCTCCATCAAACCATCAAGCAGGCACCCTTTAGAAGTTTCACACCTTTAGTGTGTATATTTTAGTCCATCTGTTATCGTGTGTCGCAGCTTAGGCTAACTTTCATAGTAAAACAGCGGCGTCAAACTCATTATCCAGGGACACATCATTAAATTTCTATGTCACTGAGGGCCGAATAATCACCGAACATCTATTAACAAAGGACAACCATTAACTCTTCATGGCAAAATGATTAGTTTTGGTGTTTGTCCCCTTTCCTTTATTTACTTTCCCTTCCTGACAAAGCATTACAGAGACAAGCTAGCTTGCAGTCTTTCTTGAGTCATGAATGACTAGCTGTTTACTTGTAAAAGGTTGCCGCCATCTATTGGATGAACAATGAATTATGTTTCATGGTAATGGTTGATGCAAAAAATGCCCGATAATCATTTTCTTTGAAAGCTCTTGTAGCCACAAAAAAATATGTTGGCGGGCCGGATTTGACCCGCAGGCCTTGAGCTTGACACCTGTGGAGTAAAGCAATAAAGGTTTATCGGTACAGAGTGTATACGTTGTGTGATTTACTGTTACATCCCAGTGGCGGGTAAAGAACCGTTTGGAACCTTTATATTTGAGAATGAAGACAGTGACAGACAGGCCTACAAAACAAAAAGCACTGAATGAAAGAAGTAAAAAAAATAAATAAAAAATACATGTCATCCTGAGGATCCAAAATCTGCTCAGAAATGAAGGTCCTAACATGCTTTCTTTGTTGTTTTGATATCATGATGCCTAACTTTTATGTGTATTTATTAGATTTTTTTTTACTGAAATATACGGAACATTTAATTAGCTTTTAAAGGTAATTCATTTGTACATAAAGAGCCACTTAAAAATAAAGAAATAAAGATACACCCTAATGGTACCACGCCACAGCAAAAGATCAGTACCTTTTTTCAATCTGTGTTTCACAGATTTAAAGGTACTGTAGAGTACTTTTCCCTTATTGCGAGTGTCTGCGGTGTAACCTTATTACCAGCAGCCTTTAAAATAAAGTTTTTAAGGGTACACCCGTGCTCCATAAGGCTCAATTATTTACCTTTTTAAAGATGTAAATTAAAAGTATAAATGATGCATGTACATGATACTACCACACCACAGTAACAAGGAACAGTTCAATTTAATACCATTATATCTGAGAATAAAGTCAATGACAGACCTGGAAAACTTTCATTCATTCATTCATTTGCCGAAACATTTGCTGAAGCTGGAGCCTATCTCAGCCGACTCCTGGCGAAAGCAGGGAACACCCTGGACAGCTCGCCAGTCCATTGCAAAGCGAACACACACAACCATTCACACTCACAATTTTGGCAATTAGCCAAATAACAATACCCACAATAACGTCAGCATTTTTCCGTGTATGTCTTTGGACTATGGAAGGAAACCGGACTATCCAAAGGAAACCACACAAGCATGGGGAGAACATGCAAACTTCATACAGAATTGCCCTCGTCAAGCCCGGGACTCAAACCCAGGACCTTCTTGCTGTGAGGTGGGAATGATAACCACTACCCCAGCATGCCGCCCCTGACCTGGAACACTTTAACAATCAAAAAGTTTTAAACTCCAAAATTTATCCTGAGTTTCTACAGTGTTTAAACTTTATTTAAATGGAGACATGAAGTCAGCTGAGAGGACCCAAAACCCTGGACACAGTTTCAGAGATTTATTTCCATGTTATTGAGGTTTGGATCAAATTTAAGTGATCAGTCAAATAGAATAATATGTTTTCAGGAAAGTGTATTAATTAGCCATGACGAGAAGATTTTTCTTTTCTGAGGAAAATAAATGAAAGACATTTGACTCATAATTAATTAAAGGTTGTAACATCAGCATGTGCACAAAAATGAAGTTTTTTTGCCTTCCTCAGCTCTCACGCTGTGTCTGATGATTTTTGGAGCAATGCTGCTAATGTTGCTACTAAGCAGTGGCAGGCCGTCAGGGCCAGCAAGGCCTTCTCTGCTGGCCCAAAAACTATCAGAAGCACTGACCTACATTTTAGATTTTTTTGTCCAATCAGATTTCAGCCTCTCTGCTGCCATGTCAGTCTAAACTGCCCAGGGCCTTCAGGATCAGTAGTGCTGGCCGATTTCACTTAAACTATATTAGCTGTTTCTTTAACCAATCAGATTTCAAATTCGCTTCACAGGGCCAGCTAGCTGGCCCACAATAACATCAGCATTTTTCCGTCCTCTGATTGGTTGGTCAGAGAAAAGAAAGGAGGATGAATTTTGTCTATAAATAATCAGCATCTCTGGTGAGTATGATGTATTTTATTTAAATGTTTTATGTTTTTGTCATGTTATTAGATAAATATTGATTCTGAAATGCTCCAGATGATGTTGTAGTGTAGAGGTTTGGAGCTGTCTGAACTCTTTATCACCGAGCCATTACATTTACGCTCGTTACATTTGGCCGAGCGCCAAATTTACCGCCAGCTTCCACCGGTGATCGCCGGAGGAAGTTACGTAATGCTCGGAGTTATTAGCAGAAATGTAACTCAGGCGTATCGGCAACGATGCATTCGGAGATAAAGGGTTAACTGGGTTTTTTGCTTTAGTAATAATGGTATTCACCCTCAATACGCGAAATGCCTCTCTCTCTGTAATGCCAGGCGCAATGTGATAGTGGTGATATTAAGAGGTGGATTAAGTCCGTTAAGTCCCCACTGAAGGCCCAGGTACCAAATGCACCACCCGCCACTGCTACTAAGTAACAGTGAGCATAGCCTGCAGTTTATTACGTTAGCATCATGTAAGTCGGCTTTGTTTGAGTCCTGAGAACTGACTCAGTGACCTCGCTTCTGACTCACTGGTATCTACAAACATGGACAAAAGAGATCGGAAAATGATAGCGTATATTTTGGATGTGATTAATCTGTGAGCTCATCATGCTATGCCAAGACATTACACATAACCTCAAGGAGGTAAAAGTGAATAATCACCCATGTTTATTTCATTGCAGCCTGAAATGAAGACACAGATAAGAAAAAATCTTTGATAAGACAGGTATTCTTATTATTTATACTATAGTATTTCAATGCTTAGAAGTGTAACTGAATGCAAACAATCAATTATGCGTAGCAATACACTCTCAAAAAAACTCAGGGATAAAGTTGTGGGCAGGCACAAGTCAAGAGATTTATCCAAAAAAAAGCTCAGTGGCGTTCTCAATCCCTAGGAGCACAGTAAAACCTATAATCAGAAGAAAAAACTGGTCAGAGAGGCTGATAAGAGGCCTATGGCAACTTTTGGCAAAAAAAATTGTGTGCATGCGGAAACAACATCACAAATGTTCCTGAAATGTGGCTTGCATGAAAAAAAAAACACTCCTCAAGAAAGGCCACATCAGGAGTCGATGGAGCTTTGCCAAAATACACCCTGTAGAATCTGAGACCAAGAATTAAACTTTCTGGCCTCAATGAATGAAAGTATATCTGGTGGAAAGCCAATACAGCCACTGATCATTCAATAACCATCATACCTACAGTAAAGCATGGGGGTGGTAGCATTCTGCTGTGGGGGTGTTTCTCTGCAGCAGTGACTGGGGCACTTGTCAAGATAGATGGAATAATTGATGGGGCAAAAATGACATTAAATTCTTGAGGGAAACGTGCTGCACTGTGACAGAAAATTATCAACTGGAAAAATGTTCACCTTCCAACAGAACACTGACCTGAAGTTGACCACATGCTGACTGACGGAGAAAAAAATTAATGTCCCTGCGTGAAGTAGTCAGAGCCCAGACTTAAACTTTAATAAAAATCTGTGGAATGGAATGACAAAGTTTGAAGTCCACCAGCATCACCGTCCAATCTGACTGAGTGGTCAAGGAGAAGTGTTGTGGATTAGATGTACTGGTGTATATATATATGTGTGTATATATATATATATATATATATATATATATATATGTGTGTGTGTGCGTGTGTGTGTGTGTGTGTGTGTGTGTATATACCATGCATTCATGGAAGTGAGCAGACACCTGTCTGTAAATGCAATGTAGTATTTGCAGACACCTGTCTGTAAATGCAAT
>JBCNYH010000026.1:31932194-31966720 GCA_039654325.1 Tandanus tandanus
ACACACACACACACACACACACACACACACACACACACACACACACACACACACACACACACTCATACTCACACTCACACAAACAAACTCTCTCTCTCACACACACACGCACACACAAACACACACGCACACTCTGTGAATCCTACTACGGTCGTGGGGAGGCTGGACCCTATATTAGCCGACACTAGGTGGAGGCAGCGTACTCCCTGTACAGATCGCCAGACCACTGCAGGGACAACACACACTCAAACACACAAACATTCACACTCACACAGAAACGCCTGACCTCGGGACCTCGGGACCTTCATGCTGTGAGGCAGATATTCTAACCACTACGCCACCGTTACGCCCATCTGTCAACTTGTGTAACTAAGACAACTTTTAGCTTTTGTTTTTACACAGTAAATGACTTCGACGCTTATTGAGAATAAACGCTTTACCATACTTTACCAGTCGTATTCCTGAGTCACGGTTCACACGCAGCTAATTTTCTGCTTCTTTGGAGACAATTTTGACCGTCTGACATTTTAAATCGTTTAGTGACATCATCGGACCTTGACTCATTGAACAGCACATGGGGAGATTTCAGTCTGCTGCAGGACTGGATAAAATCCACACATGTTGAAAGTTCAAACTATCACAATGAACATGTGAAAATCTCTGATTTATTGCTGCAACACACTTGCTTTCTCTAAATTTCTTATTAATACAACGGGTGGGTGCTTCAGTTTCCCCCCACAGTCCACAGACATGCACAGTAGGCTAACTGGCTGTTCCAAATTGCCCCTAGGTGAGAGTAAGAGTGTGAATGGTTGTGTGTTTTGGGCTTCCAGTGGTCTGACAAACTGTTGAGGGTGTACTCTCCTTCCGCCCAGTGTCAGCTAAGATAGGCTGCAGCCTCCCTGTGACCCTAGTAGGAGTAAACGGTTCAGCAAATAAGTGAGTAACTCACAGATATCATAAGCTCATCTGACAATGCCACCCCACACCACCAGAGGTTCCCATCTCCAGAGAATCAGCCCACTTCCAGTTCACTTGGCTCACCATTTGAGATGTCATTTCCAATGGTTTCCACTCATACATATATACACATAGATACGCAACACACGCTATACGTTTATATATATATATGTTTGTCATTAAAGAAAACATTTCAAGACAAAATAAGAATCATGTTGTTTGATGTTGTTTAATACTGTACTAAGCTAATTTATTAACAACAGTGTTCCCAAGAAGGTTTGTAAACAGTGGCCAACACGGCCGCCTTTCATCGGATGAAAGCACAATATCCCCCTCCAGTTAACCCATGACGCAATGCCCAACATGGCGCCCCCACCACCTGTGGCGTATTTTGCCTAAGGTTTTCCGAGAGCTGGCTAACCTGTCATTGATCACATCCTCATTTACATCCTCGGTCATCATAACAACGCCAGACCTTTATGTGCACTCATGGATTGGATCTCACAATGTTTGTAAAAAAAAAAAAAAAGTATTTTTTTAAACCTGTAATCCAAAAAAACGCAAATCGTGTTAACATCCAGGATTTAAAGCACCAATTAAAGGAGACATAAACATGTTTTGCTTGTTTGTTTATTTATTTGTTGATTAGGTAGCTGGTTAGGCTATGAATGTGCTAGTGTAAATTATTATTGTATTAATGCAGTAAAACAGAATTGTTTTGACGGAGTCTGACACATGACCTCCGATATCACTCTCTCAGTGTTAGCGTTGCTGATAAAGATGATCATAAAATAATAATGTCCAGACGATCATAAAAGAATGGTCTGGTTCATCAGCGTTCTTGTCCAGGACGATGTGAGGAATTTTCTGGACTTGGATTAGAGATGGAGGTCAGCGTACAGTTCGAGCTACAGCTGGACATTAGGCCTGAATCAGAATCTGAAGCTGTCATTTCTTCAAACTTCTGTATCACAGCCCTCACCGACCCAAATGCAACGTCTCGCCTCCACCGGCCACGC
Source organism: Tandanus tandanus (assembly GCA_039654325.1). Taxonomy (NCBI): domain Eukaryota; kingdom Metazoa; phylum Chordata; class Actinopteri; order Siluriformes; family Plotosidae; genus Tandanus; species Tandanus tandanus. Next base: position 31,934,174 of record JBCNYH010000026.1, read on the forward strand.
CCCGCCCCTTTAGGCCCCCGATATGCCGAGTTAGAGCTCAGAAAGACATGGTTGGGTGGAGGCAAGCCTGGGCGGAGCTTCAGCCTTCCCTGGCCCAGTTGAAATGCAGGGAAGAGAGGAGGAGTGAAAATGGACGGAATTGCGGCAAGTAGCTCTTCAGTTAAAGGGTTGTGGAAGGTGAGGGAAGCCCCGCCCACATTTAAGAACACGCCTACTGTTTTAAGTTGTGGGGGGACCGAGGGGAGGAGCTCACATCGGCCATCAAATACAGCACGGAATCCAGAGCCACGCCTTTCAAACCACCACGCCTCACCAGCAGCCAATGAGCTCACACCTGCATGATAGACGGGGCGTGGCAAACATGAGTAAAGGTTTGTAGCAAAAGCAAAAGCAATTAAACAAATTATCTTTCATTGTTTCTGTTTTTTATTATTTATCTCTGTTTCTTATTTCTTTCTTACTCACTTATTTGCTAAACCATTTAATCTTATTAGCCTCGCAGAGAGGCTGGAGCCTGTCTCAGCCGACACTGGTCGAAGGTGGGGTACGCCCTGAACAGCTCGCCAGACTATCACAGGGCCAACACACACACACACAAAAATTTACACTTACACATAGGGGAAATTTGGAACAGCCAATTAACCTAATGGGCATGTCTTTGGACTGTGGGAGGAAACCAGAGTACCCGGAGGAAACTCATGCAAGCACGTCACGAACATGCAAACTCCACACAGAAATGCCCGGGACTCGAACCCAGGACCTTCTTGCGGTAAGGTAGACGTGCTAACCACTATACCACCATGCCACCCATTATTTCTTTCTGGTTTTTTTATTATTATTTCCCTCTCTTTCTTACTGTACATGTTTCAAAACATATTTATATGAATTTGAAATCTGATCCATGGGTTTATGTGAATGGATGGATGAGAAAGGGATAACTCATTCCACACTGATGGATCCGCGTTCTGTAACCGAGGCCCCTTTCACACCAGGTATGAACATGCTGATCAGGTCAAAGTAGACAGCATCAGCTCAACCTGGCATTAAAAAACTGTCTCCACAGACATGATTATGTAAATAAATGTACATCATTTCAGTTTACATGGACCAATTGTTGTATATAATCAGCTGGGAGGCAGCGATGCACATCCTGTACTTAGCAGGGTTACACTTGTTATCATCAAACTGTCTGGCAGATAAAAATAACAACCACCAGAATACTCAGTAGGAAATACACCAAATAAATCAATTCATTAATATCGTTTGAGATCTATAAGATACGTTGCGAAAACAACATAATATGAAAGGCATGAGCTTGATTCTACATATTTAAGACCTATGTCCATATGCCTCGTCTGTCAGAAATAAAACATTGCAATTAAACTTTTCTAACAACTAGTCTGTGGTTACTGCCTGTTATCACACTTTAATATACTGGCATATAATATATGGTGGCGTAGTGGTTAACACATTCATCTCATAGCAAGAAGGTCCTGGGTTCCAGTCCCGGGCTTGAGCGTTTCTGTGTAGATTTTGAGGAAGTGGTGGCTTAGTGATCCGAAGGTCAGTGGTTCAATCCCCACTATCACCACTGTTGGGCCCTTGAACAAGGCCCTTAACCCTCAAATTACTCAGTTGTACAAAAAAGATAATTGTAAGTCGCTCTGGATAAAAGCGTCTGCCAAATGCTGTAAATATAAATATAAATATATTTTGTATGTTTAACCCGTGTTTGTGTGGATTTCCTCCGGGTACTCTGGCTTCCTCCCACAGTTCAAACACACGCATGTTAGGCTAATTGGCTGTTCCAAATTGCCCCTAGGTGTAAGTCTGAGTGTGAATGGATGCATGTGTGTTGCCCTGCAATGGTCTGGCAAGCTGTCCAAGGTGTACCCTGCCTTCGCCCAGTGTTGGCTGAGATAGGCTTCAGCCTTGACCCTAGTAGTAGAATTAAGTGGTTTGGAAAATGAGTGAGTGAGTGAGTGCTGGCACTTTAATGAGTCGGTACTTCCACTGACCTGGGGCCAGTATATAGGGGGACTAGTAAGTGCATTGTTTCTGGGCAACAATGTTTCTCTGGCTCCCTCGCTCTCAGTTTAGCTCATGTGACACTCTGGGACACACTCATTGGTCACGCTCTGGTGGGCGCGTAAATGCCGGAAAAGGCCGACAACAAGTCAAGATTTATTTATAAAGCACATTTAAAACAACAAAAGTTGATCAAATGGCACGGTGGTGCAGTGGTTAGCACGTCCACCTCACAGCATGATGGTCCTGGGTTCGAATCCCGGGCTTAAGCGTTTCTGTGTAGAGTTTGTATGTTCTCCCTGCGCTTGTGTGGGTTTCCTCCCACGTCCAAGGACATGCATGTTAGGCTAACTGGCTGTTCCAAATTGCCTCTAGGTGTAAGTGTGAATGGTTGCATATGTGTTGCCCTGTGATGGTCTGGCAAGCTGTTCAGAGTGTACCCTGCCTTCCCCCAGTGTCGGCTGAGATAGGCTCCGGCCCCCCCGCGACCGTAGTTGGATTAAGCAGTTCGGCAAATGAGTGAGACAAAAACTTGTCCAAGTGTTGTACAATAATAAAATCAAAAGTTAAACTGATAATTTAACTGATAAAAACATTCATTTCATTAATTCATTTTCTAAGCCACTTAATCTTAATTAGGGTCCCGGGGAGGCTGGGGCCCATCTCAGCCGACTCTGGGCGAAGGCGGGGTACACCCTGGACAGCTCGCCATGCCATCGCAGGGCAAACACACATACACACCGCCATTCACACTTACACTCACACCTAGGGGCGATTTGGAACAGCCAATTATCCTCCTTTGAAGTGTGGGAGGTAACTGGAGTACCCCGGAGGAAACCCACACAAACACGTGGAGAACATGCAAACTCCACACAGAAACGCCCGAGCCCTGGTATCGAACCCAGGACCTTCTTGCTGTGAGGCGGAAGTGTTAACCACTGCGCCACCATGCCGCCCATGATTTAAAAACAAGTAATAAAATCCTACACTCTATCCTCAGACAGGCAGCTAGCGAAGAGATGTGAGGTCAGGAGGAATGTGGGCGTATTTCTGTGCACCTGTTAATGGTCGAGCAGCTGCATTTTGCACTTACTGAAGGTGACTGACTGACTTAGGAGAAACCAAGCTCAGCTTCTTCTTCGCAACAGTCTGTTTTACTCTATGGTTCGGAGTGCTGACACTCCCCTCTCAACTCCAGAGGTCTCTTGACGGCTGTTCCACCAGGATGCTGAGACAAGTCCTCAACATCGATCCAGGCCAGTACGTCAAGCACGAGATGCTGTATTAGGTTCCCAGAGTGACAGACAAGATTGCAAACCGAAGAATGGGGCCAGCTGGCCACTGCTACCGACATCCTGAGCTGAGCTCTCTCTATACTGATCCCAGCACTGACCCTGCAGGCATCTGTTGAGTAGGCAGTCCATCAATCTGGTCTAGCTACATTAGCGTACACACTGCTAAAAGAACATGACAGTATGTGGCTAAAACTAGCTCTGAATCTGGGCTTCGTCAGGATGCATTCGATCCCTTCACAGCTTTACTTGAAACTATCCACGTCACCAGGATCTCATGGTAAAACCAGGTGTAAACAGAGCCAGAGCTCTATTTCAACACTCCATCCAGTTTATTGTAACTCACAGTAATAAACACAGTCACAGGGTGACAGTAAAGATCTGAACGAGATTAGCATTAGCATGAATGAACTTAATCATTGAAATGTTTTGCTCTCTAATGCTGTCAATCACAGGGATATTCATGACATGCATGATATTGAGCTGGTTTTGAAAGGTCAGTATTGTAAGTAAGCAGAATTTCTGCTAAAAGGGGAAGGCAGTGTCATTTCATGTGATTTGTAAAAAAAAAAAAAAAAAAAAAAAAAATTCATATAAATAAGAAATTATATAATACATTTAGAGTAACAATTATCTGTAACTTTTTGCAACACAAATTAACCTCAGTAATTTAACAATTAATACATTTATTATTTCTTTTTTAAATTCTCAATACATAAAGTTTATTAATGACATGACTTTTAATTTTTTATATTTTTTTTATTGTGCAATGCCAGGATATATTATTCCTTACCAATACGGTAGAGGGCGCTGTTGCACACATCGACCTCCCAGTAGTACTGACCTCTGTGGATCTCCACATCAGCACACACCTGAGGGAGAGACGCACAGAGGTCACGACCCCCAGCCTGAGCCCCAGAATCCCTGAAGGTGACCGTGAGGGCGGAGTTAGTGAGCTGAAGGGATTGGGATATGGAGGAGGAGTCTAGAGCAAACAGTAGACCTGGGGAGTTCAGAAGTCAAAGGTCACAGAGGAGAAAGTTAGAGATGGCAGATTACAAGCATTGTCATCATAAATGTTCTTGTTAATGATAAAAACTTTGAATTTTAGAACTGTTAGATGTGACACACGACAACTGATTTTATACACTAATTTTTTTATCTATTAATTATTATCTGTTCATTATTAAATAAAAAAAAGTTTAATATATAGATATGTAATTCACTCATGTTTGAAATGTATCACTAAGTCTTTGTTAAATTATAGATCATTTCTGATTAAATTATTTACACTTTCTTAAATAATTTATCCCAATAATTAAAAGGCGGGGATCAGAGCAACATCATTTTTCACTGAAAAAAAAATTACATTCACATGTCATGCCAAATATGTTTTTTAAATGAAATTTTCCCAAAAATGTTAAAGTGAAGGCAGTTACAAAATGTTCTGGAATGATCTTCAACATCAACAACAAATTCATGCACCGCGTGATCCCATCTGTCCCAGCATCTCTTTTCTTAGCTATCACGAAACAGAACTACAGTTCCCAGCATGCACAGAGAGGGCTGTGCAGGTGCAGAGGAGCTTGAGGTGGTTGCGACTTATTCCCAGAGCTAATTATGGAGGGTTTATAAGGATTCGTTTTGTATTGCTCCTTGCACGGTGTTGTCCTTCAGTGTCATTTTAGGGAGTCCAACGAGGCAACCTCCACTTCAGAGCACGCTGAGGAGGCCAGTGAGACACCCCAGAGCTCCTGGCAGAGCAACAGGGTGGCCTGTGCTCCAGATCTCACAACAGAGGCTGACAAGGCAACCTGCACCCCAGTGCCTCCACCAGAGGTCAAAAGGGCGGCATGCACTCCAGTGAACCCTCCAGAATTCAACAACAACATAGGTCACCCACCTTCTCAACCTGATGGTGACCAGTCCAGTCTGTCACTGTTCTCCCGCAGTCTCAACTCCTGGAGGCAAGTAAGTGGGAGTTCGAGCAAACAATAACCAAGACACTATCATGTTCCCCCGCAAGTGCCCACTAAGACTGACATATGTGCCCCCATATCTCGCCTGCGGTTTGCCTGCTTGGGCATATGCTTCACTCATCATGGCCCATCTGAGACTCCAGAACATCTTACAGCTCCTGAGAAGCAAGTATTTGTGGCTACAGATGTAGAAGGACGTTTCCCAGCAATCCTTACACCCCTGCCAGTCACATGACTTTGGACACATGACTCATGTCAAATGATCTCTTGCCCTGAGTCCAAAATCACTCACTTATTCTCTACCACCTACTCACGGAAATTAAATACAGATGACTATATAGCCAGCTATATTATATAATATAGCTTGCGGACACTACTCCTCCCCAAAGTTAATTATGTAATTCTGTTGCACTATTAAAACATGACAGGTCAACATCAGCTGAGCTGGTGGACATAAAAAAGAAACACTGCTGCTGTTTTTCATTAAATCAGATTTAAGGCTTTGCATCAATTTCTTTCACTGCATTCTTACTTTCCTTCATTCATTTACCGAACCACTTAATCCTACTCGGTCACGGAGAGGCTGGAGCCTATCCCAGCCAACTTTGGGCAAAAGTAGGGTACACTCTGGACATATCTTCAGTCCATCACGGGGCCAATACACACACCATTCACACTCACACCTAGGGGCAAATTGGAACAGTCAATTACTCTAATGTGCATGTCTTTGCACTGTGGAAGGAAACCAGAATACCCAGAGGAAACCTATGCAAGCATGGAGAGAAAACGCAAACTCCACACAGGAATGCCCTCACTGAGCACCGGGCTCGAACGCAGGACCATCTTGCTGTGAGACAGACGTGCTAACCACTACACCACCATGCCGCCCTTTTAAAAACGGATTGTGTTGTGATGCGTTGCTGTGGAACTTCTGAATTGGTCTCGCACATCCCATCATAAGAAATAATGCGATGCATTATGGTACACTATTTGTGGACACTTGACCATAACACTCATATGTGTTTCTTGATCGTTGGACTCCAGATTTCATTCCTCTATTTTTATTTATTAATTATTACTGTTATAATAATACATTTCTCTCTTCTGGGAAGGCTGCCCACTAGATTTTGGAGTGTGGCTGAGGGGATTTGTGATCATTCATCCACATTAGGGTCAGGCACTGATATCAGGTGGAGACACCTGGGGCAGTTGGCATTCTAGTTCATCCCAAACGTGTTCAGTGAGGTTGAGGTCAGCTCGCCAGGCCATCGCAGGGCAGAAACACGCTGACGGCAATGCAGCCTACTCTTTACGAACGACAGCAATGGTTCTTTTACATGCCTCACACCACAGACAGGGAGAGACTTGGCTGGCCTTTGATAACCCAGTTAGCTGCACTGGGGGACTCGGAGACATTGGGGCTTGAACCCCCGACCTTCAGAATAGTAAGCCAGCACCCTACCACCGGCCACCACTGCCTGTTTACTGTTTATTAACTCAGACTGTGCTTTGACTTTGACTTCCTGGTTTGCACCATTAAACCCTTTTGTTTGCAAATGCATCCAAACCGTGTCCAGCCTAACGTGCCATGCTGTTTATAGGTCAGCATTCTTTACCTGAGATGGAACGTTCCATCTCCTCCTCGGACAGATCCACACTGCATCCTACAGATGAAACAAAACAAACACGGCGGATTGGGTTCTAGTTCTCACACGAAGGGAACCTTTAAAGCTTTTCAGTACAAACATACACCTGAGTTATAAATAATGATCAAAACACGTTCCACCTCAATCCCTTTTAGGCAGCCTTTGACAGTGATATGTCAGTCAGTTCTTGGGATATAGGCATGTCTGGCTACAAAAACCAAAAAAAAAAAAAAAGCAAAATACAGAAGCATTAACTGACATGAACGGTTTGTTAAGGGTTCATTGGACAGTCTCACCTAGCTTCTGTGCACCTTTTTTCCTGACCTCCTCATCATGCCCATCCTCCTCTTGTGCGCCAAACGTCACTGTGGGGTCAAGGGGTAGGCATGCGGTAGCAGTTGACCAATCAGAACAGGGGAGTTCAACACCATGGCAACAGAGTGGGCAGAGAATGGCACAGATTGTACAAGACGCACGTGATGTGGTTCTCAGTCCATACCTGCATTTATCTAACCTTGCCTTCCCTGTTAAACACTGCCCACATAAAGTGTGGGCACAGGGCAGGAGGAAGGGCACGTCAAAGATTTGCCCACATAATGGACATGAGGAGGAAGTGATGTCCTCTTCTTTTTCTTCTTCATGGTCATGTGTCTGGTGTGATAGGTTGGCTATTTTCCAGCGACGTCTTCGTTTCATTAGTGTGGCACTGAAAACGCACACACACACACACACACACACACACACACACACACACACATATATACATATTATATATATATATATATATATATATATATATATATATATATTGTCTTACAGAACTAAAACTCAATTATAGCTTATCACATGACTCCCAGGGTGAGGCGGGCACGTGCTTCCTGTGAGGCACATGACACCAACTGACCACAAATTTTATGCATGTATGCACAAGCTCACAGACACCCATGATTGTCCAATGTCAAGTGCAGGTGACAGAGAAGAGATGCATGCATGCACCAACCGAAATTCAAACCCGTTATCTCTCGGGTGGCTGTGTAAATATTCGCTTGCATGTGGAGTCGCAAAACATCTTGAGGCAAATTTCAAAATTCACAAAAACATCGCAAAAAAATCGATTCACATCAATCGCTTTTCTATCGCACCTCAAGTGTTGACATCCCCTTGCGCTTTTCCGTTCAAGGTTTTTGACAGCTTCTGAACTTCGCGGGGTTACTGTTGACACCTGTAGCAGTGCTGGTTGCATGACTACTGTCAAACCTGCAGCCATTTCGCATTGAGGCGCTGAGGATGGTTCAAAACAGTCTGCAGTACAATGGTCAGCACAAATGGCAGAAGGAATGCTTGGCGCGTTCCAGTCTGTCCATGTTTGTTTAACATCCTGCAACCTGCTGCTGTACACCTTTGAGGCATGAGCACTGAACCAGGAGTTAAGCTATTAATAGGTTCAAGGTCTTAAGAATGCATATACTGAAATCCTTGTGCTCGCTCTGTTTACGTTTGCAGAGGAAATAATAGCATGCTAATGAATGTCAAGGCTGAGCGCATTCCCCTGCTTTCATCACACACAAAATGTCGGAACTTCTCAAAACTGATTTGCAGGGCAGGTGGTGGGAAATTTGAAATTAGCAATATTTATGCAATGGAGTCATAATTTGATGAAATATTTTGACGTGTTACTAAAAAGAATGCAGGTAATGATTTTGTGGACACGAGGTGCTATCTCTTACTCTTGCTACTCTTATTTTGAAATGATATTTAATTACATTTTTACACCCAGGAACTAACACCAACGGAGTAATGTGTGAGTAATGTGTAAATAAAGTGTAAGTAGGAGGCGTAATGTTCAAGTGATATGTGAGTTATGTGTGAGTAGCATAAGTAGTATGAGTAAAATGTGAGTAATGTACAGGTAACGTGTGATGAATACACTACCATTTAAAAGTTTGGGGACGCTTAGAAATGTCCTTGTTTTAAAAAGAAAATGAAGGCTATTCCATACAAAGAACTGCCAAGATCTCATACAAAGGTGTGTACTAATACCTTCATAGAACAGGGCAAACTGGCTCTGACCAGGATAAAAAAGAGAAGCCTGAGGCCATGGTGCATGTACATTTTGTACAGACTGAGTCTCTACTGCTTGACAGGTTCTCAATTGGCAGCTTCATTAAATAGTACCAGCAAAACCCCAGTGTCAACTTCAACAGTGAAGAGGGAACTTCTGGAGTTGCAGAGAAAAAGTCATATCTGAGACTGTAGAGTAAAAGGAAAACATTAAGATGGGCAAAAGAACACAGACACTGGACAAAGGAAGATTGGGGGAAACTGTGCTATAGATAGAAGAGTCTAAAGAAAAATATTTATAAGGCACCGAATAAAGGAAATATTCTCGAGGAGTGCTTGACATCAAGAGAGACAGAAGCAGAGCTTGTCAAAATGGTGGGGAAAATGTGATGGTCTGGGGGTGCTTTGGTGGCGATAAATCGGGAGATTTGTATAGGGTAAAAGGGGGAATCCAGAACAGGGAAGGCTATCACTCCATTTTGCAACACCATGCCATAAGCCTGGACAGCGCTTGATTGGAGCCACTTTCCTCCTACAGCAGGATAATAACCCAAACTATTTCGAGAAGAAACAATTTGCTGGTATCCTGTCAATAATGTTGTGGCCTGCGCAGTCACCAGATCTCAACCCTACTGAGTTGCTGTGGGAGGAGCTTGACCGTATGGTATGGAAGAAGTGCACAACAAGCCAGTCCTACTTGTGGGAGGTGCTTCAGGAAGCACAGAGTGAAATTTCATCATCTTACCTCGACAAATTAACAGCTAGAATGATAAAGGTGTGCAAGCCTGTAATGGCTACAAACGTAGGATTTTGGCTGGTCTGGGAAAGCCTTGGCGTCCCCCCGGAAGAGCTGAAGGAAGTGGCTGGGGAGAGGGACGTCTGGACCTCACTGCTTAGGCTGCTGCCCCTGCGATCCGACCCAGGAACAAGCCGAAGAAGGTGAATGAATGATGAATGAAATTTTGAAGGACAAAATTATTATTCAAATTAAAAATTATTATTTGTAACCTTGTCCATTTCTTAACTATATTGTACAAATCATTGGATTAATTTAAGTTTGTGTATTCATGGAAAAGGTGAGTCACTCTGTCACCTTAAATTAAAGCAAATCCACATGATACTGTGTGAATAATATGTTAGAAGATGATCCACAGAGAGAGAGAGAGAGAGAGAGAGAGAGAGAGAAAGAGAGAGAGAGACAGACAGACTGTAAGATGTTAACATTTCAGTGTGACGCAGCTGCAATGGATTAATCAGCAGTCTGACGATTTCTGAAGCTGTGAATAAAATCAGGGTTGTTGTGTGTTAAAAAGGAGTACTCACACAGAAACGCTGTAGTCACTCCCTCCATTTCCTCATTTCCTCTCCTCCCTCTACACTCACATGCCTCCTGTTCTCCACCCGTTTTCATCAATCCATATGATGCAAAAATAAATGATGCAGAAAAATACAGAAAAGAAAAAAGATAAAGAGAGAGCGAGAGAAATAAAGAATGCAAAGAGAAACCGAGACGGAAACAAAACAAGAGAGAGAGAAGGAGGGAAGACGAGCAGAGAAAGCTTTCATGAGCCACTTAAAGCTTGAGGTTGCCATAGTGACGGTGGACCTCTTTTAAAGCGTCCCACATGGGGAGGGGGAGAGGGTGATAGAGAAAAGAGAATAAGACAGAGAGCAAGAGCAACTTGAGAGAAAGCTAATGTGTCAAAAGCAAATAAAAATCAGAAACAAAGATCCAAAAATCGAAAAGGAATGTGACTCTGTCCGACAGCCATGACCCTTAAGGCCCGATCACATTTGGGCGATTCTTTGGGGACCGCTCGTGATTTTTTGAGTTGGCGACTGTCAGTGATTATCTGCGATGATCGGCAGTGGTTGGCAACCATTTTCTGACTGTCTTCTTTGTAGTTGGTGACCATATCGCTAACTATCCCCAATTATAGCCGCATACATGGGTTAGGGTTAGGGTTAGGCTGACGATATCTGTGACCATAGTTATCGGTCCAAGAACGGAACCTGGAGGTACCTCAAACAATCACACTTATAAAGTGCATGAAAGTAAAACAAACAAACAAACAAGGAATTTATCTATTAAATTAAAGGGTAATAGATAAGAGAAAGAATAGTATAAAAGAATGTATAAGTAAAAGGAGAAGGGCCTGTATGGGAGGATCTCTTTTTTAATTATCATTTTGTGATGTTCTAAATGACGCTCAGATGAAAATCTCTGATGGTCGACAACTAGGTCTGAGACTGTCTGCAACTAAGTCCCCAACTATCTGCAACTATCTGTGATCGACCACAACGGTTGTTAGATATAATCTATAATCTAAGATATAATCTAATATAAGAGCAATATAATTGTGGATAGTTGGTGGCAGTCACCGCTTAGTAGATTATCGTGTGTAATCATCCAACATTTGGAAATAGGTTTCAAAAAACAGGATGATTGTCCACAACGGGTGGATTCCTCGCTGACAGTTAGCGATATGTTTGATGATATCAGACGCAGACCTCTCATGCTTGCCCCCGACCTAAAAATTGATCGAATCGTAGCCATTATCAGGCGTTATCACCCAAATGAGATCGGGGCTTTAGCTATGACTTCTGACCTGCAGAGGGTCTTATTCAAGCTGTCCACCTGGTTCTCCAAGCTGCCTTATTTCCTTACTGCTGGAACCAGGAGATTATACACACAATTTATAAGAGTGGAGATAAATTAAACCCCAACAACAAGGGCAACACGTCTTCCATCAGAGAGAGAGAGAGAGAGAGAGAGACTGAAAGAAAGGATGACAGAGGCACAGAGAGACAGAGGCAGAGCAGTATCCCCCACATTATAAAAGGTATTCCCAGTCCCAAGATGAATACCAAATATACTGATGATTGGTAATGGCATTTTTGAGCTAATTTAAGATGGTAGCTGCGGTGGCCATATTGGATATCACAGTGAAAGAATGAAATACAGGCAGAGAGAGGTAGAATAAATGAGAGACAGAGAGAACAACAGCGAGAGAGACAGAAAAAATGAAAGGCAGAGAAACAGAAAGAATAAGAGACAGAAATTTTCAACTCGGGGAAAGACAACAAGCTTTTTTGGTGGCGGGCGCCGGAGTGGATGACATTTGCCCTCAGATGCTGAAGGCTCTTTATGTTGAGGAACTGTCTTGGCTGACATGCCTGTTCAATGTTAAACACCCGTGAAGTGGCAGACAGGGCGTGGTGGTGGCCATTTTTTAAAAAAGGGTACTTTTTTGTACTTGTGTTTCAACTATTGGGGAGTAGACTGCTCAGGCTCCCTAGAAACAGTTTACTACAGGGTGTTGGAGAGGGAGCTCTGATTCAGGAGGAGCAGCATGGCTTTCGTCCTGCTCATGGAACAGTGGACCAGCTCTTTACCTTTCCAGTTGCTGAGAGGGTCAGGGAAGTTTACTATCCAGTCTATATGTGTTTTGTGGACATGGAGAAGGCCTATGTCCATGTTCCCTGGGGGATTCTGTGAGGGTGCTGAGGGAGTATGGTGTACCATGACCTCTGTTGTGAGCCATCTGATCCCTGTATAACCAAAGCGAGAGCTGTGAACCCATTCACTGCACTAAGCCGAACTCGTCTCCAGTGCATGTTGGATCCTGCTAGAGCAGGATTGTCACTGATCCTGTTTGTGGTATTTGTCGACAGGATCTCAAGGTGTAGTCATGGAGAGGAGGGTATCTGATTTGTCACCCATGGTCATGAAATGTGGGTAGTGACCGAAAGAGTAAGATCGCAGATAAATGCGGCTGAAATGAGTTTCCTTTTAAGGGTGTCATCCGGGGGAGTTCAGGGCAGAGCTGTTGCTCCTTTGAATCAATAAAAGTCAGCTGAGGTGGTTCGGGCATCTCATTAGGGTGCCTCCTAGTCAACTCCCTTTAGAGGTTTTCCAGGCAAGTCCAACTGGAAGGAGGCCCCAGGGAACACCAAGAACTCGCTGGAGGGATTATATAGCCTGTCTTGCCTTGGAACGCCTTGGGATCCCCCTGGAGAAGCTGGAGAGTGTCGCTGGGGAGAGGGATGCCTGGGTTTCCCTCTGTTGCCTCCTTGACCCGACCTCGGAAAAGCGGCAGAAAATGGATGGCTGGAGAACATTACAGAGAAGTAGACAGAAACAATGAGAGACAAAGAGAAACAGAAACAGAAAGAACAAGAAACAGAGAGAGAGAAAGAGAGAGAAAATGAATGATGACGAGGGAGACATGCAGAGTGACAGTAAGAGAGACTGTAAGAATAAGAGGCAGAGAGATATACAGAAGAAAGAGACAGCGAAAGATACAGACAAATGTATGAGAGATGGGCAGGTGATAGAGAGAGAGAGAGAGGGAGAAGAGAGAGAAACAGTGAGAGAGACTGAAAGAATGAGTCAGAGAGAGAAAAACAGAAGGAATGAGGGACAGAGAGAAACAGAGAAATACAAAGAGAGACAAAAAGAGAGACAGAGACACAGAATGGATGAGAGAGAGAGAGAGAGAGAGAGAGAGAGAGAGAGAGAGAGAGAGAGAGAGAGAGAGAGAGAGAGAGAGAGAGAGAGGGAGAGAGATAGATTTATAAGTGCTGTTCATGTGACATAAGAAAACATAAGCCAACTTTTGTCTGGGTCATTCCAGACAGTGTGAAATGGAGAACCTGAAAGAGAACTGAATGAACAGATTAATTATAGATGTGTAAATATTTTTCGTTTTGGGAATATTTTATTCAGAAAAATCTGGTGTTATGGATGTGCCATGTCTGAACCAATCACCACACCATACTGTATATCTGAAGTATAAATGATGGTTTCCCCCCTATATTTCAACGTGATTAGTTCAGCAGAGTGAAAGACATGAATGAAGGACATGAGCGAGGGTGAAGCAGTTTAATTCCCCTGCTTTAATCTCCACAGTGAGGTTCTGATTTGTGTGGAATCAATTCTTTACTTAAGTACTTTCTCTCTGTAGTTTTTCCAGCTGTGGTTTCGGGTTCCCTGAGAAAACTAAAACAAAACCAAGAGACAATTACGATGTAAATATCAGGGAAGACAATGTTCATGCATGCTTCACAAATACACACAAAAACGCTTCAATTCCTGCTCACTAAACACTACACAGAGTGAAGATCAAAAAAATACTTTTTAAAATACTTTACTTTACTGGAGGGAACTGCCCTGATTTCATTCAGCAAACAAAGAAAGTGCTCTGTGATGTCACCTCATTCACCCCGAGGACATTGTTCTGGTTCACGCCCCGTGTTTCGCCATCTCTCACAGAACGGGCACGATACGGCTCGGGGTGATGGAGACATCCAAGCGGTTCTGTTCTGTGGAGGTGGATCTGCTGCGTTACACAATTTCATTCGGTAGATTTCAGGAGGGATTTAAGACATTAAATACAAACTACAATACCCATAGTGCCCCAGTATAAGTGAATAAGGAAAAACCCCAAAAACAAAACAAAACCAAACAAAACAAAAAAACTCAGAAAGTACATATAACTCCTTGCTTGTTTTGTAATAACATAAAATAAATTAATTAAAAAAATCGTCCTATCTCACAATGTTAAAGAATCATTAAAAAGATTCCTGGATCCAAAATTTGATCCAGATCAACTCCAAAAGCTAATGGAGTCTTCCTTATCTAAAGCTCCGCCTCTAGTAGAAAATTCAAGAAAATCTGTGCATAACTTTTCGCATAATATTAGTCGCACAAACCGGAGGTAAAACATAACCTTACTGGCGGAAGGAATAGGTGTCCTTGCTATATGGCTCTTTTGCAAGTTTGTCTTATTTAGCTAACATGAATTGATGCAAAAATGGTTTCAGTTGAATGATTTCACATGCACATGTGTATGCATTTCTTAACATTTTTTTTTAAATAGAAGAACCAACAGCCATGTGCAGAACAGACAAGGGTGAGAAGAGGAGCAGTATAGGGAGAAAGCATGAAAGCAGAAGCAAGAACAGGGAGGAGCATGACTTTAAAGATATCACTTTCTTTCCACACGTCCATCCTGAAACTCCAGGATTCCAAACCCTGGCCTGGAGGTCGATTATTAAAAAAATCTTTACCTTGTGATGCTGTTTTTGCTTCCTGGTTATGTTCAGTTCTATAGTTTATTTGTATTCACACACACACACACACACACACACACACACACACACACACACACACACACACCTTCGGGCCCATCAGACCACACAACACAACCCTGCATGTGATCGGGCACACATGTGATACTGATGAGCCGACAACAACGATCAAACTGTTCAAACTCTGCATGCACTTGTTTAAATTTACTGTTTTAATTAAATAATAACTTCTATAACACCAGCTCATTACTGTAGTCGGTTGCTCCACTAATAATAAACATTCATTCATTCATTCCTTTGAACCACTTAATCTTACCAGGGTCATAGGGAGGGTGAAGCCTATTTCAGCCGGCCTCTAGGCGAAGGCGGGGTACACCCTGACCAGCTCTAAAAAACTCATTAGCTGGTGAAGTTTTTGTGTAAAGAGATTTTTATGTAAGGAGTCCACAGTGTCAGTGACAGTCAGAGGTTAAGCTGTTCCTTCACATTTTCTGACAGCTTCAGTACACAGGAGTTTACATGCATTTTATTGGTTTTTGCTGTTTTTTCCCCTTTTCTTTTTAATTTGAAGAGAGAAAAAAAGAGAGGCTGGTGAACGACAGGGGTGGCACAGTGGTTAGTACCTCTGCCTCGCAGTAAGAAGGTTGGAGTCCTGGGCTTGGCAAAGGAGTTTCTGTGTGGAGTAGCAAGCTGTTCAGCCCAGAGTCGGCTGAGATAGGCTCCAGGCTCCAGCCTTCCCGCGACTTTAGTACGGTTAACCAGATCGGCAAGTCAATGAATGGATGAATGGTGAAAGACAAGGCTGTGTCTAGCTGCTCTAATGTAAGCAGCAAAATCAGGCCCATACTTTACAGGAAAGTTGGATTTTTTGTGATGTCACAGGTATGGGGCGTGGCTTAAATTATGACAGTGGGGAGATAAATGGCAAGAAACAACAATAAATGGCATCGGGAATAAGTCTGTAAACCAAAGCAGTGCTAGTGCAATCTGCAATCAACAACAACAACAACAATAAAAGGCATCAGACATCCTGTCAGTGTTCTCAGCAGAAACAATAGCGATCATCATGGCGATGCAGTGGGTGGAAAATGTGAAACCACCCAGAGTGATGGTATGTGCAGACTCGTTCTCAGTTTTAACAAACTTACAAACGAGTACAGAAAGCAGAAGACAGGATCTCTCCTGCATACTGCTAACAATGATATACAGAACCCAGAAAAATGGTTGGCTAGTCAGAGTGGTTTGGGTACCTGCACATGTAGGTGTACACGGAAACGCGCTGGTGAATACATTCGCAAAACAAGCACGAATAAAAGAACAAATTACAGTCAGTGTAAGCCTGGAAAAAGCAGAAGCAAAATCAATAATCAAAAAGGAAATCCGGAAAATATGGCAAGAGAAATGGGGTAGAAGAAGCAAGGGGAAAAGAAGGGAAGAAGCAAGAGAAGGTCTTCTCGATAAACCCTCAAGTAGGAGAACCAAGGCAAGGAAGAAGAAACAGAAGGGAGGAAACCATTATTACAAGACTTTTTTGGGATGAAAGTGAAACTGATGAACATGTGCTGATGAAGTGTAAACAGTATGAAACGGATGGAGCAAAACTAACAAGACGAATAAAAAATATAGGAATGGAGTTTAGTTTAAAAGAAATCCTGAGTAGGACAGGAAATTATAAAGTCATCAGGCATCTACTAATGTTTTTGAAAGTGACAGGACTGGAAAAAAAAGAACATGAGTGTCTTTCCCCTTTCTATTTAGTAAAGCAAGAATAAGTCTGTAAACCAAAGCAGCGAACACCAAACCAAATGGGCTAGTACAGTCCACACTCGCCGTTAAAAAAACTAATTAACAACAACAGAAGTTAACAGTCAACGAAAATTATTTACAGCTAGGATAAATAACGATATTATGAATCCATTATTCGAAGGAAAAAGAAGGAAGGACAGACGCACTACTGAATAAATACAACAGTCTCTACCAGTATCGACCAGAACAATCTGCAAATGGCATTAAAAAAACAAAAAACAATCAACAAACATAATATCGGCAGCTTCACTTGAGGACGGACACACACACACACACACACACACACACACACACACACACACACACACACACACACACACACAGACATACACAAAACAAAAGCAGCGTATTTAAAAAAAAAAATACATGTAAACCACAAATTAGTCTGTAAGCGAAAGCAGAAAACACCAGACCAAACAAACAATATCGGCGGCATGGTGTCATAGTGGTTAGCACGTCTGAAGAAGGTCCTGGGTTCGAGTTCCGGGCTCAGGTGTTTTCTGTATGGAGTTTGCATGTTCTCCCCGTGCTTGCATGGGTTTCCTCCAGGTACTCCGGTTTCCTCCTACAGTCCAAAGTCATGCACATTAGGCTAATTGACAGTTCCAAATTACCCCTAGGTGTGAGTGTGAGTGGTTGTGTGTATGTGGCCCTGCGATAGTCTGGCGAGCTGTTCAGAGTGTACTTTGCCTTTGCCCAGTGTAGGCTGAGATAGGCTCCAGCCTCCCCGCGACCCTAATAGGATTAAGCGGTTCAGCAAATGAGTGAGTGAGGTTTAATTCATTCATTTTCTGAAGCGCTTGATCCTAATTAGGGTCGCGGGGAGGCTGGAGCCTATCTCAGCCTACACTGGGCGATGGCAGAGTACACCCTGGACAGCTCGCCAGACCATTGCAGGGCAGAAACACGCAGACAGGAATGCGACCTTCTCTTGACGAAAATCAGCAATGGTTCTTTTACGCCTCTCACCACAGACAGTGGGAGACATGGCCGGCCTTTGATAACCCAGTTAGCTGCACTGGGGGTGAGTGAGGTTTTACTATTTGAATAATTAGTTGATATATTGTTCACATTTATGTGTGTATTAAACACATATTCTTAAACATATATTCATGTATTTTAAGTGTGCATTTATAATTTTATAAAGATGAATCATTAAGCTACTCCTTTCAGTCCCAGGACATCGTCACTTCCGGGTTAGAAATCTCTTAATCAAAAAACCCAGTGATAAAGCCAAACCGCGCGTGCCGGTGAGGCTACAAAAAGGACGTCTCTGATTGGCTGAGAAAACATCAGCACGTGACTAATAGGAGCTGGAACGCTCGAGCGCTTGTCACATGATCACGCTGACTCGCTGCCGAATGGTCCTGAGTGAAAAACAGGAGGAACCAAGAAGAGAGAGAGGGATAGAGAGAAGGAGAGAAATCACGGGTAGTGTTATATCTTGAGTTTGGAATGCTAAAAAAAGCGGGAAGGTGACGGTTGGACTCGCTGGAATTTAACCGTTTTCGGGTGTGTTTTGTTCTGCGCGCGCCGTGTTTCAACGGAGTGTCACGAGAGAGAATGGACTGGAGGTAAAAAAAATCACCGAGAACAAGTTCAACGTAAACGCCGAAATCACACCGAGTTGTAAACTGTCCGAGAGAGTGTGTGTGTCTGTGAGAGTGAGACACCGCCATCATGGGTGAACGGACCCCGCTGTTACACTACCGGCTCGCGGCCAGCGTGCACGAGGACTCTGGTGAGCACCGTGCGCGTGAGGAGTCGGTGGACCGCGCAGCGCTGAGGCTGAGATCCGCTCACGCCCAGTCCCGGAAGCTCTCCACCTTCTTCGGGGTGGTTATTCCCACTCTGCTGTCCATGTTCAGTGTGGTGGTGTTCTTACGGATAGGTGAGTGTGTGTTTGTGTGTGTGTGGGGGAAGAGAGCGCACGCGACATACACAATCGTTCTGTTTCTGTTTGTAAGTGTCGTGTGGGCTGTCACTGTTTTGCGACAGCGCGCGTTTACTTACGGCCCTACATCATTGCCTACAAGGCTGTGATTGTTACTGTTGCCGTGGTTACCGGCAGCGACTCCACGTTAACGCCACCCTTTTTAGTCCTTCACTAGAAGTTCTCATAAAACTAGTGCAGCTAGAGTGTTGTAATATGTGCTGTCTGTCTGTGGGTGCCAATACTTGAGCTCCTGAATCACATCCTGCCTGTCTGTCAAAAGATGCCTGTAGTTATGCATCACATCTATTTATCTTGGGGTACCAGCACTTAATGGCTAGCTGGCTTTCTATGCAAAAGTGCTCATGTTTATCTATCTATAATCTTTGTCTTTGGAGCAAATGATCGAAGGGCGCTGATAGTTCTGCAACTGCAAATGTCCTAGTTGTTTTAAATTTGTGTATTAAAGTTCACTTGTTTGTGTTTACTGATGTGTTTTAAGACCTCCTATAACACCTGGACTATTAATGCATAAAATGAGGAAATTATTATTATGTTTGTTTATTATAATAAAATGATTCGGTGTATTTATTAAACAGAGCACCTCCTGATGGATGGAACACTGCTGCAGGGCGCTGTTCACTCCTCAGTGCCCACACTGCAATCCTCAGTGTGGTCATGTGCCTTTGGATTCTGTCCACCTCCATTCAGTCCAGAACCACACACACACACACATACACAGGCCTGTAGCTGGTGAGGTGTAGAGGAGATGTGTACTCTCCTGATGCGCTCAGCAATTGCTGACTGTGGAGCTCACAGCGAGGTGCAGAGGCGGAAGCTAGACGTGCTGACTGAATGTAGTGGCACCCTTTTCTTTATATCACTTTTACTGTAATACATTATTTCCAAATATAAGAGTAATAAGGGATTATCACACCATCACAGCTTTCCCAAAAGTAATTGGAATGAAAACATTCACGCGCATGTAGTTGTTTGATATTTTGATTTGGGGTATACCCCATTATTACAATACATTCCTTTTTTTTTTTTTATGTAAAGGATCACTGATAAAAGTGGCTTAAAGGAGTATATAGATCAAAGCTCTTGTTTCTTGTGTGTGTGTGTGTGTGTGTGTGTGTGTGTGTGTGTGTGTGTGTGTGTTCTGATGAAGTAGTCTGAAAATGCATGTTGATTTGTCTCTCTGTGTGATTCTCAGTCTTTATCTCTCTGTGGTTCTCTTAAAATCTCTCTTTGTTTCTCTCATTTTTTTTACAATAGTGAAAGTTTTTTTTATAGTATGTTGCAAATTAAATATTTTCAGAGTATTCTGTTAGTATGAAGTGATGGACTTTACTATATATACTACATATTAACCTGGCATCAGGTCAGTACTAGGAAATTCCAGACCAGGTCTGTGATGTATTGGCCGAGCGTTATCGAGTAAACTAATGAGGTCCTTTACGGCTTTTTTGTAACATCCCTCAGTAATTCAAGAATGTATTCTCTTTTGTAATTTGTGTTGAGGTATCAGCGAAAGCATTCACGTTACTTGTTTATTTATTTGATTATTTATTTTTATTTATTTTTAATTTCTTTTTAAAAGTGTTTGGATAGAGGTGAGGATAATAGAATTATAGAATAATAAAAGAGTTGCTGTATTAGTGATCCTTACAGCATAATTTGTATGTAATGTAATATGTTTAAGCGATACAGAGCTTATTTTAACATAAATGACCATAAAAACCACTTGGCTTGAAGTGGTCTTCACAGATTACTGAACTGTGTCCGAAAGGAAACGTTTTCAGAGTAAGGCCTGTGCTGATGTTATGTTTTCTGTAATTTCTGCGCTTGTTGTTTGTGCAGCCGTGTGCCTTGCACTCCGCTATTTTTCTGGCGACACACAGCTCAGCACTGGCCGATAGTGTTATCTTATACTAGTGTCTGCTGCACGCAGCTCAGCCAATAGGACAAAACAATGAGTTTGTGTCACTACCAGGACTGGAACAGCCAATGAAGACCACATGTCGCTGTGCATGCCTAGTAGAAGTAGTAGTAGTAGACTGGCGTTGTCTGACCTAACCACTGATGTCATACATGATTGTTTTAAAGCGCTAGTAACAAGTTCACCACAGATTCCCTTTAAAAAGCTACCAGCAGTCAACCTAATGTCAAACTTAAAAAAGAAATAAATAAATGAGGAGCAAAAAATAGAGAGCGAGAAAATGATGACTTTATTTGAAGTTTGTGGTTTGGTTGAGTGTTGGTGGGCTGGAGGAAAAAAGTTACCGACCAGTCCGAACTGGGAGATTGCGGCCCGCTCAACAGCCAGTCAGATTGCATGTAGTGTGGTTGCCATATAATAAGAGAATTTATTATTGTATAATTATTTTTTCTTGTTTGTTTTACTTATTTTAATTATGTTATTGTGTTATGTTATTAAACTTATTTTATTATTTTTTTCTTATGCTATGGTTTTTGTTTTAGCAATTAGACTCATTTCAGCATTAATCCTGGTTAATCTGTGTGTGTGTGGTTAGCAGATCACGTTGGCTTGGCCGTGTTGTATTTCAAAATCTCTTAGTTGGGTTATTGATAGTGGAATCTCTAGTGTACACACACCCTTACACGAGACTCCACCTGAGCTGTTTATCCTCTTAATAACAGCATGACATCTCCAACACGCGCACACGCACGCACGCACAGTCCCGACATAACCTCACCATGCTCATTCGAACACTTTATTTCATTCCAGAGTTCAGCCCCCGTCTCAAATAATTAATCACACTCACATGAGAGACAGAGGGTCAACATACGCGCAGGCGCGCACACACACACACACACAGTAACTATTAACAATAATGTGTGTGATATAATCTGTTTTTTTCCCCGTCTTTTATGCCTCCTAGGCTAAAACCATGCTCAGGGTAAGAGTCTGTGTTGTGACTTGGTGTGTGTGTGTGTGTGTGTGAAGTTACATTTCCAAGGAATGCTTTAAACATGAACACACACATGCATGTTCTTCCTGCTCCATCTCATTGCTTTGTGTGTTGTACGATAACAGTTACGAAACAGTTTAGGTCATGTTTGATTTCTGAGCTGCAAGGCTGATGCTAATGTAAATGATGGGTGATGCATGCTTGTTTCTGCATGTCTCAGACCACATTCACTTTCTTAGTGACTTAATTATATTAATGTTTAATTAATGCACTGAATTACTTTAATGTTTATGAAAACATTACTTTCAGTGTTTATGTAATTGTTTTTCTGCTTAACTGTATTAATGTATGCAACTTTTTTGTGTGAATGAATTATTTGTAATTATTGTTTACATATCGTATATCAACAATAATTACAAATATTAACTCACTCACACAAGTTGTGTACGTTAATACAGTTAAGCAGGAAAACAATTACATGAACACTGAAAGTAATATTTTTATAAACATTAAAGTAATTCCGTGCATTAATTAAACACTAATATAATTATACACATTATGATTATATGACAGTTTTTATTCATAAATCTGTAATTTGAAATGTGTGTTTTATTCATGGAATATGAAGTTTAAGTGAAGTATTATTCAGCACTGC
This sequence comes from Tandanus tandanus, assembly GCA_039654325.1. Lineage (NCBI taxonomy): Eukaryota > Metazoa > Chordata > Actinopteri > Siluriformes > Plotosidae > Tandanus > Tandanus tandanus. The sequence goes on from JBCNYH010000026.1 coordinate 31,956,603, forward strand.
ATTGTTATAAATTACACTGATTAATTTATCTGTACTATGCATATCTCCTTTATATCATGATTCTCTGTTAAATGTTATCATTAATTAAATATATACTATATAGTTACATTAGATTAGTCTGAAGTGCATATGGTGGTTTGGTTAAGAAAAAAAAAATCATTGCCGCTGATTAAACGTTTGATCCAGTTGCCGGGGTCATGGAGGCAGAGAAAATAATGGCAGGCACTTTCAGAAAAATAGCATGTAAATAACAACACGGCTGCATTAAAAAGGGCATGGCGCATGGAAAAAAAGGCATGCCGCTCATGTGAAAGGCAAGGCGCTGCGCCATGCCAAAACAACCTAGCTGGAACACTGCTACATCCATAGACTCCATACCTAGGCTCTCTTTCATAGACCACATCTTCTAGAGCCTACTCAGTGGACTCCGCCCTCTAGGTCCCCTCCCAGTGGACTCTGCCCTCTAGGTCCCCTCCCAGTGGATTTTAGGACCGTGCCCCACGGACCCCGCCCTCTGGGTCCGTACCCCACGGACTCTATCCCCGGACCTGTTTTTCAATAAAAAGTGAATAGTATAAAATAGAAGTATAAAATCACTCTCCGAATACATACATGCTTGTGTGTGAGATCATGAAGAATAAAAAATAAGGTATTGTGTAAATGTGAGTCACAGAGTGAGGTGTGTGTACGTACAGGAGCTGTAGTGTAACTTTATTAATCGTTCATATGACCCTCACTAAACTTGACATTAGTGATCTGTTTTTTTTTGGTTTTGTGGAGATCACTCTGTGTGTAGGTGAGAAGTGCACTAGAACTCATTCCTTATGTAGTGCATATATAAAGGGAGTGTGTAGATGTAGCTAAAAGCTTTTCTCAGGTAATATTACTCTAGAGTTCAGAGTGTGTTGTGTATTTTTGTTGTGTGTCTGTTTAAAACATTGAAAATTATACATAGTCCCTCGATTTTCACAGGATCAAAATTATTTGGACAATTGACTAAGAAGAGTACCATGGCCAGCTGTGGCCTGTTCTCCTGTTATTGTATTTGTCAGGACAAATTAGGAGAAAAAAATTCTGGAATTAATTCCAAGTCTTAAAGCATTTGGTAGTTGTTAATTAGAACTGTCCATCTGAGGTCCATTGATGCAAAGGTGATGCTAGTTTATGCAGAGGTGGTCATCATTGTATTGAAAAAGCAAAATAAACCTATCATGAGAGATTGCAGAAACTTCGGGAGTGGCCAAATGAACAAATTGGTACATTTATAAAAAGGAAAAAAAAATACACTGGAAAGCTCTTTCAAGGAGGTGGGTGTGGTGTTAAGTCTACAACCAAGAGAAGCTCCCTGAATGTAAATGAAGAGGGTTTACCTTAAAAGGCAAACCAATGGTAACATTCAAGAACAGAAAGGCTGGATTGGAGTTTTTCAACTTGCATCTAAAACGCCTTTCCAGTGCTGAAACATGACTCTTTGGATGGGTGAAACCAATATAAACCTGTACTAGGATGAGAAGAGAAGAGTGTGGCGAGGGAAAGGAAGGACTCGTGAACCAAAGTGCTTATGATACCACATCATTTGTCAGACATGGTGAACATGGGCATGTATGGCTACCAGTGGAACTGGGGCGCTGATGTTTCTTGATTATGTGACTGCTGATAGAAGAAGCAGGATGAATTCTGAAGTGTATAGAGCTATACTTTCTGTTCAGTTTCAGTCATATATTTCAAAACTGATAGGATTTCGCTGCTGAATGTTTGCACTACATTCACATTTTCATTTCAGATGCATTGTGGTGGTTACAGAGACAAAATAACATACTTGTTGTGTAACTATCCATCTCTTTACTAGATTACTTTCAAATGTTTTTTTTGGTTATTATAATTTAATAGCTTTACTTATTCGTTTTCTCATTTACATGTGGTTTGCTTATTTATTTATCATAATTCCTGTTCATATATCACTTTTTATTAACTTGATGAAATATTTATTTTAGTTTTTTTTTTTTTTTTAATTAATTCACCCAGTAGACTTAGTGGTGAAAGAATGATGCATGAGGTGTGTGTGTGTCTGTCTGTAGGATTCGTGGTGGGTCAGTGTGGACTGTACCAGGCCGTGGTCATGTTCTTGGTGGCGTATTTCATCATCAGCATGACCGTGCTCTCCATCTGTGCCATCTCCACCAATGGAGCCCTGGATGCCGGAGGAGCTTACTGTAATGTCTTCAACAGTATTATTATTGTTATTATTATTATTATTATTACTACTACGCTGCTGAGCTGTTCTGAATTCCAGATTATGGTTGGTCGGATAGTGTTTATGAATTCTCTAGAATATCAGCGCTGATAGTAATGCAGCTGCAAATCACAGGTTGCTGTGTTATCTTTTGTATACTAACAGCACACTCGCAGAGATCAGTACATAGAATACTGTACTAATAACAAACAGTTTTTTATTTTGTAAGAGTCAGGAGTAAAGCTGTAAATTCAAGTTTTGTTATATCTTCCGAACAGAGAAGTTTACAGTTCTTTGTCTTATTAACTTAACGAGGGGTGGGGGGTTGGGGGGTGGTGATGAGGGAACTGCTTTTTATAGCTGCTATAACTTAATTCCCAACAGGGACGAAATCATTTTATTAAATTTAATTACAGATGATTGAAAACAATGTGTTCTCTAATTTAAATATAACTAATTGTTGTGTTGTTTCTGTGATATTATGATATTATGGTTTGACTTTTGGTGTGTGTGTTTGTAGATATGATCAGTCGAGCGTTAGGGCCTGAGTTTGGTGGCAGTATTGGGATCATGTTTTTTTTCGCCAATGTATGTGCCAGTGCACTTTATGTGCTCGGGCTTGTGGAGGCCATTCTTGCAACCTTTGGACTTCCAGAAGGTACGTGTGTGTGTGTGTGTGTGTGTGTGTGTGTGTGTGTGTGTGTGGGCGCTCCAGTGTCATTGGAAGAGTACTGGTGTAAAAGTTAACAGCAGTAATGCTGATGACTACAGCATAATAAAGAACATATGTCAATTTTCAGTACCTCGTACTAGGTCTGAGCGATATGGCCTAGAAATAAAATCTCAGCCTACACACAATTTACCATTCCGACATTTTTTTTTTTTTTTTTTTTTTGTGTAAAGTTTTATTTTCAGTATCAACACAGAGAAGAACATCAAACATGTTTATTGAATTAAACCATCTTTTGAGACCTTGGATGGGACCCTGCAGAATTTACGGAGCCTTTAAAGCAAAAATAAAAATCTTGTGCTTCGTGTGCTCTGTGTTAATTGGCCGGTTTTAAAGTGAATCTTGATTTTCATTTTGCTTCCTAAACCAAAAATTCTAATTAATCAATTATTTAATTAACCAATTAATCTACATAATGCACTTCACCCTCGACTTCCCGAACCCCTATTTCCCGGATTTCGGATTTCCCGTTCAAAATCCGGTGCCGGACATTATTTGGTATTGCCGTAAAAATGCTCGGACAAGTCCGGGAATCGATGATGGAAGTCCGGGTCGGTCATGATTTTCAAACTTCCCTCCTGTCCGGCCAGTTCCCCTCCGAGTGGATGGACGAAAATGAAGCAGCAGAGGGGCACGAAATAATGTCCGATGAACAGATAGTGGCATCAGTGACGGGAGAGCGAAGTGAAAGTGAGGACAGTGACGTTGAGCCGGAACCCACATTTAAAATGACCAGTATTGTGTATTGAGTGTTGGATAAGTGTGTAAAAGACCGGGACTGCTGCTGAATAAATCGAGGTATGAATCGAGGGTGAAGTGTACTTGCCAATTAAGACAAAGTGCAACTTATTTATTAACCAATCAAAACAGACAAAGATATCTAAAAAAAATAAAGTGTAATTACAGTTAATAAAAATGATTATAACATTAATAGTTTATTTCTTTTCATATATTTCTCCTCCTACACACAGATGGATTCGGCTCCGCCCCTCAGTATGCAGTGATGCCTGTTGGTTACTGGTGGTCTCTGCTGTACGCCAGCGTTATCCTGCTGCTGTGTGTGTTGGTGTGTTTGATCGGTGCTCACATCTATGCCAAGGCCACATTCCTCATCTTCATGGTGGTGATGGTGGTGCTCTTCACCATCTTCATCAGCTTCTTCACAGTCAGACCTCGCAACATCCCACTGCCCAGCATGCTGGGAAACTTTAGCTCCGCCCCCACTATAGCCAACTTCACTGGCTTCAAACTAGACACGCTGCTCGGAAACCTTAAAGGTGTGTGTTTCTGTCTGTTGGTGGTTTAGGACATCCTACTGAGGTGGTTTGGTGCTTGGTTAAGAGTGGACAGAGTCTAATCTGGATTTCTAGAAATGGGACTCCAATTGGAATTTCACATAATGTATATGGGAGCAGCCTAACTGTAGAACCTGTAGTACCATATATTACTATTAATACCATGTATAAATTATATTACCATGTGAACCCTGTGGTACTACGTGGTAAAATGTAGAACTTGTAGTACCATGTAGAACGCCTTAATCACACAGACTTGCACTCAGATTGTTCAGAGCAATGATTACTTTTATGTAAAACAAAAATCATTTTAAAGCCATTATATAAAATATGAAGTTATAGTGTGTGTGTGTGTGTGTGTGTGTGTGTGTACACATGCATGTGTCTGTAGCGGATTACACAGTGGACTACACCACAGGAACGATGATGACGTTCGCTAGTGTGTTTGCGGTCATGTTCAACGGATGTACTGGAATTATGGCCGGATCTAACATGTCAGGTGTGTGTGGATAAAGATTTACTTAATATAAATCATATTGTGTGTTTATGTATTTAATTTTCTAGAATTTGGTGTTTAATATATTATGTGTGTGTGTGTGTGTGTGTGTGTGTGTGTGTGTGTGTGTGTGTTAGGTGACCTGAGGAACCCAAGTTACTCCATCCCACGTGGAACGATCACTGCCGTCATCTTCACCTTCATCACCTACAACCTGCTCAGCTTACTGGTGGCCTGCACCTGTGACAGGTACACATGCACACACACGTGACGTGTACTATGCCTCAAATCAGTGTTCTGATGCTATTTGTTTCTGAGTATGTGGACTGTGACACTTTTATTTATTAACCACAAACTTTTTTTCACTGCAAGAAATAATTGTATATATTATGTGTGTTCTGGGTGGCACGGTGGCGTAGTGGTTAGCATGTCTGCTTCACAGCAAGAAGGTCCTGGGTTCGGGTCCTGGGCTCGACGAGGGTGTTTCTGTGTGGAGTTTGCATGTTCTACCTGTGCTTGTATGGGTTTCCTCCGAGTACTCTGGTTTCCTCCAACGGTCCAAAGACATGCACATTAGGGTAACTGGCTGTTCCAAATTGCCCCTGGGTGTGTGCAGTTTGGCAAATGAGTAAGAATACATGTTCTATTAGTGTCCTGCAAAAAAAAGTCTACTTTTAAAAGTTTTTCTAGTTCATTTATTTATTTTTCTTAGTTTTATTAGTTAATAAAAAGTAACGTTTCAGCATAGAAATTTTTTCTCTATCAGAATTTTTTATCAGAAGGTAAAAACTGGAATAAGATTTAATCTCATTATAAAAATTATTATTATTATTAAAATGTCTCATGGTGCCTGGGTAAAATATTTAACATCACAGCAATGTTTCTTCTCACAGTTCTATACCACACAAGCAGATTAGTGTGTTTCTTCTGTCTGGAATTTATGCCACTTGCTCCTCACGTGATGTCTGTCTCTATCTCTGTGTGTTTGTGTCGAGGAAATGGGTACTGCAGAGCAGAACTGAGAGTCTCTCTCTCTCTCTCTCTCCTTTTTTTCTTTTCTTTTCTTTTTTTTTTTTTTTTTAAACCCTGCTGTATTGAAAACTGTTCTCTGGCCTGACTTCATTCTCCTCAACTCAAAGCTCTGTAATCTCACTACTGCCTTTAACAACAAAAGTTTCAGCTTTCTGTAATGCAGTCCTCAAAGCTGGGTGTAGTAACACTTATTCTCACTCATTCTCCAAATATTTCATTTAAGGCTAACAAGCAGGATTTTATATGGAGAGGAGCAGAAGTGTTCTCATCAAATCCACATCCTGATTTAAACCCGTGCAAAGCTGTAAATTTCCATTTACGTGATAAGTTGTACAATTACAATGAAATCCTTGTATACACACACACCTGGGGAGCATAAACCTGCACCAAGCCAAAAAAGAAATTACACAGCACCCCCTGCAGGTCCTGCTGTAATACCACACTTCCACAAAATCAGCCTGTCTCATAATGAATGAGATGAAAGAATCTTTAAAAAAATGCCTGGATATCGATGATCTGGATCATCTCCAAAATGTATTGATCTCCTCCTTGTTCAAAGCCCTACTTCTGGTGGACATTTTATACAAATCTGTACATTACTCTTTGCATAATCCTGATAAAAACAAACCGACTAATGGTGAAACTTAACCTCACTGGAGGAGGTAATAAGGGATGGTGTGATGATCAGTACGGTTTTATCAATGGCTGGGAGTTGTAGTCATGAAATAGTTAAATTTTGATCATTTAATGATGCATCGTCCAGCTCTGCTTTACTCTTGTCATGGCTAGTCTAGTTGTAGCTTTGGACAGAAGGAGAGGTCTTCAGGTGGTCTCCAACCTTCACTGAGTGTTTGGACCATCCCTTGTCCTGGCAGTCATTGACCAACTGTTATTTGCTGTCTTTCCTTCCTGCTACCTCCTCACAGCCCTCTTCCCAAAGTACCGTCGGCTTCAACAAAATTTTCTTTCCCTCTTGACCAGATAACCTTATCTGGCCTTAAGTTTGTGGACAGCATGATGTCAATGTCACGGGACAAATGAGCTTCCTATCCAGGTTGATTCTTATCTCCCATCTCTTTGCTGACTTTTTGCTGAAACACAGTTTTCTTTAATGTTCTGTGTCCTGATCGGTGCTTTGCAACCATCAAAGCTGTACATTTACAGATGCCTTCAGGACCGGGGTTTACACAAATAAATGGTAAGTGCGGCAAGATAGTAATATGAAAAGCTGCATTATTGTCTTATTGACTTCAAGACAGAGAAAGAAATTCTGGTGAGGGAACGTCCGTTTATCGCTGCTGGAGTGGAAATGAGCAGGAACTAGCTTGTTTCTCTGTCGTTCTGCAATTTTAAATGAAACTGTAAACAAGTGTAATGTATGTTAGATATTTTTCTTTGGGGACCTGGGTTAAATGCCGACGTCTTATAGCATGTGTAAAATGTAAACAGAGATTAAAGGGAAATTTGCTCGTTGAGGTGTGCACTGAAGTTCCTCTTTCAGAACGCAAATGACGAAAGGATCTGTTTATATTTGGAGTTCTTCCGTTCTGTGACCATGAAAAAGTGTTCATCTCTTTTCAAACACAAAATACTGAGCGGTTGAGAAGCTTGAGGGCTTCAGAGAGAAACGTGTACCGCAGTCTCATTTAATACCAAATTGATATTCTATCATATCGTATTACAACTTTATTTAAAGTTTAAATATTTAAACTTTCTATTTCTCACTTAAAACCTGAAGTTCTCAAGAAATCTTTGGTTTTGTTTATTATCCCCCGGTGTATAGCGCGGTGGATGTAATCATCAGTATGTCCGTCTGTAATCATCTCAGTTCTGGGCCAGAACTTAAACTGTTTAAGACTTCTTCATTAAACTTTGCAGTAACTTTTACTAGTAGTGCCTTCTGATATTTTAGGATTTCTGCAATTTATATTTACTTCATCTTTCCATTTCAACCAGTTTACCTTCCAAGAATATAGGTGGTGTTATTTGTCAGGGCGGAACTTGAAAACTTGACCATCGTTTTGATTATTCACTGTAATTGTGCCTTTTTTCAGGCCATTTGTAACCTCTTTATTATCCCCCAGAATATAATGCAGGGGTATGAAGTCATTGGTACGTCCATCTGTGATCATTTTAGTTCCGGGCCAGAACTCGGAAACCTCTTTGGAGATTTCATCATTAAACTTGTTAGTTTCTTCTACTAGCTAGTGTAGATGTGTCTTTTATTATTTTAGGTTTTTTCATTTTATTTTTTTTTTCTCTTCCTGTTTCCATGACATGTAACATGTAAGAATTATGGGTGGTGTTTGTTTCCGGGCCAGAACTCACAAACCGTTTCAGATTTCTTTATCAAACTTGATTGTTATTTTAATTGTGCAGTGTAGTGCCTTTTATTATGTAGGTAATGTAGTAAAGTACTCTCCTTAAACTCACTGGAATTCATTCTCGGTTCTCTCCGATACTGTTTGGAAATTCATGCCTATGAGTTCAGGGGTCATGATGTGTTCGAGTGGTCAGACAAATAAACAGTGTGAGAACTTAGGAGTTTCCGAGTTATCATTAAAACATTGTGGTGGTGTTTGAGTACGTTCTTATTGTCATCCTGATAATTCTAACAGGACTTGAGGGCGGCATTAGATTGCTGGGGGGTGGAGCTTATCTGTAACACTATCAGTGGATATATAGGTCAGGTCAAAAGTTCTGCATATCACCCTGACTTCCTGTTATAGAAGGAAATACTCAGTATACAAGATCCAGTCATCTTTTTCCAGTTATCTGATAAACTTAACGCCATGTGAAATACTTAATTCTAATAAATAATCCGCCCGTTTTAAATCAGAATACTTTATTGATCCTGGAGGAAATTGTGTAATAAAACAATAAATACAAGAAAAAAAAAAAGTTAAAGTAAGAAAAAAAAAAAAGAGTTAAAAGTACGGGAAGGGCAGGAGCGACTGAAAAGGCTGCATGCCTGTTAACGCATGCGTACTAATTTAAACCCAGTCAGTCAAAAGTTTATTATTATTGTTATATATTTTTATTGGAAAAGCACATTTCTCTGCGTTAAAGTGTATACCTGTGACTCGTCTCGCAGTTGGCGCAATGAGTGATGGATTAGCCAGTGCAGACCTTCTGAGGTTTAACGAGCCAGGCTGGAAGGAGGTAAGGAAACAAAACCGACGGAAATCCAACAGATTAGTCAGATTCAATTAGCCACGATAAATTATTAGATCTTAAAAAGTTCAAGATTTTATTAAAGCCATCAGTCAACGTCTCATCAGCGGCGGCTCAGAATGTCATCCTCCAGTTACCGTGGAGATCATCCTCTGGTCGCCATGGTGATGAGAAGACTGTAAATGAGGATGGTGATTAAGCTTTAATGATCCGTTTTTCTGAGCGTGAGGTGGAAGGATAAAGATTTTCTCAGGTTTGACTAGTTTATAAAGATGACCAAGATGACAAAGAGAAGTAAGATGTAGTGCCTGGACTTACCAGAAGATGGTGCTGTCTTCTGCTCAAAGACATGGAAATTCAAGGTGGTGAAGAAACCATAAATCTACTACAGCTCTGAGGAAACATTAAGCAGCTGGGAGATGGACGGATGGATAAGTTTAATGTTAAAAAAAATCTACTGAATTCATGGCTGAAGGTGAAGGCTGACGTTTCTGAGTTGCCCACAGATCATATGGCGAACCTTCATAATCCTCACATGAGTTGTCCTGAAACTCAACACGCCATGACCCAGTGACCTCACACATACTCATACATTGAGACTAACAGCCAGATCAAGATGAAAGAAACGCGTTCAGAAGGTTTCCGTTTCAGGTAAAATGATTCCTCGTGCTCCCTGAACCACTCTTTCATTATTTGAATCCCCATTTTATACCCACGCCATCTTGTCAAAGGACCTTTTCTTCCCTTATGGCGTGGGTATAAAATGGGGATTCAAATAATGAAAGAGTGGTTCAGGGAGCATGAGGTATTGGAATCCTGGCCTTAACCATACTGAAAGTTGTTGGGATGTGCTGGAAAAGACTTTATGGAGTGGTTCGTTGCTGTTAGCCTTGCTTTATAGCATGTGATCATCATGCCATTGTTTCAACAAACTTAAGCAACATAACATTTATTTCCATCCAGTGTTGGGTTCATTTCTCACAGGCGTCTTAAATTGATGAGGGGAAAACTGAACCACTCCATAAAGTCTTCTCCAGCACATCCCAAAAACTTTCATTAGGGTTAAGGACTCTGGGGTGCCTGTGAAAATGATTCCTCGTGCTCCCTGAACCACTCTTTCATTATTTGAGTCCCCATTTTATATCCGTGCCATCAGGG
>JBCNYH010000026.1:31973972-31984386 GCA_039654325.1 Tandanus tandanus
CCGGACCAACTGGAGCAACAATGCCATGGAGATTACATGCTGTGATCAAGGATAAATGCTCTCCATGAAAATATTAGTGTGTGACTTTTTTTTTTTTTTTTTTGGCCGAGCACTGTATTTAACACTTGCCAAATTGTGTTGGTATATTCTACATGGGAACATTTTAAGCAAAAAGTGCATTAAAAGTTTTATGGTTTATTTTTTTTATTTTAAAAAATTTAATCGGGGGAAGGGGCAAGTGATTTCTGAGTGCAAGCAGGTGCATATGAGCTGTCTCTTTAGCTCTAAGAGTTTAAGCATATTCTATGCAGAAACATAAATAAAAGCGAAGTAAAATTAGATTTTCATAATTTATTTTTACTTAAATTAACCATAACTGAGGCAGGTCAGGTGAGTTCTGTGCTTTGAGCCAAGCTAAGTGCTATATAGCTAATAATGTCTGTTTAGCCTACTTAGAGTTTAATGCATTCTACAATAAGACGTTATGTAAACTGCACTCTGTAAAGAGTATTATATACTACACAAGAAAAAAATGGGGGGGGAAAATGTAGTATTATATACTACACAAGAAAAGCAAACTAAAAGGTGATGGTTTTTTGTGGGCCAATCAGATTGCAGCATTTCTGTGTAGCATATAATATATTATATTGTATTATATATTATTACCTATGCACATAGTCTAACCCAAAATCTGTGTGTGTGTGGGTTGCTGGGGTTTATGTATTCATTACAGGGTGAGTGTGTAATTGTGTTAATTCAAATCCAGCATACTTCTTTTGTTCAGCTATCTCCACCACACAGCTTTCAAGCGTCTGATTTATTTTTTTTTCTCTCTCTCTCTCTCTCTCTCTCTCTCTCGTCCATTCTACCTCTCATTCCAAACAGTTTGTATCAACACGTCTCGCTGCTGCCTGCTTTCTGTCCCCTTGTTCCCTCACTGCCTTTGTCCCTGTCTTCATGTCCTGCTATCACAAGGCTGCAGAAATAAAGCTCTGGCTCCTGTCCTCTCTCTCTCTCTCGTTATTTCTGTCTATCCACTTGCTCTCTGAAGCATATAGAGAACAGCAGGACAGAGGGGAAAAACCGGTGCCTGAAAGAGGAAGGTTAAGACAGATCAAGAGATTGGGGAAAGCGACTGGAAGAGAGCATCCAAACACTAAAAAAAGGAGAAGGCAGAAATAAAGGAAAGAAGATGTGATGGAGAGAGAGATGCAGACAGACAGAGAGAGAGATGGATAGAGTGCAGTCGAGATCTCTGCTGGGCTTGTTAGTTATTGATTTCATTTAATGATCCGCAGCCTGACTTTCCCCAGGGAGCATTTAACTCAACCTCTCTTTCTCTCTCATACTCTCTCTCTCTTTGTTTTTGTGCTATTTCTCTTTTTATTTCTCTTTTTATTTCACACTCATTCCTTGCCCTTTTCTCGCTTTCTTTCTTTCCCTCATATCTCCATTTCTTTTTCTCTCTCTCTTTGTGTCTGTGTATCTCTTTAAACTGTCTGTCTTTCAGTCTTAATCTCTGTCTGTTTCTTTAAACTTTGTTCTTTTTTAAAATTACTCCATGGTCTCACACACACACCTACATGTTGGAAGTGGATTGTATAGATCGGAATGAAATGTTAAGTAAGGGGATGGTAGGGATGGGAACAAGATGCTGGGAAGGGGGACAGTATGGATGGGGAGGGGGGCGGTAGGGATGGGAAGGATAGAACGGTGACAGTTTTTTTTTGTTTGTTTTTTGGCGGTTTTTGGTAAGGGAATAATAAAGATAGTAATTCAGTAATATGGAAGGGAGTGATGGGAATAGAATGGATCTTTATAAAAAGAATGGTAAGCTGAAGATGAGTAAATGAAAGAGTGTAGACAGATGGTTGGATAAAGGAAGGTTTAGACTGATGAAATGATGGCTGGATTAAGTGATGGATAAAGGGTTCGAATAATTCCCACATGAACAGATGGAATGCTTGGATCGATGTGATGGTAGAAAGATGTTTAAATAAAGAGATGGATAAATGATTGGATATGTGACACCAGTAAACTCTTTAAAGTCTGTTTTTTCCCCTTGTGTATTTCATTTAGTATATAACACGTACATGTGCGCGCATGCACACACACTTTCTCTTTTTTTTTTTTTTGTTCTGTTTCTGTCAAGAGCTCATTCTAACTTGGTTGAATCGATATTGAGTAAAATGCCAGGGGACAGACAAAACACTCATACACCCATTCCTGCTTTCTTTTTCCACACACACACACACACACACACACTTACTTTGCAGTGGCTGTTTGGAGCTGTCATTGTTGGATGAATTCAGTACTTATATGTGAAATTAATTTCTATTAACAGACATGTTATGGTGTGTGTGTGTGTGCGTGCGCTTGTTTTCAGATCTTGGGTCAAACTGAACTGTAATTAATAGGCTTGTGATAAGTATTAAAGTGACTCAACCTGAAAAGGGACGTGAGGAGAGAGATAATGAGAGAGAGTGAGTGTGGCGGGCGGGGGGAGGTGTGAGTTGAACTACATACAGTAAAGGAAATTAAATATAATAGAAATGGAGTCTGCCATAATCTAATAGAAGGAAAGGGGAAAGTATGGATGAGGATGGAGTGGAACTGTGGAGGTGGAAGAACCAAAAGTTTTAGGACACCCTCATTTTTTTCAGTATTATTGAAATTGAAGCAGCACAAATCCAGTGCAGAAGGTACAGAGGTAAGAGATATGTCATATCTACCTTCGATGAAAAGACCAAGATGGTGGGCTTCAAATCATGGACTGTCCAGAACAGTCTCCAGACTTGAACCCCATCAAACTGGTTTGGGTTGAAGTGGAGAGAAGGGTGAAGGCAAAGCAACTAACAAGTTCAACAGATTTAGGGGAACTTGTGTACCAGTGTTGGAAAGAACCCCCAGAACTGTACAGAGTGCTGGAACTGTGTAAATCTCAGTAAAAACTGAAAAACAATGGAGATTTTCACAAACTTTTGACCGGTGATGACTGGATTCAGTGTTTCAGGGAAAAGAGGAATTGGAGCCCAGTGTTTCTAACCTTTCTACCCCTCTCACTGTCTTCTGCAGGGCCCTGTTACAGAGGGACTACAGTTTCCTGCGGGACATTAATCTTTGGCGTCCGTTCGTCACCATCGGCGTTTACTCCTCCACTCTCTCAGCCGCCATGAGCAACCTGATTGGCGCCTCACGCATTCTGTATGCACTCGCCAGGGATGACCTGTTTGGTGAGAATGTTCTCTGACCTCTTGTGCTTTGAGTTTGAAGTATTTTTGAAAGCCAGTTCTGTGACTCATTTTGTTGCAGTGGCCCAGGTCTTAAGGGAACTTGGACGTTGGGAGTTATTTGATCAGTCAGGGAGCTGGCATTCTCAGTGGCCACAGGAAACTGACTTGTTACTAATGCTACTCGTTATGGTGCATGAATGATTGAAGGTCACTTCAGTAGAAACCCAATATCTCTCAGGCCTATAACTGTAAAGCAGCTTTTTATTAGCTTCATGTGCTCTAGCTGAGCAAACCAAACACACGTGGTGATGTCCCTGTTTTTTGTTTTTTCAATCCTTGCGTCAGCTGTGCCAAGGTTTCAAATGATATCAAAACTTGAAAATGACCACTTTTAAGGCTCCACGAATGCAGCACAACCTTCTATGTGGTCGGTAATGATTACAGGATGGAGAACTTACATGGTGGTGTGGCAAGTACTTATCTCTTTCTTGTTAACTTTTGCGTGAGCTACGCGGAAGGTACTGCTTCCTGATTTGGTATTGCAGGAAACTGTGTGTGTCTGTCCACGAGTGCACGCTTGGTCCTAGTGAACTGCAGACAGACAAACACATGAAATGCTTACAAAACATCTTGCTCAAGGTAAGAAGCAGCTCTGTGTGCCCACGCGTTCTGTAAAAATGCTTCCTTAATACATTTCAGCGAAGACGGGGTCGAAAATCTTAATCGTCTAGATGACTTTAATTGGTGCCACGTGAAAGGTCAGTGAACATGTGTGTTCTCTCTAACAGTTATCTTAGAACCTGTCAAGTTCCTTGTAAGTGACCAGCAACGCATCATTTGAGTGGAGGGATAACCCTCCAGCATTACCCTGTGATCAGGCAACTAACGGTGTAAGAGTGATCCCTAAGTCCAGTGAATCTTCCCGTAATGCAGCACATTAGCTGCCACATGCTAACATTCGCTAATTCCACTTCCCTTTTTATAGAGCATCATTACTTTTAGGTTTATTTATCTTAACTTATAGATTTATATTCCTTCAAATCATTAATAAAAAATGCAGTAACAGATCGACAGTCACGTGATTTGAAGCAGATCAACCTCAAAGTGATTAAACAATAATTGCTAGTGATACGAAGTGGGCTGGTATGGAGGGAAACTGCTCACAACTGTCAAGCAATGCGATTGAGGCAACTACCAATGAGAGTAAGAGGATATTGTTGCATAGAAAATGACACCAACACAGAGTCGCCCCAAAAAATTTACGACTGTAAGGAAACGCCATCCACGAACTTGGTTTGTATGTCAAAATAGAAGAACAGGTCATCACGGCGGTCTCTCACAACCCCTGAAACTTGCACTGATCTCCCACCAGAGCGAGATTATTTATAATGCAGAGAATTCTGATTTGCAGTTTTAGTGACACCTACATTCTCACCTTTTGGAGGCTAATTATTTGCACGTACTTTATAAATGATTTTCCCATATGAGAAACTAACTGAATTTTGTATAAATTCAAATGCGAATGATTTTATAGATAAATAGTCATGTCCTGAGAGATAAACCACGCCCAGTGTGCGCTGACTGCATGTTTGTTAGTGGACTTGTCTGATTAAGGCAGTATTGTCACCCCTTTTTTATTTATTTATTTTTTCTTCTTCATCCTGTTCTTTTCTTCTTTGTCTCATCCTGCAGGTAAAGTTCTATCTCCTGCTAGGAAAACCTCAGGCAATGGGAACCCCTGGGTCTCAGTCCTCATCTCCTGGTTCCTTGTTCAGGTGAGAGCGAGGGATGAATGGAATGAGGTGTGTGATGGAGAAATAAAGAATCCACTGGAGTGTGCTCTTTATTTAGGATTTCTTTCTCCCTATCGATCACTTGTACCCTGTCCTCACATCCTCTGCATCCTTCTTTCTATCACTCTTTTGCTCTCTTTCCATTCTGACCAGTTTCTTCAACAGATAATAGAGAGAAAAGGAGGTTTGTGTGGACAGAAAGTGTGAATTGAAGTTTTCTCTCTTTTTTTCCCCCCTTCTTTGAGTATTTCTGTCTCTCCACTTTCACACACAATGTCTTTGTGAACACCCACATGACCATTCCAGACATAATTAGTCATAAAATTTGATTTCCTGCTCCTCATGAAGATAATTATGATCATACATCTTGTACAAAAAAAAAATCTGGACCCTGTCCAAAATTGCCTGAGAGGTCAATTTGCAGCTAGCGAGGACGGTACATTCTGTCTCCTCTGTACAGCCGCCGAATAATAAAGTCTAAATTAATCAGTAAATGTAATCAAACGCTGTATTACTGCAGAGACATCGGCCTCATGTGTACCTCTGATATCAGGGTCGGCACTCGAAATGTGAAAGAGCTTTGAAACAAGTCAAGCCTGGAGTTTTTTTTATTAAAGTGACGATATTAGTGCTCTGGACTGTTTCTCTGAACAGCAGCTCAAAACATGCTAAAACATAAAATAAAAGAAATGAATAGATTAAAAAATAAAGTGACTTAATGGTGCGATTTAGGAAGCATTACTGTGATCACCCTGATTCGTCATTCCTCTTTTACTACAGAACAACTTCATTCATTCATTTTCTTAGCCGCTTAATCCCAGTTAGGGTCGCAGAGAGGTTGGCACCCATCTCAGTCGACTCTGGGGTTCACTCTGAATAGCTCACCAGGGCAACACACCCACACAACCATTCAAACTCACACCTAGGGGTGATTTGGACCAGCCAATTAGCCTACTATGCATGTTTTTGCACTGTGGGAGGAAACCATAGTGTCCGGAGGAAACCCACGCAAGCCCGTAGAGAACATGCAAACGCCTCACAGAAACGCCTGCGCCCGGGAATCAAACCCAGGACCTTCTTGCTAACCATTGTGCCACCGTGCCGCCCTCCAGAACAACTTTCTCTTTTTTTCTCTTAATGTACAGCGAGTTAGTTGCCGTTATCACTTGCGTTACAGCAGTTTGAAAAAGCTCTTTCCTCTCCGCCCTCTCTCTTCATTTCCACCCAAAATGGTGTTTTGGTGGAGGGTTTGTAATCACCAGCATTTGTGAGTCTGTCTATTTGTCTGTGATAAAATCCTGACCAAACACATGCACAGATTTTCTCCAAACTTGGTGGGAACACTGCACTGCCTGAGTCTCAAAGATGATTTGATTTTGGAAGGTCATGTTCAAAGGGGAAGGTCAGGACAAGGTCAAAACTTTTTTGGAAACGGAGGAATTATAACTTCAAAACAAGTGTTGATCGACATGCTGTTACTATGGAACACTAACCGGTGTTAATATCTCGAACATCATTATATAAGTACTTTTAAATGAGACAATCACCATTTAACCTTGAACGTCCTTGGAAGGTCACACCCTAGCCATCTTGTAAATCTTTCAAACGAGAGACTGTTTTTTATTTATTTATTTATTTTTGATCATTTTGGTCACGTCCTAATACTACAGAACTCTAAAGATCATAAGATGAACTCTTGGGTAATTTAAACCCAGTACCCAGTTTGGGCTGAAACTTAATGTAGAAACCACAAAGTGATTGATTCTGTCCTGAAGATGAACGTTATAGCTTTACCTCTGACTGTTACAAAGACTCCTTCCAAAAATGTTGCATCTCCTCCTTTTGGAAAACTTCATATGAAAGATCACACATCTTTTAAAAGGAAATCATTCATTTTAACCTTGCCTGAATGTTGAACACCTCAAACCACGCCTTATTCGACCACAGCACACACTTAACCAGAGCAAAGTACCTATGCTGGCTTCCTTAGGTCCTGCAGGAATCTCGCATCGCCCATGCCTGATGCCCCATGTTACACCATCCACCCACTGAGGTCAGGCTCCCTTCCGTGTATGGTAAAAGGCGTGCCTTACTTGATTTTTTTCTTTTTTTTTTCTTTATAGGGCAACACGTGTCAAGGTCGGTATCTTTTTTTATTCAATTCATAGATTAGGATCAGTTTTATTAAATGGTTTATGCAGGATGCCTTCCAGTCCAGCGGTAATTATTTTGATGAGCAACACCATGGTTTGGTAAGTAAATTAGTGCTGTTGCCTCAAAATCAGAAGGTTCTGGGTTTGAATCCTATGGCCAACTAGGCATTTCTCTGTGAAGTTGACACATTCTCACATTTTTTTGCATGAGTTTCCTCCAGGTCCTCTGGTTTCTTCCTACGGTCCAAAGACATGCACGTTAGGTACCTACCTACACTAAATTGCCTCAGTTGTGAATGTGAGCATTAATGGCCGAAGCAGTGGGGTTGCACAAGCTACTGCGATCGCAGAGCCAGTCCGAAGCCCGGATAAAAGGGGAGGGTTGCGTCAGGGAGGGCATCCGACTAAAAACCCCAAATGAACGGGAACAGCCAGAAGAATCCAGTGTCAGCTAGAAGAGTAGCAGTTCCACAGGAGTCCGTATTGAGTATAATGAGGTCTCAATCACTGGGCACTTTAGAAGAGTGGTCTGTATGTAGTTGATCCATCCCCATGCTGCTTTATTTAGAAATAATAATCTCTTTGTTACAATTATCTGTATTATATATTATTGCTCTGTAATCATCCACCATCCTTCTGCTCACTTCCCACTGAAATCTTCCTCTTATCCTCCTCTCTCTCTCTCTCTCACTTCTCTGATGGAGTGTGTATTGAAATATCCTCTCTCAGCCCAGAATAGTTCTGTGATTGTAAGGGACGCACTTCAATTATTCCTGCGGAGCATCATGATGTGACTTGAAACACCTCGGTACCTGGCCCGTGGCTTTGCATTAATGCTTCGTCAAACCATCTCATCTGCACTATTAAACTGAAGATAACCTCCATTAGATCCCCCCCTGCGCACACACACAGAGGAAGAGACACACATACTCACTGAAGGATGAGTTTATATAAAGAATGGCCCTCGGATTTAACAAATAACTCGCTGATGAGTATCTGTCCTTGGAGAGAACAGCTGGTTTTGTTGCAGTGCTTGTTCTCCGGATGGTATATAAGTTTGTGCATCACTTTATCACTGTTCCACTTTTTGGCTCATATTAGTCCTAATATTCTGCAGCTACATAGCATTCGTGATTGTAAATGAAAAGGTTATTGATGCGTCTGTGTAGAACATTAGTAGAGCTTATCTCAAGAACTTATGGACTTGGTTTATCCTTCTGAAAGATCTTTTACGGGTTCTGTTTATGTAGAGCTGACAAAAAAAAAAAAGAGTTTAATTATAAGAAACTGCAACATTAAGAGGCTGTGAAATGAATAAATGAACCTTTGGAGCACTTTAAAAGCATCCTGTTCTACTAGTCTAAAATGTGTATTAAGGATTCATCAGTTGTGCCACTGAATGAGTAGTTAAAGGTTCTGTGTGGAACCCTAAACCAGACTGCTTCTTAATCAGGAACTAGAACACTGTTAGGAGGTGAAGAACCTGTAGGAGAGCTACTTTTTGTAAGCTAATCTTTTGTAGCTAATCTTTAAGTACTTGTGTGCTTTGAAGGTTCTTTATCAGGGATTAAAACCATTTCACGTGTCTAAGAAAGCATATTAAAGAATCTTTTGGAGAATTCCAGAAGAACCCTTTTCTGCTTTCTGGCGAGTATTAAGTGCTTCTGTGGCATGATGGTTCGGTTTAATCCTCTCTCTGGAAACATTTGATTGTTTGTTATAGAACTATACTAGAGAATGCTTACTATTAAGGAACTAGAACACTATTAACTGACTCAGATCCTTTAATATGTTACTATGAAGATTTAGGCACTGCCTACAAGTGCAGCTTCTTTATTGATCGGTGTCCAAGCACTGCCTTTCCTTTCACGTGCTGATTTCATTTCTATCACCTGTCTTGTTAGTTTAAGTATCTATTTAATGAGTTCATGTTCTGTCAAGCTTCTGATTTTGGCATTTGCTCCATTAACATTTTATTTACCTGCAAGTCTGTTTGCCTACCTGTATTAGATTGTGGTGGTTTTTATTATTTTTAATTTTTTTATTTTTAATTCTGAGCGAGTCTGAGCAGTGGTGCATGAGCCGTTGTTTTTTGGGTCTCAGTTTCATTATTGGGCGGCAAGTGGTTAGCACATCTGCCTCACAACTTGAAGGCCCTGGGTTTGATTCCCGGGTTTGGGCATATCTGTGTGGACAGACTCAGGACAGTCATCCAAGCCACATGCCATGACTATGGTGCTCCGCTTCAAAGAAACCTAGATATTAACTATTTTGCTAGGACAGTAAGCTTTGGAATAATTTTATGTATTAAGGGTTCAAAGTTTGTTCTACTTAATTAAAGATCAATGGTTCAAGTTAAGGAGACCCTAAACAGAGTGATAGGAACCGCAACCATTTTAGAAGGCTAAGGACCATTAGTATGCCAAAAAACACTTAAGATCTTACAAGAACTCCTTTACAGAGTATAGTTTTAAGCAGGTGCATCAGTTGTTTTGGGAAACAGTTAGGGTTTTCATTTAGTAGACTAGAACCCAGCACGTCCCCACTGGGAACTTGAATCAGTTTAGGAGGCATATGAAGAGAATCGCACCTTGGAGAGCTCTTAAAGAACCACTTTTGTGCTAGTTGAAGCTCCGGAGTAAATCTTAAGCAGTTGTTCTTTGTGGGAACACTTAAGGGTTCCACTGAAAACCTTATAACAGACTGTTATATCATCAGGAACTGGAACTGTTTTAAGAGCTTAAGAGACTTTAATATACAAATAAGCTCTAGAAGAACACAAGTGCAAGCTTAGTGGCTACATTTATTTTAATCATCTCTACACCATGTTGTTGTCCTTTATCTCGTCATCGTCTCCTGCAGTTAATCTTCTCGTCATCTCATGTTCTCTCTACCTGCTTGTGCTCTCCACGTCCTCTCTTCCCTCCTGCTCTCCATCTCTCTTCCCTGCGTGATGGCTGTGTGAGAACATTTTTCACTTACACTACTGACTGGATGACAATAAAAACTCTTTCAGCTCGTTAAAATGTGGAAACGATCGTGGGAGAAAATGAAGAAACTCCGGCGTGAGGCGAGCGATTTAAATAACCGCAACACTTCGACTTTTAGTCAGCGGTGATAAATGGGAGATGATTCAGCACTTCTGACTTCATTTATTTTCAGTGTGTATGAGGAGATGTCCTTTAATGCTGGGGGACAGGAGACTCAACCTTTTATTTATTTATATTTATATATA
>JBCNYH010000026.1:31999296-32017420 GCA_039654325.1 Tandanus tandanus
GCTGCTGTAGACTTCACATCCTCCATCCATTAGCCACGTTTCTGTTTTCAAGTGCAGTTTAATTATCATTGTTAAATAGTGTGGCGTTGTACAGATTTATTACTTTGATTTATTTACATTTCTTGTTAAGTGTATTCTAAAAAGTGTGTGTGAGTGAGTGAGTGAAAGTGTAAAGAGTCTTTTGACACATTGTTGGAAAAATAAAACAATCGTTAGTTTTTGCTTTCATTTTAGAAATAACTAATCACAGCGATTGGACAGTGAGAGAGAAATTAGAATTCATGCACAAACTAACACACACACACCCCTTTATTTCCTACACCTCCATGAACGTCCTCTTCTCTCTCTCTCTCTCTCTCTCTCTCTCTCTCTCTCTCTCTCTCTCTCTCTCAGGTGCGTAAATACCTGCTGATGTTGGACGTGCGGAAGGATCACGTGAAGTTCTGGAGGCCACAGGTGTTGCTGATGGTGGCCAACCCTCGCGCCAATATCGGTCTCATCACCTTCATTAACGACATCAAGAAGAGCGGTCTTTACGTTCTCGGACATGTCCAGATCGGAGACCTCGGTAAGAGATCGACGATCATGTCTATTTGGTCATTACTGCAGGACATTAACAATGATTGTTGGCCCTGTGATGGCCTGGCGAGCTGTCCAGGGTGTACCCCGCCCTCGCCCAGAGTCGGCTGAGATGGGCGCCAGCCTCCCCTAATTAGGATTAAGCGGCTTAGAAAATTAATGACTTTATTTTTCCAATCGAGCTTTGTTCAGTGGCTGTGCTGGACCTTGTGGCTGCGGGTGGATCAGTACCACTTCTTGGATTGTTTATAGTTCAGGGTTGTTAGTTTCACGGTTGGATTCTTTTTGCTGCATTTCTTTCAGCGGTTTAAGATTTCATGATAGAGATTTTATTACAAACATCTTTCTCAGAAAGTACAGAAAGCAGAAGAGCTTAGAGGTTTTACTTCTGTTTCCTATTTCTCTTTGTTTCTGTCCTGTACACCAACATGTAAAGAGACTTCTGTTTAGAAAATAAGAAAAAGATTTAGAATCACTTTCCCTGAAGATTTCTTGAAAAGCTTGAGTGTCTAAGCAGTTTGATAATAATTTGCTGATGTAAGACTTATGATATCTTTAGACTCGGGTATCGTACCATGAAAATTTTGAATCATTAACATTCCTACTATTTGCAGTCTCAGACCTGGGTTTGCTCAGCGCTCTTTGATGTCACATTGCTGTTTTACTTTGGCTGAGCTTTTGGAAATGTGTGTGTTTGTTCTGTAGCCATCCTTCCCTCCGACCCTCTGCAGTCTCAATACGACTCGTGGCTCTCGCTGGTGGATCACCTGAACATTAAAGCTTTCGTTAACCTGACGTTAGCCGACTCTGTACGACATGGTGTGCAGCATCTACTCTTCATCTCTGGACTTGGTTAGCACACACACGCACACTTATATTTTTAATCAGGATATTTCGGCTTTAAAATATTATCTGGTCCAGAATCCGTGATAAAGATATAAACAGTATCCCAGGTTCTAGATTAGAGCAGAGCTGCCAGTATACACAGTTTACCTGGAACATTTATGATTTTTAACTAGTTGCCATGGTAATACAGGAAGGGTTGGGCAATATGATCCAAAAATCGTATCTTAGGGTTATTTTTATCTGAACAGCAATATACAGTGTTTATCTCTATCTCTGTTTTATTTTTCCTATAAAGTAATAACAAAAAGACCGTCAAAGCCACATGTACCAAATATCACACAGGCTTTTTTATTAGCAGACAGCTCTACATGCACAGGGGGAAAAAATCAAAACTTATTAAATAAAAATGCGCCTTGAATAAAATAAAATAAAAATAGTCATTTTCCTGCAGAACAAATACTCGCAGATGTACAAATATAAACAGAAAAGATACAGAGCAGGCTCCCGAGTGGCACCTCAACAAGGTGCGCGACTATCAACCTGGAGATCGCTGGTTCAAATGGTCCAGGAGTCCATGGGAGCTAACTGGCCGAGCTCTCATTGGAGGGAGAGATGGCATACGCTCATTTCCCTGTCACTCACAGCGATCACCTGCCAATCGTGGGCATCAGTGAGCTCGTTCGTACAAGTGAGCGGGTTGTGCTTTCCCTTCGTGTGTGTTAGGCTGTCCTTTAAATGTGCATGCACAGCAGTTTGTAAAGAGGCATCTCGTGTCATAAAGGGTGCATGCTTACTCCACATGATAGGGAAGGTAATATTTAACGGGTGGGAATTGGATATGACTGAATTAGGGGGGGAAAATTGGAAAAGTTTACAAGTTTCAAACAATGGTTCGAGTATAACTAATTTAAAATGGCTATGTGACTGGGCATCCATGACCACTGTATACCGGGTGTGTCTAGCCATGATGTAGTTCAGATACATGATGGTAAATATTTTAATAATACACCTCCATTTGTTTTCCTCTTTACCCCTGGGATGTTCATGTTTGTGCCTTTAAACAGAAAATCCGTTATCTAACTGAATAAAACGCCATGTGAGACACACACACACACACACACACACACACACCTGTCAGTGCGCTGCATTTTCACATCGTGCTACGTTTTAATCACATTGAAAAAATTAGGACAAAGTTCCCATCACCCAGAAATCCACACTCTCTCACCCATGAGCAGGAGTGTGTGGAGGGCCTCCAGCACCAAGATGCAAATCAGTGATCTAAGATGACACAGCAGGCCATGAGCAACTGATTCCAAAAAAAAATGTTTTTATTTATTAAACAATGACATCATAGCTTTTATCCATTTTTAGTTACAAAGAGTAGTGGTATTAGTGATCCTTACAGCATAATTTGTGTGAATGTAATAATGTTTAAGTGATACAGATGCTTATTTTAGCATAAATTACCATAAAAAGCACAAAACTGATTTTTATCCCATGGATTACTAGCAGGATCTGAACCAATGGATAGCAGTCATTTTTTTTCCAAAGGTCAGATTGTCCGGTGCAAGTGAACAGGCAGATCTATTCAGCGAGCAACATTTTAAGTGATAAAAAAAACCCATCAAGTAGCAACCATGGCAGCAATTTGGAGGAAATGGGTGTAAATGGTTACCCGTTTGAACCAGAGAGGAGACAGTGAGACGTCACATACTAGTGACTCTGAGGACGAGAATGCTGCTGGAGATGAGCGTGACGGTAAATCCAAAATGGCTTATGCAGCTAACATTTTTCCAACTCAGCTTTCCTGTCATCAGTTGGTTTAGGAACAAAAAGAAATGCTTGACATGATTTCTGCACTTGTTGTTTGTGCAGCTCAGCACTGGCTGATAAAATGTTATGATGCATGGGCTCAGTGACGTAGCCCACCAGCCAATCCACCGAGTTTGCGTCATCACCAGGCTGGAACAGCCAATCAAAAAGGCAACATGACTCTGAGCATGCCCAATGTCGTAGCACTCGCACGCACTTTAAAATCGGGCATGGACTGATGTCAGAACAAGCCGCTAATTAGATGTGATCATTTTAAATACCTAGGAACACTAATTCACCACAGGTGCCCTTTAAGTATCTTAACTCACTTAAATAAGTCCCTTCTCTGTTTATAAAACAAAAAAAACTCACAACTTGTGGTGTTCCCGAGAAACCTCCTACTGAAACTCCTGTCCTGAAAAAAAACAAACCCTAGTTACAGCTTTACCTCTGACCCTTACACCTGTCGCCCAATCAGAATCCAGAATTAAAAATCACATGGTGTACTCCATGAATGTGTTTTTGTTGGATCTTTACTTTCAGGTGGTATGAGACCGAACACGTTGGTTCTGGGTTTCTATGACGACATTCCTCCTCAGGACCAGCTTCAAGATCGGTCGTTCCACTCGAGCAGATCCATGGACAACCCTGTGTTCTCCGAAGCCCCAGAAGACCTGCCTTTTCATTTCCCTCCTCTGCGAGGCAGCATGGACGGAGCGTGGCAAGGGAAAGCCATTGGCCCTCAGGAGTACGTCAGTGTGATTGCGGACGCCGTGAAGATGCTGAAGAACGTGGCATTGGCGAGGTATTTCTGCCAGTTCGACCCCACCCAAAAGTGTCAGAAGACGAATGCTGTCTTCGTGGACGTGTGGCCCGTCAACTTGCTCCGACCCGACAGCTCCTCTTACGTCGACACATGCTCACTTTTTCTTCTTCAGCTGGCCTGCATTCTCAACATGACCAAGGCGTGGCGTAAGGCAAGGCTTCGTCTTTTCCTGTGTGTGGAGACGGGGCGGAGTCTGAAGGAGGCAGAGCGTAAACTAGGCCAGCTGCTGAAGGAGCTTCGCATGAAGGCAGACATCTGCACAGTGCCGTGGGACGCTCAGGTAGCGCTGCACTGGCAGAGAAAGTCCAGCTCTAAAAAACGAAAGCAGCATAAAGGAGAGACAGAGGAAGAGGCAGAGTTGGAAGAGGAGGAGGAGCCAGAAGATGAAGAGTATGCCAACGGTTACCACAGCAACACTTCGCGTCTGACTGATGACTACTTACTTGCTGTTAATAGGCTGATTAGTGACCAGCCCTGCCCTCCTCCTGCTGTGCGTTTCCTGTATTTGCCCCGCCCACCTGCTGACACACGCCGGTACTGCGACTATCTGCATCAGCTTGATCTGCTGAGCCGTGACCTTGGACCCACCTTACTTATCCACGGGGTCACACCAGTCATCACCACGGACCTTTGAACTCTGACCTTCACCAGGGCAACAAACAAGTGCAGTTTCCTTTTCTTATTCATTCATTTTTACCAATTCATAATTTTTCCTGAATTTTTTTTTTCTTTTTTCCTTTTTCTGTTTTTTTCCTTTTCCCTTTGTTTTTCTGTCATCTCCTTTTCCATAGTTTTCGATTTATTGTTTTGTTTTTTTTTTCTTTTCACTTTTTATTTTTTTCCGCTTTCTGTTTGTGTTTATCTTCTTCCTTTTTTCTTTCTTCCTTTATTGTTCTCAATCCTGTTGTTTGTTCCGCACTCTGAGATGGAGAAATTGTAAATATTAACGGAGGAACGTGCTCGGCTGGCACATATTTCAGATTTTCCAGGAATAAGTCTGAACCTCGGTGTTTCCTGGAAAATTCCGGGAGGATTCGAGGATGCAAACAATAGAACTAAAGAAAATCCTACAGCCACACACACACACACACACACACACACACACACACGTTAAAATATTCCATCCTTCAGTTAAACAGCTGACTCGGCGTTACATGTCCACCCAGTTTAACTCCAATAAACACATCACAGCAGTCTAAAGTCACATTTATATCCTTGATATAAATGTAAATATTGTTATACCCCCACTCCCCTACGGTGCTGAGTGATCAGGACGAGTCAGGAGCTTTCCACGTCTCACACAGAGTTCACAATCAACACACAGAGAGGAGTGCAATGATTATTTTTTTGTGTGTGTGTGAGGAATATAGCTGTCAGTTAAATCATTTAGGTTTAAAATTCTTAACCCAGTAGATTTTGTAGATAATTTATAAGCGGGTTGTTTATGGTTCAGCTGTAATAAACAGTGTTATTATTTCAGTGATGATCCGACGATAGAAACATGCTGTTGGATAAGAACTCTATCTGTTCCCGTATTTCATCCTCCAGCACAGAACATCTTTTATCTAGAATGACAAAATCTAAATGGAAAAAAAAGCAGAATTTCTTTTGAAAACAATAAAAATAAAAAACCCTTTTAGAAAACTTGAGTAAATTTTACCTAAGTGTATTTGAATCTGGATTTATTCTATTTAACACTTAATTAAAGGTTACATTCATTTAAAAACGTGTCACATGACTATAGATTACTGCATCCCCAACCAAAACGCTTTACTAAAAATGCAAGAATATCAAATTTATTTTCTAAATCAATTTTGCTTTTTGAGTGTAAAAGATTTAAATCTTTAAATTTACACCTTAATTCTTTAACCATTATTCGAAAGGTTTCACATTTTCATGAATATTTGCTGCTACGATAATAATAATAATAATAATCGCCTCATAAAGAGGAAACCATTTACACTCCAGTTGTTTCTAAAATAAACTGAAAATAAATAAAAATAACACAATAAAGCACTTTTTAACAATGTACAAATAATTTAAATGAATTCTGGTCACAGTTAAAACGATCCAAATAAAGAAACGTATTTATTATCTGTTATTATTATTAATTGTTTAATATATTATTACACAGATTAAATTAAATTGTCATTTATAACTTAACTGAACGTTATTTTAATATTTAAAATATGTTGTCCTCTCATGCCGGTGACTTTATTACTCATTAAACGTGGTTCTGAGTTTCACACGTGTCGGTTCTGTGTTCTTAACAACACCGGTACGTTTCCACTCCCAGAGCACTTATTAAACATTTTCTTTTTTTTTTTCCTTTTTTAAAAAAAATGAAAATTACTGCGCGTGTTCAGTCTCTCATGTCACGCTGTGGCTCTGAATGTATGAGCCGAAAGTCAGAAATGTTCATTTTGTGCTCCACAGACTCGGAACAACACACTGCCACGTTCTCCTGCTTACAGCGTCGCACAGACAGAGGAGGAGAAAAGAACAAATAAAGTAGGCGTCACTTTGTAATATTGAATGAGTGATTTTTCTAAAGTCGGAGCAGAACTTGTGATTAATCTGTGAAATGTAGTAACAGAACCAATCTGAAGGCGTGATCGAGCCTCCTCGATGATGTTTAATGATTTTGCGAGTGTAGTTTGTTGTCACCGTGTTTGCTAAAGATCAAAACACTTTAGAGATTTAACGAATCATTTCACACTTTGATTTATCGATCGTCTGAATTTCATCACAGAATAAACAGAACCGAGTTCCAGTCTCCACCACATGCTGTGTGTTTTTAAGTAAAAATGAATCTCATGGTGCCTTTAAGAGTAATTTGGGTGACACTTTACATTAAAGTTCAATTTACAAACATTATCTACTGAATTAATGCAAATGATGAATAATAAGAATGAACAGAGGAATGCAGTAAATGTATACGCCTGTTAACTCGATCATTCTCTTGCTTACTTTTTTCTTTCCCTTCTTTTTCCCTTTTTGTTTCCTCCTTTGGTTATGCACTTTCTATTTTTACTTTTCTTTTATGCTCCCCCCTTTCTCTCCTTTATTTTACCAGTTTTTTATTCCCACTTAGTCCAGTCCCGTCCCAAACCCAGTGCCCGTCCACCACCCGTGCTGCTTTACATTTTTCTACTTGGTTCTCTTCTTTCACTCTTCCATTTTCCTCTCACTTCCTTCTACCCTCTCTCCCTTCCTTAATTCACTTCTTTTCTTCTCTCCACCTTCTCTCCCTTCCTTCCTCTCTCCCTTCCATTTTCTCTCCCTTCCTCAATTCACTTCTTTTCTCCCTTCCTCCCTCTCACGCTTCCTTTCTCTCTTCCATTCTTTCACCCCCTCAATTCACTTCTTTTCTTCCTTCCTTCCTCTCTCCCTTCCTTTCTCCCTTCCTTCCTTTCACTCCTCCTCAATTGATTGCTTTTTTTTCCTTCCTTTCTCCCTTCCTTCCTTTCACCCCTCCTCAATTGATTGCTTTTTTTCCCTTCCTCCCTCTCTCCCATCCTCTTACCCCTCCTTAATTCACTTTTTTCTCCCTTCCATCCTCTCCCCCTTCCTCAGTTCACTTCTTTTCTCCCTCTCTTCCTTCCTTCCTCAATTCACTTCTTTTCTTCCTTGCTTCTTCCCTCCCTTCCATTCCTTCCTGCCCCCACATTAAACTTTATTCCAACCCTGACTGAAAATTAGTCGTTTTAAATTTGCATAAATTAAATGTTATTTCCTGAACTTTGGCCTCCAGGTGTAAATATTATAAACCTGATTTTCAGTCTGAATTCTGATGAAGTTCTTAAAGTCAGAGATGTTTTATTCACTAATGAGATGAACATGAATTAATAGAAGTACATTCTTGTATGTTTGAGGTAATAAATAAATATCAGTTACGTGAACTTTAATGTAAAGTTATAAACTTTATTTACTGAATATTTTACTTTGAGTGATCTTGAAACCGAGAGAGAGAGAGAGAGTGTGTGTGTGTGTGAGACTTGCAATTAGTTTTTTGTGTTTATGTACTAAAGTATACTGAATGTATGAGACAATCATGTTTACTGACATTTACAGAGAATCTCTGACGTTTGGGTTTTTCTTTTTCAGTTGTAGTTCTTTTTTTAAACACGCTGTACACGTCCAGACAGTTTCATTCGGAATTAAATTAAAAAGTGTTTTGTTTACCTTCACTGTTATTCAGTGCTTATTTTGATTTTGCTTTGCACACTGAGAATTATGTTTTTTTTAATTAAACATCCATCACATCACTTATTCATCAAAAAATATCTGAAATAAAAAATAGCCGAATCCTTCTAGTATCTACACCTTTCATCCGTCAGGGTCATTGGGTAAGAGGGAGCCAATCCCAACTCACTTCAGGCGAACGGTGGGGTTACATCCTGAATAACTTTCCTGTTCACTGCAAGGCTAATACATCTGAACCTAATAAAGGATTATTAACAACATAGTGTTATGAAGTGTATTGAGTTTGAAACAACTGGTAATTGAGCAAATGGCTGCATGGAGTATAAAAAGAAATGCTTAGCACAGAAATGGTGAACTGTATCAGTGATGTTCTGAAAATGTCACTGAGGTGATTAGCATAATTTTTTTTAATCACTTGGTTCATATAAAATCCTGAACTGAATCTAAAAAAAAAATTGCAAAAGTCAACATCAATGGGAATTTAAAAACTTACAAATATGAAATTACTTTTGCATTTTTAAAGAGAACAATTATTGGACAAATTGAAGACAACAATCAGTGACATTTTCTTTGCAGGTTTTAGAGTAAGAGGCAGGGGCATTTGGGTCAGGAGTCAGGCGTTTAGGATAAGATGCAGGGGCTTTAGGGTCAGGAGACGGGAGTTTAGGGCAAGAGGCAGGGGCTTTAGAATAAGGAATCAGGGGTTTAGGGTAAGAAGCAGGGGCCTTAGGGTCAGGGGTTTAGGGCAAGAGGCAGGGGCTTTAGGGTCAGGAGTCGGGGTTTAGGGCAAGAGGCAGGGGCTTTAGGGTCAGGGGTTTAGGGCAAGAGGTGCAGAGGCTTAAGGGTCAGGGGTTTAGGGCAAGAGGAAGGGTTTGTTTGGGTCAGGAGTCAGGGGTTTAGGGCAAGAGGAAGGGTTTGTTTGGGTCAGGAGTCAGGGGCTTTGTGGTCAAGAGTCAGGGGCTTTGTGGTCAAGAGTCAGGGATTTAGAGTCAAGGGCAAGGGGTTTGGGTGAAGGGGCAGGGGCTTGAGGGCCAGGGGTTTGGGTTTCCAAAAAGAGGAAACTAGAGGGTCACTCCGAGGTTAAGGATCCTCTAAGGATATAACAAATAGGCTCTATATGGGGACTAGTTTTAATTACCAATGATTATCTTTCTGAACATGGACATGACCAAATTAGCAGGAAAAAAACTCCCTTGTTTGAAGGATTTACATCATGACTTAGGTTTGACCCTTCAAGGTCGAAGGTAATTGTCTCATTTTAAAGTCCATGGTTTTCTATTAGTATTCCATAGTAATATCTTTAACAGCACTTATTTGGAGTTGTAATTGCTCCATCTCTTATCTGTCTATCTTTCGCTGACCCACTCGCCACCGATTCAACATGGTGGATCAGCTGAAAATGAACTTTCAATGGTCTAATCTGTGCTGAACACACTGCAAACCCTCAAGCAACAGATGCTCACCGACATCCTGATGGTATGTACCAAGCTTTAGGGTAAGGGACCAGGGGGTTTAGGGTAAGCAGGCCTCACACCGGCTCAGCATAGTTTCCAACCCATGTTGGACCGTAGTGATATCATGTCAGCACGAGGAGGATGATGATGATTTCCATTGACTGGTACTGACCACCTAAAACCGCAAGATTTTTAAAATGTTTGAAATTTCACAGCGGTTCTCAAAACCAGGTATCACCGTCTAGCTGCCGTGTTGTCACTTTTCACAGCCTTTCTGATTCGCGTTCATTCCTTATTCACACCGTGTTTTTACATACTGCTGTCAGAGCCACCACTGTGTGAGACCTGCTTAAGGCCCCAGGAATTTAATGTAATGGCGGTCAGGGTTTAAACTTCAGGGTGGGCTGAGCACGCCCCAAAAATGTATTAGTAATCGATCATTTTTCTCTTCTATATAGTTGTGGGCTGCACGGTGGTGTGGTGTTTAGCACGTTCTCATCACGGACACATCACAGTCCTGAGTCTGCGTTCTGGCCTCGGGCATTTTTGTGTGGAGTTTGCATGGTCTCCCCATGCTTGCTTCCTCCAGGTACTCTGGTTTCCTTCCACAGTCTAAAGGCATGCGCATTATGCTAATTCCAGGCTATTCGAAATTGCCCATTGTGTGAGTCTGTGTTGGCCCTGTGGTGGTCTGATGAGCTGTTCAAGGTGTACCATGCCTTTGCCCAGTGTTGGCAGCTGGCCCTAACAGGATTAGGCTACTTGGCAGATGAAAGAGTGAGTGAGTAAATAACAGGATATTTCTATTCATTCATTTTCTAAGCCGCCTAATCCTAATGTGGGCCGTAGGGAGGCTGGCGCCCATCTCGGCTGACTCTGGGCGAGGGCGAAGTACACACTGGACAGCTCGCCAGGTCATCGCAGGGCCAACACTCACAACCATTTACACTCACGCTAATACCTAGGGGTGATTTGGAACAGCCTACTGTGCATGTTTTTGAACTGTGGGAGGAAAATGGAGTACCCGGAGGAAACCCACACAAGCACGGGGAGAACATGCAAACTCCACACAGAAACGCCTAAGCCCAGGAATCGAACCCAGGCCTTCTTGCTGTGAGGAGGACGTGATAACCACTGCACCTATTTCTATTCTTGTTTTAAAAAATAAATAAAAGTGAAATATAAGAAAGGTAACTCTGAAGACTTCTCCTTCCTGAGTGATAGAATGAGACCTAAAATGTAGGAAAGCAAGTGTTACAGTACTGTTTATTAAAGCATTTTGGATATGCTGAAGAGGCGATACAGGAATCTGAAGTGTGCAGCAGGAGTTAGCTTGGTTCTATCAGTGATTGCATTAGCGACACATCACTCCAGACCGCTGCTGCTGGAGAATAGTGGAGTGATCACAACACAAACATATCAATCTTCATACTACTGCTCGTGTATTTCCAGTTCCTTCACTTCCCTCACAGTAGTGTTTTACAGCCGGTGTCTACAAGAGCTGCTGAAGACGAATGCTAATCACATTTATCAATTATTTAAGAAGGTACGCAAAGTGAGGTTTCTAGTGAGCTGGAGAAAAGCTTCAGTCTGTGCACGTCATCACAAACACAACAAAGGTGAAAAGAAAATAATAACAATTTTATATATAACTTATACGAATACCCGATCACTTGTTTACTAAACCACTTTCTCCTACTAGGGTCGCGGGGAGGCTAGAGCCTATCTCAGCCGACAGTGGGCGAAGGCGGTGTACACCTTGAACAGCATTCATCACAGGGCAACACACACAACCTTTCACACGTATACTGTACCTAGGGTCATTTTGGAACAGCCAATTAGCTTGGCAAATTGACTGTGGGAGGAAACCCACGGAGGAACATGCAAACCACAAGGAAGCACCCTTGCTGAGCCCGGGACTCAAACACAGGACCTTCTTGCTGTGAGGCGGATGTGCTAACTACCACGCCACCATGCTGCCCTACTTATATGAGCACCTTATAGGAATACAGGAATAATAGTGAGGGGGAGATTAAGGATGAGTCACAGTCTCGTTGTACTGATGAGTTTGAGCAGTGTTGCCGGAAGTGCTAGTGCCACGTGATAGCGGCATGGAAAGATGGAAAGACGTTCCTGCTGCCTCTTGTTAAGCACTGAGTTTGAATGAATGAATGCAGATTTTTTTTTTCCACTCGTCAGGTATTCCCTGTCTTTCACTTGACCATCACCAACCAGGGAGGGGCAAGAGCAAGCATGTGCCCCCTCCATGAACCGTGATGCTGCCGCCTTATCTTTATGAGCTGCTGCAAACTCGCGTATTCGGGGCGGCCTAACACACTCGGAGGGAAAATGCTATCTGCTATTTTGTATAGATGAACACACAGATGCATCTGACTGGCTGGTGGACTTCTGGCCGTGGATGGCTGCAGCATCAACCTAGAATCGAACCTGCAACTAAATGCAGATTTTATTATTACTAAATAATTACCCCCGACCAAAAAAAAAAAACCCAAAGGGTAATACCAGGACTGGGTGCGTGTTTGTATAACAGAATGTATAAGGATGCTGAGGCTGCCATTAATACCATCGTTATCGCCATGGTGACATGAGATGCCATAAGCAGCCACGCTCAGTGAAGCGCGCACACACATACACAATGCCCTCTCGCAAGTACCATGCAGCTTCACAGAATTTCTCTTGAGCTATTTCACTCTCTCAACCAGTTTCTTTATGTTTGTGTACTTGTGTGTGTGTGTGTGTGTGTGTGTGTGTATAAAGCCACAGGCAAATATGACATTTGTTCCAGTCATGCATCAGATGGGGAATTGGATAGTTTATGGTGTTTGGTGTGTGTGTGTGTGTGTGTGTGTGTGTGTGTGTGTGTGTGTGTGTGTGTGTGTGTGTGTGTAATAGGGGAAGTGTGTGTGAGAGAAAGTGGTTGGGGTTGAGTTCATAAACTCAGTGCAGTGTGGTGATATTCTTATCTCACACACACACACACACACACAGGAGTCAACAATTGTGTAGCTGCCTCACTGTGTGTTATTACTGTGTGTGTGTGTGTGTGTGTGAGATCGTGGTTGGAGTTCTCCACAGATGGCCGCTGGAACATCATCCAGAGCTATAACAGATTTCTAAAAGCTCCGTAGTCACGCTGCAGCTACGCTTGGACCTCAAGGGCAGCTGGCAGCGATGTACTCCCACATAAACGGGGCAGACCTCTAGTCAACACTGGTGTCTGCACAGAGGCAACCTCCAGGGCACCAAATGGCATTCCAGCTGGAGGTGGTATAGGAGGGTTCTCCAGGGCAGGAAACTCCGCCCACCAAGAGCCCAGGAATAAGACTGACATACAAAAGTGTGGTCAGGGTACCTCGAACACATTTTTAAAAAATGTTTTAGTGAAAGCTTCTAAGCTTTTTCGGTTCTGCTTGGATGCTTGTTAGATCGGAACCAAACTGCTATTCTGCCTGAAGTACATCCGAAGAACCCTTACAGGTCTGACACCTTTACACTAACAGAGGAGTGAAGCTAGTATACGCTTTATAGAATATGATAATACACAACCTGATTTTTCATAGGGCGGCACGGTGCCGTAGTGGTTAGCACATTCGCCTTACAGCAAGAAGGTCCTTGGTTCAAGTCCCGAGCATTTCTGTGTAGAGTTTGCATGTTCTCTCCGTGCTTGCCTGGGTTTCCTCTGGGTCGCCCAGTTTCCTCCCACAGTCCAAAGACATGCACAGTAGGTGTATTGGCTTTTCTAGTGTGAGTGAGTGTGAATAGTTGTGTGTGTGTGTGTGTGTGTGTGTGTGTGTGTGTGTGTGTGTGTGTGTGTGTGTGTTGGTCTGGCAAACTGTTCAAGATGTACCCCACCTTCGCCCAGTGTCGACTGAACTAGGCTCCAGCCCTAATAACAAGCCAATATATGTACCGCTACACGCTCTCATACTTTGGGTCGATCTCGGGCGCCATTAATACAGTGAGCCTATTCATCCATCCATCCATTCATTACCATTACCATTTCTCCATCAGGGTCACAGAGGAAGCTGGAGCTACTCCTAGCTGAATTCAGGCAAGAGTTCGGTTTACATCCCGAACAGGACGGCAGTCCAATGCACAGAGAAAAACAACTGTTCACACCTACAGAAGCCAGGTGACCTAATAGAAGTGTTCATGTGTCGATACAGTAAGGTCCTTGGCTGAGATTTGAACCCTGAATTTTCTCGCTGTGAGGCGACAGTTCTAATCACTGAGCCACCCGTGTCATTACGGGTGGCTCATCAGTGTCATCATCAGTTTTTGCCAGAAAAGTAATACTGGGTTACCGGGCCTCACAGAGCTGAAAACGTTGATGACAGAATCATTATATCAGTAGGACATGCTTAAACTTTTAAAACATTCATTAATTTGCTGAACTGCTTAATCCCACTACCTTCTACTTAGCTCTGAGGCTATGGCCTATCTCAGCCAACTCTGTGTGAAGTCGGCGTACACCCTGAATAGTTCAGCAGTCCTTCGCAAGGTCAGCACAACACAACCATTCACACTCAGACTCAGACTTAGGGGCAATTTGGAACAACCAATTAGCCTAATGTGCATATCTTTGGACTGTGGGAGGAAACTGGAGTACCCAGAGGAGGAGAACATGCAAACTCAACAAAGAAACACTCTCACTGAGCCTAGAACTCAAACCCAGGACATGCTAACCACGACACCACTATACCGCCACATTTATAACTATTTAATAATAGTAATATTTATGAACGCATGATATTCAGATGTGCGGAAGACTTTGACTTTGGTTTATGTTGGATGTGGTGGATGGCTTCCTGCGTTACCCACAATGCCTTTTTGATAGTGGTGCAGTGTGATTCAGCCAGCGCTTCATCTCGACAGAAAGAGTGAAGCGATTGTGCTTTCAGTCTTTACTTCCTCATGTGTTCAATCAACTCTTAAGGAGCTACAAGTTTCACGCTCATCATCTTTTACATCACTCCCTCACTCAATCTCACTCAGCTGCTGTACCGCTTAATCCTATTAGTGTCCCGGGGTGGCCTGGCCCATCTCCGCCGACACTGGGCGAAGGCGGGGTACACCATGAACAGCTCGCCAGACCATTGCAGAGCAAACACACACAACCATTCACACTCACACCTAGGGACAGTTTGAAACAGCCAGTATGCCTAATGTCCATGTATTTGGACTGTAGGAGGAAACCCGAGTACCCGGAGAAAACCCACGCAAGCATGGGTAGAACATGTAAACTCCACACAGAAACGCCCTCGCTGATGCTGGGACTCGAACCCAGGACCTTCTTGCTCTTAGGTGTACATGCTAATCACTATGCCACCGTGCTTCCAGCATCACTAACTAGATGAAGCAAGTTTCTGTCGTTCCTCAGTTGCGTTGCATTTCTGTGTTTAAAGTGTAATGACTTAGATCTAGATCTACCTTCCTGCAGGTTTTATCTTCACGTAAAGTCGAACACTGATCAAGAACTTTTTATGTCAGTGAATAGATGGTCATGTGGGTGGGATTAGGGTTGATAGATCTCCAGGAATAGGGTTGGTGACGGACTGGATGCTCGCAAAAAGCTCTTTCTCAGACGTTTCTACTCAAGAAAAATCTCAGAGCTGTGACGTACACACAGGTAATAATAAATAAAGTGAACGTGGGATTCCTCAATATCAGGTGCATAACCTGATTCTGAATACCAGGAACATTCCTCATGTCAATAGTGACGTAACGTCTGGACTTAAGGCATTGTGGCCTGTTAAGGAAGAAACTTTAACCAAAATCTGTAAATCTTTAAGTGAATGCTTGTGAGACCTGCTGAGCAGCCGACACACTGAGACACACACACACACACACACACACACACACACACACACACACACACACACACACTTCCTCCTTCTTAGAACTTCTCATCTCACACACTGTCGGATTCTGACAGGGATTTATACACTTTGGCACGTTGCTCAGAGTGTTTGAAAATGGAGTCCATTTCCATTAAAAGTGTGAAAGCACTGTGCATGACTCAAAGGGAATCGGTAAATGGCGGTTAAATTATGCACTTGCTCTGAATACTTACTCATGCTGTTATTTGTCTCAGTTATGTCAAGATGTTTTTTTTTTTCCACTGGACCTTGCTTTGATTCGTGCGTGGCGCTCTTCCATTTCATGAAAATGCACTCCATATTCACGGACAGAGCTCCACACAAAAGTGCATAAATCTCTGTCAAAACCTTACAGCGTGACACAGGAATTCGAGAGAGCACAGGAAGAGGGACGTGAGCGTGCACGTGTTCTCTGTTTCAGTAAATGACAGGTTTATTAATTAATCACTGTTTAATTCTGGGTGGCACGGCGGCGGAGTGGTTTGCATGTCCGCCTCACAGCAAGAAGCACGGCCGTTTCTGTGTGGAGTTTTCACGTTCTCCCCGTGTTTGTATGGGTTTCCTCCAGGGAAACTGGTTTCCTCCCTCAATCCATGCTTTACATATCCTAGCGTTCTGTCTCGTACGGTTAGTCTTCTACACGCTCAGGGTGGTGTTTTATATTTTAAACAGTCTGATGATTCTTGTGATATAAAACCTCCTGAACGCGCCCAGAGTGGCGGTGATGATACTCATCCAGAGATTTGTAAGCGTTCAGTGATTTGTGTGTGTAAAGTCCAGGGTCGTAACTTCCGAAAACTTCACATTCACACTGTTTATCCGATTAAATTTCCCTGTTTTTGTAAGTGATGTTGTTTGGATCAGGAATCTTCTTTCTACCAGATCCAAGTTTATTATGATATCCTTCCAACGCAAATTTATTCAAGTTTGTTCATTTGCTTAAAGTTCATTGCTGTTTTTCACGAGACTCCACTTTTGTATTCCTTTGGGTTTTTTTTCTCTTTTCCTTCACCAACCCCTTGACTGCACATAACATGAATCAAAACATTCACTGGGTGTATACAGGGGAGGGGTGTGGAGGGAAAGGAACAGACAGAAGGTGAGGGGAGAAAAAGGAGGCTTCGTAGGATTTTAATGGATTCTGCATACCTTAGACATCTCTCTCTCTATCTCTCCCCTCTTTCTCACCCCCCTCTCTTGCTCTCTCTCGCCCTCTCTCTCTCCCCCCCTCTTGCTCTCTCTAGCCCCGTTCTCTCTCTCGTTCTCCCTCTCACTCTCTCTCACTCTCTCCACCTCTCTCTATTGTCCCCCCCCCCTCTCGTTCTTGACCCCCCCCACACACACACACACACACACGCAGACAGAGAGATGTAAGAGGTCATAGCTTCATGTTTATTTAACTTTCAGTCTCACCACACACTCACTCACATCATTAGTATCAAGTTTCAGGCCCAGGAGCGCGCGCGCGCGTGTGTGTGTGTGTGTGTGTGTGTGTGTGTGTGTGTGTGTGTTCCTAGTGCTAACCTAGAGAGTCGTCTTGTTTTTCTTTTCTCCTTTCCAGGTTGAAGTGCGGAAATATTAACACAAACAGGAATGAATCTAGTAATAAGAGTTTAAATTAAAAACACACCCACTCTAAATACTCCACAGTATCCCAGAGTTCCATGCAAACACACCTGACGGTGAGGAAGTGTAGAGCAGATGCAGTAGGGTGTTGTTTATATCTCATTAATTTAAAGATGTGAAATCATATAAAATGTAATTAAGCAGAGGATGAGTTCAGTCTAATGAGCGCCCTGAAGTCTGTTCGCTACTTACTTATCATTACTTATCTACTACACACACAACAAACTACAACACAGCATCAGTCTTCATATCACTCTCTCACTGATACCTCCCTTAATCACCCCCTCTCTCTCTCGCTCTCTCTCTCACACACACACACACTCTCTCCCTCCCTTCCTCTCCCTCTCTCTCTCTCTCTCTAGGTCTCTTCTCTAACGCTTCTCTCTCTCTCCCTCTCTGTCTCTTTTCTTAATGTCTCTTCTCTCTCACTCTCTCTTGTCTCTTTTCTATCTCTCCCCCTCTTGTTCTCCCTTTCTTTTGCCATCTCTGTTTCTATCTCTTTCTCCCCCTCTCTTTGTTTCACCCTCACTGTCTCTCTCTCTCTCTCTCTCTCTCTCTCTCTCTCTCTCTCTCTCTCTCTCTCTCTCTCTCTCTTTCTCTCCCTTTGTCCATCTCACTCTCACTCCCCCTCTCTCGGTCTCCCTCTCCTTCACCATCTCTCTCTCCCTCTCTCTCTCTCTTTATGTCTCCCCCTCACTGTCTCTTTCTCTTTTTGTTTCTCTCCCTCTGTCCATCTCTCTCGCTCTTCTCCCCTCTCTCTGTCTCTCTCTTTCGCCACCTCTATCCCTATGTTTATCCCTTTCTCTCTCTCTCTCTCTCTCTCTCTCTCTCTCTCTCTCTCTCTCTCTCTCTCTCTCTCTCTCTCTCTCTCT
>JBCNYH010000026.1:32046561-32056899 GCA_039654325.1 Tandanus tandanus
TGTGTGTGTGTGTGTGTGTGTGTGTGTGTGTGTGTGTGTGTGTGTGTGTGTGTGTGTTGGCCCTGCGATGAACTGGCTAACTGTCTAGAGTGTACCCCACCTTTGCCCAGAGTCAGCTAAGATAGGCTCCAGTGTCCGTGCAACTCTAGTAGGATTAAGGGATTCGGTTAATGGATGGATGGATGGATGGATAATCTGAAGATGGGCAGTGGTGGCCCGGTGGTAGGGCCCTGGATTACTGATCCCAAGATCGGGGGTTCAAGCCCCACTATCAACGGGATGTCACTGCTGTCCCCTCAGTGCAGCTAACTGGGTTATCAATGGTTCTGTAAAAGAACCATTGCTGACTTTCGTCAAGAGTAGACTGCATAGCCATCAGCGTGTTTCTGCCCTGCGATGGCCTGGCGAGCTGTCCAGTGTGTACTCTGCCCTCGCCCAGAGTCG
Organism: Tandanus tandanus; assembly: GCA_039654325.1. Lineage (NCBI taxonomy): Eukaryota > Metazoa > Chordata > Actinopteri > Siluriformes > Plotosidae > Tandanus > Tandanus tandanus. The sequence goes on from JBCNYH010000026.1 coordinate 32,047,006, forward strand.
GCTGAGATGGGCGCCAGCCCCCCTGCAACCCTAATTAGGATTAAGAATGAATGAATAATCTGAAGATTGTGTCTGGAAAATTTGTCTGGATTGTCCTGTGGAACAACCATTACATGTTCCCTATAACAAAGTGTTTCTCTATGTTCTGCACGTGTAAACATGGGGTAAAATAAAAAAAACAAACTAAAAAATTATTAATTTAATGAGATTGTTAGTGAATTCACATGACTTAAACCTGACTTTCTGATTCTAAACTGCTGTATTTACACCAGTGGTTTTAGGTGGCCTTCAGTCTATACTAATTAGAGGAGTGTGAATAATTTACAGCACAGTCATAAAAAAGATGGAGATGTTACATTTGGTGTGTTCTGGACAGTTTCTCCGTGGAGTTTATTGTGCTCCATGAGACAGAAATGGTTGATATTATAGAGCAATGTAATGAGCTTAACGTCAGTTTGGAAACAACTTTAAAAAATACTGATGCATGAACCGAGAGTGAAAGACAGTACAGAAAGTGTTCTTTGTCTATCCAGGCTAGCTAGCTGGTTATTTATCTAATTAAGTAGTGTTTAGCGATTAGTGTGATGTTTTATTTATTATTCGCTCTCTCTTTGTCTAATGATGTACACACACACACACACACACACACACACACACACACAGACACACACACACACACTTCAAAGAAACACTCGTTTATTACCAGAGAACCCAGCCGTGTCCTCCCGCGCTTGTTTTTGGAGAGTAATGACGTTAGCCATGTCATTAGTCTATTCCTCCCTCACTCCACTCTACTCACTCCACTCCTCCTCCGTCCTCAGTTCTGGTCTGTCCATTCTCTCTTTGCTGTTCGTTCTCTTCGGGTCATTACTCAGTTCAACATGCACTGCTTTCACAGGAGGTTTAGCATCCAGACATGATTGTGTAGCCCAAAGTAATTACACGCAACAAGCCAAAATTGGGTGCTGTCCTTCTCTGTCACCCCTCCTTCCATCTCACATTCTATCTCGCTTTCTCTCTACATCGTCTTCTTTCTGTGCTTGTGCTCGTTTATCTTCCCAGGATATACTTCAGATGGATAAAGCCACTCTGCACGCTTTGGGCTGTAATCTCTGTTCTCCACTGAGCCTGCTGGTCACTCTACAGGAGGGAAACAATTATACTCACAAATCCCCGTCTCTCTCTCGAACACTTGTACACATACACACACACACACGCACACACACACACACACACACTGCTCCAGCCTCAACTGTTGTCTATATATTGTGCAGTAGTTTATTTGTACTTTTCATTACTGACATTATAGATGCTTTTCTAACTTAATCTGTCTACCCTAATTTCACAGGCTTCAGTGTAGTGTAGTGTATCAGGCTTTAGTTTAATGTAGTGTAGTTACCCCCGTAATGGTAACATGTGCAACCCCCACCCCCCTCCCCTGCAGCCAATCTTTTAATTCTTACTAGGGCTGGGGGTGGTGTGGGGTTAGCAGGATCAACTGCTTAATCAACTAGAAGTGCACTCAGAGAGTGCAGACCTCCACCAAGGGAGTGCAATCTCTAAACATTTCAATCCAATCTTTGTTTTCAGTCATACATTTATTAGAACTTTAGATTTAGATTCTTTGAACATGAAACCTACAACAATCCCATAATACCTAATAAAGCAGAAAAAACAAAGCTAATGTTGGCAGCGTTTCCAATTGTGGTACTGTAGCATATAATGTAATAATTAAAGCAGGTCAAAATTTTTTTTTGCAAACTATTGGCAAAGCAGATATCTGTACCTGGTAGGCTGTGTAATTAGCTGGCTCTGGATCAGGATGTAAAGGGGTTGATTCGTTTCCTCCATAAAAGTGTTTAGTGCAAATATTACTCCACTTTTTCCCTTTATCGACAGTAAAGCCTTGGCGACTGCATGCTCTCAGCCATCTCTCGGATTTCTCTCTGTCTGACTTTTTCTGGAAATTTAACCAGCCCACTCCAGGCATGTAATTATGGTCTGTATATCGACTATTGCTTTTTAAAAAAACATTATAGCAATGTGTAAGTTGCTTTCGATGTACTCCGAGAAACACCTGTTGAAATCTCCCATATTAAATACTGTGCAGGTAAAACGCCTCGAGTCTCCAGTCAAACCGTGCACCATTCCACGCTGTTTGTCCGGCTCGGTCATGCACTGCCCTGTTCTATTTTTTGTAAAAAAAAAATAAATAATAAATACATAAATAAAATAATAAAATAAATACTGACATAGCTGATCTTGCATATCTATTCAGCGTATACGGCTGATATCAGCAGGCAGTACGGATCCAGTTAAAATTTTGTAGAAATCTGTCCATTAGTACTCGTGGTCACAGGCACACACACACACACACACACACACACACACACTCTCAGACACACATGACCCACCTTGGTGGAGGTAATGAAAAGACCAGATCAGCACTAAACAACTTAATGACACAGGGAAATTAAATGTTCCCCATTATTTCACAGGCTGTGTTGTATAGCACAAGTAAACTTGCCAGTAGTATAGAGTTAGTTGTATTATGAAATTAACTACATTGATTACATTTTAAACACTTAGTGCTTTTTAACACAACAAACTATAAGTGAAAGGTGTGCTGCTCTCCCTGGGCTCTACTCACCTTTCGCTGAAGCTGCCTGGCACACAGCAGTGGGTTGGTGTATTTCCCATCTACCACGCCATTGCCTTCTAAATATTCCTGGTTGGCTCTGTATGGCTGTGTAGCTATACCTTTTGATAAAAGCAACCTTTTGTCGTAAATTGTTTTTCTGTGTCTGTAGACGATAGCCTATTTTAAAGCTTACTGTATAACCTATTCAAAGACAATTTGTAGGATAGCTTTTATGAAAACCTATGAAGTAGAGGCTAACTAGCTTCACACAGTAAACTGTTTATCATGCCAATGTTAGCAGTAACGCTGCCCGCTGTGAGAGAGAAACCATACCTGTTAACTCTGACACACTGAATCCTTCATGGCTGACAGGGCATGGCGTTCCAAGTATATATGATATTTTAGGAAGTTCTGGCAGTAAATTCATGAGATTTTTGTTTATTGTGCTGTTTTTGACCACCGCCTTGGTATTTGTGCATTTGTTGTCTGGCTGCGGTGTTACTGAATTTGCTGCCTAGTGTATCAGTTAGTCTCTGACATTCATACCAAAGAAAACCGTGGACCTGCAAAGATAGTTTAAAAAGATGAATAAATAAACAACCATACAAACAAATACATAAATAAATAAATAAACAGCAGGGGCAGGGCCCTTTGGACTGTAAGTGTAGTGTAGTGTGGTAGGGTTTTTTAATTGTTCCACTCTGGGATCTAAAATGCACACACTATACACAGAGACACACACTTCTCCCAGCTCTCTCTCTCTCTCTCTCTCTCTCTCTTTCTCACATTCTTTCTCACTCTCTCTATCTCTTGTTCTCTCTCTATCTCTCTTTCTCGCTCTCTCGCTTTCTCTACCAGCTCTCACCATCTGCAAACAAACAAAGAACACACAGAAATAGGGCCAATTATTAGGCACAGGTGCACTCATTCATATACCTGCTGGCTTTGGCTGACTCCTCTCTGCCTGCAGAGGGCGCTCTACCACACCCTCACTGCTACAAGTGTAGTGCAGTGAACCGGTTTAATTTCAGTGTAGAGTAATAAAGTGAAGCATACTTTAATGTAGTGTAGTGTGTCAGGCATTTGTGTTGCATAGTGTAATGCTCCAGGATTTTTGGGTTTACTGAGTGTACTGTAGTGTAGTGTAGCATGCTTTAGTTTAATACAGGAGAGAGAGAGAGAGAGAGAGAGAGAGAGAGAGAGAGAGAGAGAGAGAGAAAGTGTATGTGTTTTGTCACACACTTGTAATGGTAGCTCAGGGGGGTGATTATTTATGTGCACTTAAGCTGGAGAGCCTGGGCTTCATGTAATTCACTGGAAGAGGATCATTGGAATTGCAAATTGCTACTGAACACACACACACACACACACACACGCACACACACACACGCACACACACATGCTCTCGCTCTGTCTCTTTGGGCTCAGACCGGTGAGGGTTTAGCCAGATGCAGTTTGTCTCTGAGGCAGAGATTCGACATCTGGGCATCAAGCCAGCAGCCAAAAGAAGACTGAGCTCTATCTCTCTCTCTCTCTCTCTCTCTCACACACACACACACACACACACACATGGTGCATCCTCACATCTTGTACTATGCCTGTTTGTCATTTAGTTTTTTTTTGTTGTTTTTTTTTTGGTTTGTTTGTTGTTGTTGTTTTTTTTTGCCAGTTCTCTCTTTTTCCTTTCTGTGTCTCTGTGTGTCTGTCTTTTTCTCTGTTTTTTTTTCTGTCTCTCTCTCTCTCTCTCTCTCTCTCTCTCTCTCTCTCTCTCTCTCTCTCTCTCTCTCTCTGTTCCTCTGCTTCTCCACAGTTTTAGGTATCAAATGGGATTTGATGCCAGCTAGAAAAGTTGAAGTTGCCCTAGAAAGGCAGCAAGTGGACGGCATGATAAAACCATTTCACTTGAAGAGAGAGAGAGAGAGAGAGAGAGAGAGAGAGAGAGAGAGAGAGAGAGAGAGAGAGAGAGAAAGTTGTGCTACATCTTTCTTTCTCTATCTATCCTTTGTTCTCTCTTTGTCCATCTCTGTCTCAGTGGTTAATGGGAATAAAATGGGCTCGCCTGTGGAGTGTGTGTGTGTGTGTGTGTGTGTGTGTGTGTGTGTGTGTGTGTGTACTAGATGTACTACACACAAATCTTTTATAGAATAATAATTATTCTTCACAAATCGCACTCGCTTAGTGCCAGAAACCACTTTTGAGGAAATCAGACTTCAAATAGAGATAAATGATATTTACACAGTGCTCAAAGTTTAGATTATGATTATTATTATAATATTCATATCATGCACGCACACACACACACACACACACACACACACACACACACACACACACACACGCACAGATGAACAGTGGGGATATAATCAGCAGCAGGGTTACAGATCAGCCTTAGTGTGACGTTTAGGGGACTTTATTATTAACCCTATTAAGTCTTTATGATTACTGCACCCTCTTGTGATGGCGTTTTTTTAAACACCATTTCTACATAAAATAACAAAATAAATCTGCATTAAAAATGATCTCGTTCACTTTTACTGCACAAGTCCTGCCATTAGTCTTTAGGCCACACATCCTACCTGAGTCCAGTACAGAGGAAAAAGATGATTTTTGCTGCAAATGTTTTAATCCTTGATGTCTTTTGTTTCTTGTTTATTCATCTGTAACATGTTGCATCACTGTATGAACTCACTTCTATTTTAATGACTGAAATATCCACAAATAATGTGCTATGGCATGGAATAATGTCTGTTTTAAAAATAAAGGTATTTAACTGTACTCCATTTCACAAGACCCTGTCAAGGGAGAAAGATAGATACCAAGAGAACACTCTTCTCTATAACAAGCACTTTATATTAGGTAGGTTGGTTTACCGGTCACATCAGCTGACAGGAAGAAAATGTTATCATAGTGGACCGCCATACTTAAGAGAAATTGGTACAGTATCGAGATGATTTTTTGTGTGTCATGAATACTGTGCAATACATGGATATGTGGGAACCCTGTGGTGATTTTCCGCATGCCGTTATATTAACGTCGTAATGGGAATGAATGTCTGAGTGATGGTAACTTCTTCTACTCTGTCTTCCCCTCCTTTTCTCAAGCCATAAAATAAAATACACATTTTAAATAAAATTTAATGTGCTTACGGACATTTTAAAATGAAATGAAGTAAAATATAAAATACACAGTGGTGGGTGAACAGTGTCACGATCACATCAAATTCAAATGAGTCTTCCGACTACACATCCCAGAATGCTCTGCAATGCTCCCAGTCACCTGATTTCTAGCTTCTGAATCACATGATCCCAAGCACATTAGTAAGCACTCACACCTGATTACAGCCTAACTATAAAAGCACTTTCAAGTTCATTTTCAGACTGTAAAATATCGCCTCTGTGTTTTTGCCACTGCATACAGAGCCATTGTGTTACTGTTTTTGCTGTTTAATGTATGATCTCTGCCAGCCCTTTTTGTTTATAACTCTGCGCCTTGTCTCTGATATCAATCTTGTGTGTATGAACTTTGCCCAACTCACGTCATACGATTTTGCCTTGCCTACGATATTCTGTCCGATCAGCTACCTGTTGCCTGTTTAAAGTGAAATTAAACCCAAACTTAGTAAAAACTTGCATACATTGTATACTACTCTGCACTTCAAAACACCCTGATGTTATTACAAGTTTCTTTGCAAAAGAAAAAAAGAAAAAAAAAACCCTTATTAATCTGCACACGGGGAAGTGACTTTGCACTGCAAAAAGTGGCACAATATTCACGTGTATCTGCCTGTAAATATGGAAGTGATTTGCATATGAATGACATTGGGTTATACCATTTGTTTTTGTAAACGAGGCGATGTTTATCTGATGTAAGTAAACGTCAGCTCATATTTTATGTACTAGTGCCTAGTTTTATTTTATTCAGAAGTTCAGTAGCTTATATTTGATTTGTTTGTTTAATATTTGTATACGGTTATTATTGGTATTATCTTGCTTAATTCACCTCATATTCTCAAGATTTCATGCAATTGCAAGAGTCTTTTCAAACTGGCTAATGCAAACTATTAAACAGATTGTAGCAGATTGCAACTTCAAAAATATAAGTAAAAACCACCTGATAATGAAAATTTACATACGTTCATGTGCTACAAGAGAGTTTGGAAGGCTTGTCTGTCATTTCACTTCCACGTTTATGAGTTTGGACTGTGTTTCTGAGCTGTGCTGCCACATTAATAAAGAGCTGGGAATCTGCAGCTTGCATCTGCATGATCATCTTTGCTGTGAAGTGACATGAAACACACATTCTTGTTCATTTAGCGTGAGAAATATTTCAGAATTGATAGATGTGAGGGTTTATGCACTGGGAACATATGCATGATCGATTTTTAAATTGAGGGAATGCAAAATGTTCATCTGCTTTTCTTTATATTTTTTAGGTACATTAGAGCAATTTTGATTATTCTCTGTCAGCATTTTAACACTCAGGCTCAGGGTTTACAGTTGCACTTCAGGCCACTAAAGTTAAATTTTGCTGTTTTAGACACACACACACACACACACACAGAGAGAGAGAGAGAGAGAGAGAGAGAGAGAGAGAGAGAGAGAGAGAGACTCCACTGCAATAGGTGTTAACCTCTATCCATCATATTTATCCTTTATTTAATATGTGTTAACTTTATTACTGCAGTCATGCTCTCAACCTCACATTATTTATCGTTCTTTCATCTGGTTTATGATCTGCGCATTCTAATGAAAATACAAGCGTGCATAGAAGTGCGTGTGTATGTGTGTGTGTGTGTGTGTGTGTGTGTGTGTGTGTGTGTTCAGGCGAGAGGTCGGGTACATGCTGAACAAGACTAAAACAGACATATATAACCCCACACACTCACATTCTCAGCTATGGCCAATTTAGGGTAGTCAGATAATCTACTGTACATGTCCTTGGACTGCAGGAGGAAAACGGAGCACCTAGACTAAACAAACCCAGGTACAGGGGGAACATGCAAACTCCACATAGAAAGGTCCTCATTTCAAGGTCCAACCCTGGACCTTCTTGCTGTGAGTCAAGAGTGCTAACCAATGCACCACTGTGCTGCACTTAGTGAGACATAATTTCTGTACAATATACAGAAGTGCTGGTATAAACTCATGATTTATTTTACAGTAAGAGCGCATCAGATAAAACATTCATCATTATGCAAATGAGTTCACTGTATTCAGCCAGTCACAACAGGCCTTCACAAGCTGGGTAGCTTTGGTTTATCAAAACTTTTTAAAAACAATAACTGAATCTGTACTGTAGTGTATATTGTGGCAGCGGGAGCGTGGTTGACCATAAGCAAGCGAAGAGTAAAGGCAGCTTAGTGTCTCCTGGCAGGTAATATCATGAGTATCACCTGTATCAGATTATAGACAGTTTATTTCTGTGATCTTTGTGTGTTTGCAGAGATAAGCTGCTAACCAGAAAGAGAAAAATGCAAAAGGGCACAAAGCCATGTACTGAACTTATAAAGATTAAGGCATAGACTTAAAGCGGAGTTCCGAAAATGTTTGCATGTGTAAGTTAAAAGAAACGTGCAAACGTAAAGTAAGAGAATATGCTGCGAAGTGCAAGCGCACTCAATGCTGATGGTGGCAGTGGTGCACACACGATGCATTTTCTCCCGCCATTTTCTTAATTTACTGGGTTGTCTGTGTGGGCATGTGAATGGCAATAAAATCAAGCGCGAACAAACTCAAGTTAATGGCCTTATGACAGTTGCATAAGTATGGAGCTCCAGACCTCTGCAAAAATCACTGAAGGGCACAGAACCAATAAGTTTTCCACTGTTTCCACTGTTTCTGATCATTCAGACCCTCATTAGCATCCACTAGGCCCAACATTCCAGGCTCTGCTTCAGGCACAAGACCTGTAGGTATTGTGGTGCCTGGTTCAGTAAGCAAGCTCTCCAGCAGCAACCCCAGCAGTCAACACAAGCCTGAACCATGTCATGCTTGCAGAGTTTGCAGGATGACCCAGAGGCATTGTTGTGGTATGAGCTTGGCCAACCTCACAGTGGGTAGTGGGCTCATAGCCAACAGCTCCCAGTATTCCAGACCTGCTGGAGTACCCAGACGTAATGTGGGTTCCTTTGTAAAGAGTAAACTGCAACTGCAAGTTTGCCCTTGCTCAAAAACAACAGGACTATGACACTAATAATATCATCAGCCATGTGGTGCTGGAGCAGTTCATTCATTTGTTTCTACTAACTCCCCCTCTCTGTCCACAAGTGGAATAATCAGTGACCATCGGGGCCAAGGCAAAGTCTGGGCAGGCTTACCAGTCTTACCAGAGAAAGTGAGGCACTTCCACGATTGATTTTCCCTCATGGAATTAGGAATCCTCCCACAATTAATTAGAAATGTTCAGAGAGTAGTAATGTTGAGGTTACACATCAGGCCATGGTGGATTCAGGGTGTAAATAGGACAGTGGTGGCTCAGTCGTTAAGGCTCTGGATCGGTGATCCGAAAGTTGGCGGTTCAAGCCTCCGTACCACCAAGCTGCCATTGTTGGGCCCTTGAGCAAGGCCCATAACCCTCAATTGCTCAGCTGTATAAAGATAAATGTAAGTTGCTCTGGATAAGGGCGTTTGACAAATACCTAACATGCATAAAAGTGAATGTAAATGTGTAACCAAACCGCAGTCCAGCAAAGCCTGACATAACGTGGGATTAGTACTTACCTCATCTATTCACTTACTTCAGGGACAAATTAGCAGTGGTTTAGGCGATAGTGAAGCACAGTATTTGTGGCTGGGTCCTGCAGTAGCAAACCATAGTGTGGAATGTGTGCAGCCTTGACTGGGGAGAGGACTGGCTATCTACATCAGGTCCATGTCAGGAGGACTTGGAGGGTTGGATGTACTTTGGAAAGATTTCCCTTGGAGATTTCCTGCTAGAGCAGTCACACAATGAGATGCTGAGACACACTTTTGATTAAGTGAGTATAGTTGATGGTCAAAACCTCCAATCTAATGATGCACTCTCCCTGCCATACTCTCAATGATAATGAATAGGTCATATCAAGTGGGGGTATGAGGCAGAATGCGTTCGGTCAAGCATCAGCTGGGGACAGAGAGGAGCCAGGTTAAACCAGCAGGTAACACATGATTAGTTCATCTGTGATGTTATGTTTGTCTTGTTGTGTGTTTGCAGAGAAGCCAGTAACCCGAGAGAGAGAGAGAGAGAGAGAGAGAACTGCACAACACAGAGCTACT
>JBCNYH010000026.1:32086183-32097118 GCA_039654325.1 Tandanus tandanus
GTCTAGGAGCTATATTTTTTGTGCTTTTTTTTAAATTACATTTTTGATTCTGTTTCTAACAAAAACGTCATTTTACATTTTCAGTGCATCAAGGTGTCTCGGATTTTGTTTTTGTAAGCTGATTGTTTAATGTTAAGTGTCTTTCACATCCAAAGTTCCAAACTATCCAACTTCTTGTGTTTTTTTTACTTTAAATGTATGACACATCAAAACTTCTAAATTCAATGTTGACATTATTTCTTTTTTCCGGGTGCTTGTAGCTGAGTGCACAGTGCATAGAACTGTTAGAAGTAGAAAGTAGAGGGAAATTTTAACCTCTCTCGGTACAGAAACTGTCCAAGAACCTCAAGGTGTATCTCGATAAGGCCTCGAGCAATGCCAGCATTACCTGGGCAGACTTTGATGCTGCAGTAGCGGTTCTCGCAGAGGCCATGTAGGAACATTGAATGTGATTTGAGGGTCATTCATGATATATGTGTACAAATTAACATTTATATTTTCCATTTCTCTGAAGGTAACTGTTTATATTAGAATTTAATTATCATCATTTTCAATCCAAATAGCATTACTTTTAAGCCATGTTTTGAATTTTGATAATTCCAACCAAAATAATCTCAAAGGAGGGTAGTATTGAAAGTTATTTGACTTATTTCACAATGAGTTATGCACTTCGATGAATTTTTAAATGAATGTAAGTTCTTTGAACTTTGAAGCATAAATAAGTAAAATATAAGTAAAATATGATGTTTTTTGTTTAAAGTTATTTGCAATATCATACTTTTTGATAAAGAATAGATAGTTTCTGTGTGGCATCGTGACTTCATTATTTGTGATTTTGAAGACAGGTTTTTTCTCCAATAGCTTGAAATTGGTTACAATTAGACCTATTGTTACTATTAAAGGTGAATATAAACATGTGGTTTCCGGTTCTTTTAAGACCAATTGTAAGAGTGTAGGTATAACCATTCTCGAGATATTGATTTTCAGCATAATTCTGCTCGAGACGCTGTCTGTCGTTTCTTCAGAGGTTTTTAATCCCAAATGAATTATACTATATACCATTCTAATTGTTTTCATGTATATTTTCACTTTTTGTGCACACAAGATCAATCTGATGACAGTTTGAAAATAACCCCCCACCCTCCACCTCCCCACCCCCTCTAATTTTGAACCTGTGTTTTATAATAATTTGTTTCAGAAAGAACCATTTGTGTTTTGAATGTGAACCAGTTAGAGCTAATGGACCTTTAATGGCTGTGAAATTACATTGGAAAATTTGTTTGATTGTAGGTCTCATTATGACAAACTTGTTGACACTAATCAGGTTAGTGATTGTGCAGTGTCAGAGTCAGTGATGGTGAGCCTGTCGCCAAGCCTGCCATGGAACCAAGGTTTGCGCCCACATCTACAACTGTGTCTGTGCATGTGTGTTTCCGTGCCAGAGCTTTTGGACCACCTGGGGACCACCCTCTCACTGGCATTGAAGTTTGAGCATGTGACAGAGCCTACACCTATTCATCTGCCAGAACCCATGTCTAGCTCCGCTCCAGAGCCTGATCCAGTGCCTGACCTCGAGAGCAAGGGTCCAATGAGATGGTTACTCAGGCCACTCCTAGGCTTGTTCCTGAGCCAACTTAAAACTCTACACCAAGGTCAATGGCAAGGTCTGTGCAAAGGTCTACACCAGAGAGCACACCATGGTCTATGCCAAGGCCTATGCCAGAGGCTTAGAGGGGGGCCAGGGGGGCTCTGTCATGAATTCTCCCTATTTAACACAGAGCTTTGTTTACAGCAAAGCTTTGGGGTTTCTAAGGCAGACAAACTACAACGGACCTAAAGCATGCCTGACAAGGCTCAGCGAACAGCTCTCAAGCGCAGTTGATCGCTCCACATGTAGAGACAATCTAAGCTACATTATGAAGGAATATACGTGCTCAAGGTCTAATGAGGCATAAGCCATTGTAGGGATGTCACTGTCACCAGTTTGTGCCAAGTCTTGTTTTCTGTGCATTTTGGAATCCTGTGTATGACCTGTTTTGCCCAGCTGAACCTGATCTCCTGTTATGTATATGATTTCTGCTTTTCTGGTTCCCAACCATGAGTTCAACCCAACCTGTGTTATTATGTTCGCCTGATCTCTTGACCTACTGCTGTGTTTGTGGATCTGTTTTCCTGGCTGTTTATAATAAATCCGTTTTATCTGAATCGTTGCTCTGCCTTCACTTCAGCTGCACAGAGACGTGACATTTATCAAGTAGATTTCCTTTTATTTTTGATTAATAACGTAAATGTTCAAGGATTAAAAAAAGTAAAATTGTGTATGAAAATATACCATACCATACTAAACCAAAGTGATGTCCAGACTGTCAGAGCAATGAGCAGGCTGGCTGGTGGTTATAGAGGCTGGTGAAGCAATAATGAGGCTGCTGGAGAACCAACTATTATTGTTGTCTCTTGTGAATGTCAGATTGCTTCTACTGACTGCTTGTCATTACATTTTTGTTTCTTTAGAAAGTCATGCATCCACATTCATTTCTTCAACCAATTGGTGGATCCAAATTATCTGATTAAAGTGATCTATAAAGCATTTGATCAAGCCATTGCTGTCAGACCTCAGACAACGGTGCAGACCACAGAGCGTGGGTGACAACCTCCTCCTATCCACAGGATACAGTGGGTGTATATAAGTACAGTGGGGTAGTGGTGAGCACGTCTGCCTCACAGCAAAATGGTCCTGGGTTCAAATCCCGGGCTCAGATGTTTCTATGTGGAATCTGCATGTTCTCCCTATGCCTGCGTAGATTCCATCTGGGTACTCTGGTTTCCTCTAACAGTCGAAAGACACGCATGTTAGACTGTTGCAAATTGCCCCTAGGTGGGAGTGTGAATGGTTGTGTGGGTGTCAGCTGGCCCTGTGATGGTCTGTCGAGCTGTTCAGGGTGTACCCCGCCTTCGCCCAGTGTCGGCTGCAGCCTCCCTTAGTAGGATTAAGTGTTTTGTCAAATGAATCAGCGAGTGAGTAGTAGATATAGGCGGACCCTAATTTGCATGTTCATGTTTATTCATAGATCCCAGTATTTTTAAATGAGGGTGAAGGTGTAAGTCATTTGTAGTCATTTCTTGGGATTTAAAAACATGTTAAATTATTTATTATTCTATGCAAATTATTTTTTAAAAGATTTAAGCTCTGTTTTCTTTGTTTCCCATCAGGGTTAAAGTTCACCCAGAGGAAATTACAAATTCTGTTTCGACATTCCCATGGCTTTTTTTCATTCAGATTAACTTTTTTTTCTTTTTTTTTGCAAAGTATTATTTTTGTAGCTGCTTTAGAGCACTGAACTGAGAGCTCATATTCTCATTTACATATTCATGTTTATTCATCCTGGTATTTTTAAAGGAATATAAAGCTGTAGGCCACTTTAGTCATTTCTAGGGAAGTTTAGGGAGAATTTAATAAAATAGCAAAAACAAAACAAAATAAAAATCAGTTAGGGTTAAAGTTCACCCAGATAAACCTAACACAAAGTAAAAACAAATTCTTTTTTTCTACGTTACCATGCCCTTTTTTCATTTGGGTAAATTGGCTTTTTCACCAGGCGAATATTATTTATGTAGCTGCTTTGGAGAGCTGAAGCGAGATCACGTCTCAGTTTCATCTCCGTCTCAGGAATCCAAGGAAACACAGCCGGCGTGAATCACAACCCTGATTAAAGCAAAAGTGTAAAGTGTTCCACTGAAATAGTTTCGCTTTCCTGCATCCTGTATTACCACACACACACACACACACACACACACACACACACACACACACACATACACACACACACACCGTTGCCTACTGCAGTAATGTAATCAGGCTGAGCTGCAGATTTCATCAGTGATGTAATAGAAAACTGGGAGAGAGAGAGAGAGAGAGAGAGAGAGAGAGAGAGAGAGACAGACGGGGAGAGGTTGATGGAGATTTTATGTTGGAATTAAAACTCAATTATTTTCATTTCACACTTTTATTGTGTTATGGTCATAAAATCTGAAATCAAGGTTGAGAGAAAAGAATAGAGAGGGGGGCAGGTGAAATCGGAGGACACCCCAACGCACACAGAGAGAGAGAGAGAGAGAGAGAGAGAGAGAGAGAGAGAGAGAGATGAAATCAGAGGTCACCCCAACACACACACATACACTGAGATAACGAGAGAGGCAGGTGCAATCAGAGGTCACCCCAACACGCACGCACACACGCACACACACACACATGGGGGGGGGGAGGTGAAATCAGAGGTTACCCCAACACACTCACACACACATACACACACAGAAAGGAAAGAGAGAGAGAGATGAAATCAGAGGTCACCCCAAAATACACACACAGAAAGGAAAGAGAGGCAGGTGAAATCAGAGGTCACCTCAACACGCACACACACACAGAGAGAAAGAGAGAGAGAGAGAGAGAGAGAGAGAGAGAGAGAGAGAGAGAGAGGTGAAAACAGAGGTCACCCCAACACACACGCACGCGCACACACACACACACAGAGTGGGGGGGCAGGTGAAATCAGAGGTCACCCCAACACACACACACACACACACACACACACACACACACACACACACACACACACACACACACACACACAGATAGCAAGAGAGGCAGGTGAAATCAGCCCAACACACACACACACACACACACAAACACATACACAGAGAGAGAGAGAGAGAGAGAGAGAGAGAGAGAGAGAGAGCACTTACTGTAATTAATTAATTAGATATGAAGCAACAACAGCTCCAATTAGTGTACCTTTGCATCTTATCATCTTGTTAGGACAACACACACATACACACACACACACACACACACACACACACACACACACACACACCAAGCAATGAGATAAATCCTCCTGTCACTCTTGTTCTTCTCCACTCTTTTACATACCCCTATTCCGCCGACTCTGATAATTCATCTAATTAAGCTCACACTCAACTGTTAATGCCAAATACTCCCTCCTGATTGGTTGGCACGTGTCTGAAATTTATTGGTTGGCACTGAAATTTTTTATACTTTCGTGTCACACTGCTAAATGAAATACATGGAGGTTTAATATTTTAGATGTGAATTGTAATTAGGAATCATTTGTGCAGAATCTTACATCAGTGCGCGTTCTGAGTAGAACCCTTGTTTGGAAGCTAAGAACACTTAAAGAACCATCACCTCTGGCTTGTTTTTCTGATCTAAATCTGCTTCAGTGGTGATTAAAATAGAATGAAGGACACTTTTCAGAAGTATTATCATGTAAGAGTAACAGTAAAATCATTAAATCTTCCTTTGAATTAACTCCTTGAAGTAAAATCTTACTGACTACCATGCCCTGTTAATAAATTTTCATCTCCTCATAAGTATAGGCATCAAAAGCCAGCACTTCTCTAAAATTACATCAATATTAGCATCGTCTGCAGTTTCGTGCCAAAAAGCGTTTAGTTCGTTCACTGAAGAAGGAAGTGAGAGCTCGCTAGTTACGCTTATAAACAACAAATTTCAGAAATGAATGCAGATAATCAAACATTCATTCTCTGAACCGATGTTAAAGAGTACAGGTATTGGTCATCCTTACAGCATAATTTGTGTGTATGCAATAAGCGACACAGAGCTTATTTTTTTACATAAATGACCATAAAAAGCACAAAACTGGTAATTTTATCCGGTGGATTACTAGCGGTGTGCTGAGCTGCAGGGGTTAGCAGTTTTTCCCCGGAAGTGACGTCAATGCGTTGGGTGGGGTTGACGTCTCTTGTTGAGACAGTGAGACGTTTCATTCGAATGACTCTGAGGAAGAGAATGCTGCCAGAAATGAGCGTGACGGTAAATCCAGAATGGTTTATGCAGCTAACGTTTTGCCAACTCGGCTTTCCTGTCGTCAGTTGGTTTAGGAACAAGAAGAAATGTTTTCCGTGATTTCTGCGCTTGTTGTTTGTGCAGCACTGGCCGATAATATGTTATGATGCTCGGGGTCAGTGACATAGCCCCGCCAATCCAACAAGTTTGCGTCACTTCCAGACTGGAACAGCCAATCAGAAAGGCAACATGTCTCTGAGCATGCCTAGAGTCATAACACTCGCGCAGGCAAGGACTGATGTTGCCGGAAGGAACCGCTGATGTCGTATGAAAATCCTTTTAAATGTAGTAGTTTTAAAGTAGTAAAATGCAGATCGTACGATGCACCAAGATTTATAACACAAAATATTTTTTATCTTAAATACTTTAAATGGGGTTTGGTGGAGGTGATGTCATACATCTCTCTTATGCGAGTCCTTATTTGTCTTAATTAACTCATATTCAGATATCCCTATTTTTTACATGATTGGCGTCAATTCATTCAAATTCAGTTTTCACTCAAATTTAAAATTGCCGGACTGCTTAATCCTATTGTGGTTGGGGGATGGCTGTAGCCTATCTCAGCCGACTCTGGGTGAAGGCAGGGTACACCTGAAGAGCTCAACCGACCATCGCAGGGCCAACACCCATACCCCTAGGTGGGGCGATTTGAAACAGCCAAGTACTCTAATATGCATGTTTTTGGACAGTGGGAGGAAACAGGAGAACCCAGAGAAAAACCCACACAAGCACGGAGAGAACATGCAAACTCCATGTAGGAACACCCTCTCTGAGGCAAAAACTTGAACCCAGGACCTTCTTGCTGTGAGGTGGATCTGCTAACCAGTACACCACCAACCCTAGATAATCAAACAGAAATTGCACCACCATTGCAGGTTCTGATATGATTATGTTTAAGATATTCATGGTCATGTTCATTCCTGATTAAGTGATTGGCAGCTGATTATAAGCCATGTATCTAGGCTGAACAAATGAAGAGTGTACTGTGCTAATAAACATCAGGATCCTTCCTCCCACCCACACTCCCATTCACTCTCAGTAAAGCTTGGCATTCAGGTACAGTTCAAATTGATATGTTGCCCAGTGAGCATTCATCTTTCTTCTAATAGACACACAGGTCTTACAGGTGTCTCTTGCGCCTTATTTGACCAGTGTAATCCAGTTCTGGGCCAGCGTTCTGCTGATTCAGAGTTGGTTTGACTCGCGCAGCTTCCAAGATCCAGTTTGGTTTAGGGTTAGGGTTTAGGGTTAGGGTTAGGGTTAGGGATTAGGGTTAGGGTTAGGGTTAGAGATCCACCCTATAGCCACGTCATTCTTTTACAGTATACGTCCCTGCTTTATTATCAATGCTAATATCAACCACAACTGTTTCGCATGCAAAGATTAAAAAGGAACATAATGTACTGTATATACACTATAAAATCCAAGAGTATGAAATCTTAATCAGATGCATGTTACTGTCAAGGGCGATACGGTGGCATAGTGGTTAGCACATCTGTCCCACAGCAAGTAGCTCCTGGGTTTGAGTCCCGGGCTAGGCCAGGGAGGTTCTGTGTGGAGTTTGGATGACCTCCCCATGCTTGCATGGGTTTCCTCTGAGTACTCATGCACATTAGGCTGTTACAAATTTACCCAAGGCATGGATGTAGGTGTGAATGGTTGTGTGTTTGTGTTGCCCTGCGATGGTCTGGTGAGCTATTCAGGGTGTACACCGCCTTTTTGCACAGTGTCGGCGGAGATAGGCTCCAGCCTCACCGTGACCCTAGTAGGATTAAATGGTTTGGTAAATGATTGAAAGATCAGTGAGTGAATATTAAAGGGTCATTAACCGTCCATGTAAATTTAGTTGTTCTGCTGTTGTGTTAGTAACAAAAAGTAATCAGCCATTTAGTTTTTTATTTTTTTTAAAAAAGAAACTGGGTTTATACTACCATACTTAAACATACACTGTGTTTAAAAGAAATTGACATACTATTTTGAAAGGAAGTATGCACTTTCAGACTCAGCAGACCTTTGTGTCCAATTTCGCATTTATACTGAAGCATTGTTTTTTGTTTGTTTGTTTTTTGTTTGTTTGTTTGTTTTTTTCTCTTTTGAAGACAAGATTCTAGCAAAGGAAGTGCCGAACTGCTTAATCCTACTTTGGTCGCAGGGAGGCTGGAGCCTATCTGTGCTCTCTCATCTGTGTGTGTTGCCCTGGACAGCTCGCCAGACCATCACAGAGCAATACACACACAACCATTCACACTCAAACCTTGGGCCAATTGAAACAGCCAGTTAGCCTAATGTGATTGTCTTTGGACTGTGGGAGGAAACCAGAGTACCCATGCAAATATGGGGAGAACCTAGAAAACTCCACACAGAAATGCCCGAACCGAGCCCAGGACTCAAACCCAGGACCTTCTTGCTGTGATGCGAATGTGCTTACCACTTTCCTACTTATCACCCTGAAAGCTAAACTAGCTGTTTTAAAAAATAGTGATCACAATGTTTTTCCCGTCTTCCACTCCTTCCCCTGACTTCTTGATTCTTTCGTTCTTGATTCCGGACCATGAATTCTGTTTTCCTGTCTGATGCTGTTTGGCTGTCAAAACCCGAATAACTGGTTTAAAAACACCCCTGGAACTACTTTGGTAGAAAGGGGGTATGGATTTGGAGGATTCAGAGAAGATTTTCACACCGGTTGTGCTGCTCAGGACAAATCAGTTTGATTTTAATGAATGAACAGAGCCATCCTGCAGTGAGACACTTGATCATGTGATTCATTACAATATTTAATTAAATCAAGTCTAATGAATAATGGTTGTCTGTCAGTCTCTGACATCTCTATCTCTTTCTCTCTTTCTCTTTCTTTCTCTTTCTCTCTCTCTCTCTTTCTCTCTCTCTGACATGTCTCCTTGTCTCTGACATATCTCTCTCTCTCCCTCTCTCTCTCCCTCTATTTCTTTCTCTGACTTCTGTCTACCTGTCTCTCTGATGTCTGTCTCTCTATCTCTCTCTCTCTCTCTGACTGTCTCCCTGTTATCTCTCTCTCTCTCTCTCTGAATTCTGTCTTCCTGTCTCTCTGACATCTCTCTCTCTCTCTTTCTCTCTCTATTTCTCTCTCTGACTTCTGTCTTTCTGATCTCTTTCTCTCTCTCTCTCTCTCTCTGACATGTCTCCTTCTCTTTCTGACATCTCTCTGTCTCTCTTTCTCTATTTCTCTCTCTGACTTCTGTCTCTCTGATGTCTCTCTCTCTCTCTCTGACATCTCTCTCCCTCTCTTTCTGACATCTCTCTCTCTCTCTTTCTCTATTTTTCTCTCTGACTTCTGTCTCCCTGTCTCTCTGATATCTGTCTCTCTCTGACATATCTCTCTCTCTCTTTCTCTCTCTATTTCTTTCTGACTTCTGTCTCCCTGTCTCTCTGATATCTCTCTCTCTTTCTCTCTCTGAACCTGTATCTCTGTCTCTCTGACATCTCTCTCCCTCTCTTCCTCTATATCTCTCTCTGACTTCTGTCTCTCTGATATCTGTCTCTCACTCTCTCTGACATCTCTCTCACTCACACTCTCTCTCTTTATCTCTCTCTGACAGCTGTCTCCGTCTCTCTGATGTCTGTCTCTCTCTGACGTCTCTCTCCCTCTCTCTCTTTCTCTCTCTCTCTTTCTCTCTCTCTTTCTCTATTTCTTTCTCTGACTTCTGTCTCTCTTTCTCTATTTCTCTCTTTTTGACTTCTGTCTCCCTGTCTCTCTGACATCTGTCTCCCTGATATCTGTCTCTCTCTCTCTGACATCTCTCTCTCTTTCTCTCTCTCTCTCTCTCACACACTCTATTTCTCTCTCTGATTTCTGTCTCCCTGTTATCTGTCTCTCTCTCTGACATCTCTCTCTTTCTCTCTCTGTCTCTATTTCTGTCTCTGACTTTTGTCTCCTTGTCTCTCTCTCTCTCTCTCTCTCTCTCTTTCTCTCTCTATTTCTCTCTCTGACTTCTTCAAAATCCCCCTATGTGTGGATATGAGTGTGAATCGTTGTGTGTGTGTGCTGGTCATGCAATGGTCTGGCGAGCTGTTCAGAGTGTACTCCACCTTCGCCCGGTGTCAGCTGAGATAGGTACCAGCCTCCCTGTGAACCTAGTAGGATTAAGCAGCTTATCAAATGAGTGAGAGTGAGTGAGTGATGAATAATACAGACACTTTGGTAAATATCTTCTTTGGTGTATTTTAATGAATGTTAGGGGAAGTTTGGAGTAATCGTAAAGCAGTCACCACTGAAATGTCTCAGATAACTGTCTGTCTGTCTCTCACTCTCTCTCTCTCTCTCTCTCTCAGATAACTATCTGTCTGTCTCTCTCTCTCTCTCTCTCTCTCTCTCTCTCTCTCTCAGATAACTGTCTGTCTGTCACTCCTTCTCTCTCTCTCTCTGACATGTTTTTTCTCTCTCTCAGTGACATATGTCTGCCTGTCTCGTTCTGGCATCTTACTGTCTTTCACTTTTTGACATCTGTCTTTCTTTTTTCTCTTTCTCTCCTTCACATCTGTCTATCTCTCTCTGTCTCTCTTTGACATCTGTGATTCTGTCTCTCTTGGACATCTGTCTGTCTGTCTGTCTCTCTCTATCCCTCTGACATCTGTATATCTGTCTCTCTTCGACATCTGTCTGTCTGTCTGTCTCTCTCTCTCTCTTTCTCTTTCTCTCCATCTCTGACATCTGTCTATTTGTCTCTTTTTCTCGAAATTTCGCTCACATTCTGTCTCAGGTTTAAAAATGTCTTTCTCTCAGTCACTGTCATTGTCTGTCTTTTTCCTTTCGTCTTCCTTTCTCTCTCTCTCTGTCAATCATTGTCTGTCCATCTGTCTCTCTGTCATTTGTTTTTGTGCATGTGTGCATTTGTGCATGTGTATGTGTCGGTCTGTGTGTCTCTTTCTACAGGGGTCTGGCTGCGCAAAGCCTCGTAACACTTTAATTCCAACGAATAAAAATTACGAGCTGGAACTGAAAGCCTGTGTGTGTGTGTGTGTGTGTGTGTGTGTGTGTGTGTGTGTGTGTGTGTGTGTGTGTGTGTGTGTGTGTG
>JBCNYH010000026.1:32152819-32167094 GCA_039654325.1 Tandanus tandanus
CTGGTCGAGGCTCAGCAACATTAATGTGGCAATAAAATGAAGTCAGCTGATGAGCTGAATGTACTGAATGAGCAGGTCACATCACATCAATGGACTTTTTCTTCCCTGATGGCACGGATCTAAAATGGGGGCTCAAATAATGAAAGAGTGGTTCAGGGAGCACGAGGAATCATTTTCACATATGTATTGGTACCCCAGAGTCCTTAACCCTATTGAAAGTTTTCGGGATGTTCTGGAGAAGACTTTATGGAGTGGTTCAGTTTTTCCTCATCAATTAAAGACATCAGTGAGAAATGAACACAACATGATAATTACATGCTGTATGCAAGGCTTCTCCAGCACATCCCAAAGAATTTTCTCAGTTTGAGTCCCCATTTTATATCCGTGCCATCGGGGAAGAAAAAGTCCATTGATGTCTATATTCTACCCTTACCGCTGTAACACGAAGCGTCAAAAGAAAAGACTGTAGTTGTAATATTTTTTCTTTCACAGCTAGAGGAGCTCACGTCATTAACAATGATCCAAGTATAGAGTTCCCATGTGTACGCCCGGACGTACGCTATAGGATGTTCCAAAAGCAACTCAATGGTTAGACGTTTTTTCCTTATCAATGGGGCTGCACTCACATGGCGCTTGGCGGGAGCTCTGTTAAAATATGTTAAATAAAATAAATAAATAAATAAAAGGTATTAAAACTTAATAAACATTGTCTTAATAATTATTAATTAAAACTAACAAGCTAAAATTAAGAGTAAAATAAAACAAAGTAAAATTAAAACATTAAAGTAAAATAAAACATACAATTTGATGATGTCATCACGCTGCTCTTGTGGGCAGTGACTTGTTTTCCCCAACCAAGGAATAATGATGCAAAATGTTCATATTCATCAAGTATTTGCTTCACCTGCACACATTTACTGACAGGTAAACTCTTATAGCCTACCACAGTCATCAATCCTCCAACACACACACACACACACGAACACACAGAGCAGAAGACAGATAGCAGTATATGTTAGTGTCGACGTTGCAGTGACCCAGTTCGTTTTAAAGCTTCCTAAATCTCACCTCTTTCATTTGTTTCTCTCAGTTTCATTCCCTCTCACTCCCTCAGTGACATTTCGATTTCAGCCCAGTGTGTGTGTGTGTGTGTGTGTGTGTGTGTGTGTGTGTGTGTGTGTGTGTGCGTACGTGCGTACGTGCGTGTGTGTCGTGTGTGCACTCAGCGTTAATGTGATTTCTATCAATATGCAATTTGTTTGTGTGTTTGTTTACACAAACATGTCTGTGTACATGTGCAGGAATGTCAGTCTTATATGAGTTTGTGTGTGTGTGTGTGTGTGAGTGTGTGTCCGTCTATAGAAGTTCTTGCTCAGGTTCTTGTCACATGCTTTCATTCATAATGATCTTTATGCATTCACACTACTTTAACGAGATTTCCCATAATCCCGCAACACACCCATGTCTTTCTCTTCATTTCTTTCTCTCTATCTTTCTCAGGCTTGCTCTCTCACTTTCTGTCTGTCTGTCTGTCTCTCTGTCTGTCTGTCTGTCTCCTTCTCTCTGTTTCCTCTACTTTATATCCCGTCCCCACTTCTTGATCTTTTACTTTGTTTCTGTTACTTGTCCATCACTCTTTTCTTTCTTCCTCTCTCACCTTTATTCTCTTTCTTTACATCCATATACCCACACCTTCTCTATCTATCTATCCACCCTTTACCTTCCATCTATCGCTCTACATTATATCTTTCTTTCTTTTTTTCCATTCTTTCCTGCTTCCTGTCTCTCTTTCCACTCACTCTTACAAGCCTGGTTTAAAGACAAAGTCCCCTGTCCTTTTCATCCCTCCATCCCTCCCTCTGCTCTGAACTGAGTGGGCTATGGAAGTGCTTTGTTGGCACAGCAGAACCGGCATCGAGCCAAGAAAAGGCACATTTATGATTAAAATGCTGTCTGCGTGTCAGAAGCTCGGGATGACATCACGGCGAAAGAGCCAAGACCAATGCATGGGAGAGAATGAGAGAAAGAAAGAGCGAGAGCTTGTTTTGTTCGCTCTGACATTTTCCATCTGTTTACATCTCGGGGTAATTAATTACGACTTAATCTTTGTAGCGTGTTTAGACGCTCATTTTGCTCTGCTCTTTTTTTCTGGTGCATTAATGAGATTTACGCCACACTGCCGCTAAATTCCTTATCCTGATTCGTCATAAGGTGTTGATGAATTTTCTAGAAACAGTAGTGCAGCTGCAAATCGAAGGTTTATAGTAATTCTAACATGCTATCGTTACTATAGGAACACCTCATTCACAGGGATGTGTACAGCGGCCGCTCTGCCAATTATAAACAGATAAAGAACGGGTGTAATCACAGATATGGTGAGGAAATGTTTATTTATTTAACATCTCAGGAAGGAGTCTCCAGTGTCAGCAGGTTGTAACTTTTGTTTTTCTGACATCGCCGGGACAGGTTTTTCAGTAACATGATAAGTTGTTTCGTTTCAGGGTTCTGCATAACTACATGCTGTGGAGGATCGTAGCGGCGCTCAGCGAGCACTTATCCACTGGGTTCCGAAGTACGATTCATGAGTTCTCACGGGAGATTGACGGCACGGAGCGGCAGCTGGAGCTCAACCAGCTGTGTCTCAATCAGGCCAACAAACACTTCGGCATGGCACTGGGAGCACTATTTGTCCAAACATACTTCTCCTCTCGCAGCAAGGCCAAGGCAAGTACCTTGGGTAGAATCTGGTGGACTTAAGTTGCCATTCATATGATAAATAATAGATATAATCAATATTCTTCTACTGGATTAGGTAGATGGTATGTGTACTTCATGTATGTGCGGTCTTTTGTATGTCAGTTACAGTGAAAGAGGCATAGGCTGTGTGTATCAGTCTCAGTGAAAGAGGCGTGGTCTTTGTATGTTCATGACAGTGTAAGAGGCGTGGACTGTGTGTCTGTGACAGTGTAAGACGCGTACACTGTGTGTGCCTATGACATTGAAAGAGGCGTGGATTATATGTGTCAATCTCAGTGAAAGAGGCGTGGCCTTTGTATGTTCATGACAGTGTGAGCTGTGGACTGTGTGTGTCTGTGACACTGAAAGAGGTGTGGATTGTGTGTGTCAGTCTCAGTGAAAGAGGCGTGGCCTTTGTATGTTGACAGTGTGAGGCGTGGACTGTGTGTCAATCTCAGTGTGGGGGGGGGTGTGACCTTTGCGTGTCAGTTACAGGAAAAAGGTGTGGCCTCTGTTGTGTTGGTCTCATTGAAGGAGGTGTGGCCTTTATGTGTCAGTCTCAGTAAAGGATACGTGGCCTCTCTACCTGTCTTTGTTTCAGTTTTTTTGTCATCCACATCTATCCAATTTTTATTCTTCTCTCATCTTGTCCTTCTCATCCAGTCTCTGTGTCTCTGCACTAATCCTCTTCTCTCTCACTCCTAATCCCTCACCTTAATGTGATCTCTTCTTTCCTTGTTCCCTTCACTCTCTCTTCTCTTTTGTTTAAAGCTGTCTCTCTTTCTGTCTCTCTCTCTCTCTCTCTCCACCCTTTTCCTCCATGCTATTCTGTGATTGAAAGATGGGGGGAGAGATGGAAGGATCAAGACAATGTGGGATTTTCTGGTTTATGTATCAGACTGTTTGAGGTCACCGTGTAGTCAGGTCCAAAAGATGGCTTCAGTTACTGAGGAGCTCATCAGTATCAAAAATGTAGTGAAATAACATTCCCTGAACCAAATTCTGCAGTTAATTAGTCATTCTTTAGCATATTCAGGGTTTCTGCCAAATGCTAATGTTTCACAGAAGAGTCTTATTAATAAATCATTTTAATAGAAGGGATTTAAAGAACATTTAATTATCATACGGTTCTATCAAACATTATTATTTGGCCAACTGGCCTTTAGCAATCAGCAAGTAATATATGAAGGGACATAAAAATATATGATCTAGTACATATATAGCTAATATTGTGTAATTCTCAGAGGCTCCGGCCCCTGCACACAGAGTGACCCATGTTTTATTGTGCATTTTTGGTCACATGCTTCAGGTGTGGCTACACACACTTCCTTCTGATGGAATGACACGGTGACACAAGATGTCAACTGAAATAATCAAAAAGTGGGGTTTTTGTTTGGATGGAATTTTTTTTTTGCAAACATCTCCGTATGTTTGGGTGGGGCCTGGTACTGTAATGATAGTACAAACCTTTGTGAAACAGCTGGTAATGTAGCTGTTGTGATGAATTATGGGTAATACATACCGTTCCTTGTCTGTTGGTTGACAAACACTGTACACTTTCCCCCTCGATTTCCCGTACCCCTATTTCGGATTTCCCGTACAAAATCCGGCACCGGACATTATTTGGTATTGCCAGAAAAATGCTCGGACAAGTCCGGGAATCAATGATGGAAGTCCGGGTCGGTCATGATTTTCAAACTTCCCTCCTGTCCGGCCCGTTCCCGTCCGAGTGGATGGACAAAAATGAAGCAGCAGAGGGGCACAAAATAATGTCCGATGAACAGATAGTGGCATCAGTGACGGGAGAGCGAAGTGAAAGTGAATGTGATAAAAGAATGTGCTGATTTGCTCCTTAAGTTTGTTGAAACACAGTATTGTGTATTGAGTGTTGGATAAGTGTGTAAAAGTCCGGGACTGCTACTGAATAATGGCGATTGCCGGACAGATTATGGTAAATAACCGGGAAAGTTTAGGGACCCCGGACATTAGCGATTGCCGGACTTTTGAGGTTCCCAGACAGCCTATCCCCCTAATAATCCTTGAAATCGAGGGTGAAGTGTATTTATAATTACTGATAATTAAACCGAGTCACTGATGCTCCAGTAAAATATGCGTGTTTATTCTATCCGAGGTCACTAGATATTAGAACCTGTGTGCTTTGATTGGCGAATTTATTCCTTGGATAACAGCTCATATCCTGTTACCTAAAACATCTCCACAGAGAAATAAAAAAACAAAAATGGTTGTAACTTGTTTTAAGCTTATTTTTTATTGTTCATTCAAGACTGATTCCATGAGAAGGAACCACATTTGGAATGAAAGTATTTCATGGTAAAATGTTATTATTATTATTATTATTATTATTATTATTATTACTCATTCATTCATTCATTTTCTGAACCACTTAATCCTAATTAGAGTCACAGGGAGGCTGACGCCCATCTCAGCCGACTCTGGGCGACGGCAGAGTATTATTATTATTATTGTTGTTGTTGTTTTGTTATTATTGTTATTATTATTATTATTTCCAGAATTAGGCAGTTTTGTAACTTTTTCGGCTTGCCGTGAAGAACAGGTCTAGTCCTTGGTATGGCCTAACGCCAATGTCCACAGGAGAGCACATTTTACCTGGTTTGAACAAACCAGAAGTGCCGCTAACTAGTTGTGCTAGCAACCTTGATCACACGTATCTCTTTCTCTTTGTATTCATTGCGTGTGGTTTGCAGGTACAGGAGCTGGTGGAGGACATAAAGCACTCGCTGGACGTCAGATTGCAGGAACTTGACTGGATGGACGAAGAGACCAAAGAGGCAGCGAGGGCCAAGGTGAAAAAAAACCTTAAACAAGTCTGTTATCTCACACAGGCTGCTTGCAGTCAATAAAAACACAAGATAGCAAACTGAAATAATTGTAAAATAATAATGAAATAATATGAGTCAACAACAAACCACCACAGTCAGCATTCATCTACAGGGTGGAGTGCTGCATACTGAGTCTCTCGCTCTCTCTCTTTCTCTCTCGCTCGCTCTCAGCTCCAGTATATGATGGTGATGACGGGTTATCCAGACTTCCTGGTAAAGCCGGAGCTCATTGATCAGGAGTATGGGGTAAATCACTTCCTCTGGTTTGAATCTCTTTTACCTTCATGTTCTGGTAAAAATGACTCGTTTTGTATTTTGTACTAAAAGATTGATCAATACTGAAACCATTTAACACGTGCCAAATGAACCATTATGTCTGTTTGTTAAGAGTGACAGGAAGAGAAAGAGATGTTCCTGTCATTTTGAGATGAAAGAATTGTGTGGAAAAAATGACAGGTTTTTTTTAATCTACAGTAAAAGCGTGATTTTAACAGTCATTCCAATCTTATTTCCATGTAGTGCTCA
Organism: Tandanus tandanus; assembly: GCA_039654325.1. Taxonomy (NCBI): domain Eukaryota; kingdom Metazoa; phylum Chordata; class Actinopteri; order Siluriformes; family Plotosidae; genus Tandanus; species Tandanus tandanus. The sequence goes on from JBCNYH010000026.1 coordinate 32,158,942, forward strand.
CTGGTGCTTTTTCTTTTTAAAAAAAACAACCTAATCATAGGCAGGGAGCAGGCTGTGTAAGCACGAACCGACTCAATCTTTCCCGACCTTCAGAACCCAACTTTACTGTGTGTCTACAGGAACATTCTGTCCAACTCCACTGCACCCCACAAGATTGAGTTTTAATTCCAAACCCAATTATCGGTGAACTTCATTCTGTCCGAGTCTGACCCCATCCACTGCATCGAGTGGGAAAAGTTACTGTTGAAAAACTCGACCCAGTTTTTAATCTGAACCTGAGTTTGAGAAATCTGTCTAAAGTTGATTCCAATTCAGTTCAAACCAAAGATTTAAATTTAAACCTAAAATCAACCGCAGAAGTTTCTCTGAGATCAAACGCAGCCTGATCTGACCAGGTATCAATTCAAATCCAAATAAATTCAGATTTCATTGACAGTAACTAAGACCTGAGTTGATGATGTGATATTCCTTGTTTTAAAACAAACCTGTTTTTAAAATAAAGTTTTATTGCTCTATAACAATAAAAAAGAGATCCAGGGTTTAAAGAAGGAAAGGAAATTGTGAATGGAACAAGAAGATTAACCCAAAAATGAAGAAAAAAAAGAAAAAAGATGTTCTTTCTCTCCTTCATTCATTTTCTTCTGTCTTTTTTTGTTCCTCTGAAGTTTGAAGTGAACGAGAAGACGTACTTCAAAAACATCCTGAACAGCATCAAGTACAACATCAACCTGTCCATTACAAAGATCCACAAGGAAGTGGACAAGAAGACGTGAGGACAATGCACACACACACACACACACACACACACACACACACACACACACACACACACTGCTGATGCTGTGCAAATTGTCTAATAGTCTTCAAATAAGCACAACAAATAATTAATTAATAAAAATCAAATATTCTCCAAATTGTAATAATAATAATAACAACAACAACAACAATAATAATAATAACAATAATAATAACAACCACAACAATAATAATAATAAAGCTAGAGAGGCACTCATAGAGTGCAAGGTATATCCGCCAGGCACAAATGGTTTATGGTGACAAGAGCGCTGATTAACCTGAAACACACACCGGAGGTACAGTATATTTGTGATGCATACGGATCCGGCTACATAGCTGGTATTGCCAGTAATTCCATTTCCATTTTGAGAATTAAAAATCCAGCTCCATAGAATTGTTCTTCAGGTCATCTAGTCTAATCCTGCGTGATGTTTGCGTGATTCCAGCCAGTATTGTGCCACAAGTGTGAATGCACTTGTGTGTGGGCGTGGACGCTGCCATGGATCAAAGCAGAATGCCATCCTATTGCTCTAATATGGTCAATTTCAGTGAAAAATTACAAAAAAATGCGTGTTTTGGACGTCCCCATGTTACAAACTTGGGGTCCAAGGGGTGGGAGCATATCAGCTAGCACTTGTATAAAAGGCCCATGTGGGTAGTCAACGGGCTGAAATATGGGTCCCATATGAGATTGTCCACAGGTTCCATCATGGCCCCATGTCACCTGCCCATATGAATTCATTTCTCATTGGCAACCCAACTATGACCTACATAGGTGGCCCATCTGGGCTTGCGAATGTGGGATGCACCTAGGTGACCCAAGTGAGCTCCAGTTAAGATATTGGGCCCATACCCACTTTTTGCCCATGTAGCCCAAACATAACCCACAAGAGGCCACTATGGAACCCACGGACAGTCCCATATGGGTCCCAATTTTCAGCCCACTTTCTACTCACATGGGTCCCACATACAAGTGCAGGCTGGGATATTAAGCGGAAATGCATTTAAATGAAGCGCTGATAGCTGAGTCTCAGGATGATGACATCATCGAGGCCAAAGTCAACATGAATGAGTATGGCTTCAAACATCATTTCTTTCAGTATTTCAGGAGTTTGTGCTTAAATATATTAATCCTGGTGTATATATAGTGTCTCACTGCACAGGTAATGATTTTAATCTAAACCTTTTCTCACCCCCCACACAAAAACACAAAACCCCACATGTTAACTTGGGCCTCGATTACATCATCATTCTGAGAGTCAGTTTTCAAATAACTGCCCATCGCTATCTGCCTCAGATTTTTCACACGGAAAGAAATTAATCTTGATATTCGAATAAGATTAACTTTAACAAGTGCTGTCTTCTCCTTTAAAGATAGGAATTTTTTTTTAGGATTTCAGGATTTTTTCTTCAACATGATCCCACCTACCTCCAAAATGTAATGGTTTGTTAGTTGTTCCATGCCCTACTCTAGAAAACAAATTTCATCAAAATTCATTCATTGTTTTGTAGTTATACTGCACACAAACAAACAAACAAACAAAAAAAAACAAACACAGATGATAACCAACCAAATAAACCAACACAGATGAAAACAACCTCCTTGTTGAGGTAATAATAAAATATTTAAAAAATGTAAATAACTATATAATTAAATATACAATAAATAAATTGAGTCAAATAAATTTAATATGAAGTAGATGTAAAAAAAAAAAAAAGTATAATACTCTGCAAATGCTAAGGTGATTGATATTTAAAGCTGACATTAAAGGAATTCTGGTGAATATTGAAGAGTTATGAGTTTCTGACTTGTGGAGCAGGAACCCAATAATGTTAAAGGTAGAGATGCTGAGACGGAGTCGCAGGTGACGAAAGATTACATTCTATTCAATTATTTTTCTGCTTTTGAGATCAGTGGTTTTATTGGTTTTTGGTGGATGGGCGAGGAGAGGAACAGTGAGTCTCACAGCTCACATTACATTACATGAAGTCTTACAGTAAAATCATTATTCTTCATTCAGAAAAAATGCTATTTATGCTAGTTATTAGCATGTGTTTGTTTGTGGTTTGTCGCTTGTGGGCGTGGCCTCTCCAGAATTGGGGGTTCCATAAGTGAGAATCTGTAGCCTTTCTGATGCTCACTAGATAAACACAGATTAAATAAATCATTTGAAAATCACGTGTGCATAATTCTAGACCTCAGATTAGAATAACATAACAAGCTTACCGTACTAGCTATGTTTTCACATGGCCACACCCCCCACCTGTTTATCACACAAGAGTTGCCTACCTTACCGCTTCCTCTCAGTTGTCTGTATCCGACAGACTTTCTGGCCCCACCCACCTAATAATTTTGACCCTGTTATATACATAGAATGTTGACCAGAATGTTTAGAAATGCTGTTGAAAATTCGTTGCTCTGTTCAAAAAATTTTTATTTTATAGGTTGGTAATAATTAACAATAATAATTAAATAAATGAGGACATTTATTATGAGGACATTATTTCAGTTGTAGATTCTGAATCATTTTATTATAATTGATTTCATCTGATTTAGAAAGTATTTTTATAATAAAAAAATATAATTTTATTAAACTATGCAAGCATACACAGATTAATTAAGCATATGTTTTACTTTATGCATAACTATTTTTATTACATAAATTTTTTTTATTTACTGACAGTAGAATAGAATAGAAATTTCCACAAGCACTGCTGTGACATTCTCAGTTATATGTTAAGATATCAAATAAATAACATTTTAATTCTCACTCACTTATTTGCAGAATCGCTTAATCCTACTATTTGGGTCATGGCGAGGCTGGAGCCTATCTCAGCCAACACTGCACACCTCGCCAGACCATCACAGTGCAACACACACTACCATTCACACTCACATCCACATCTAAGGGCAATCTGACACAGCCAGTTAGCCTAATGTGCATGACTTTGGACTGTGGGAGGAAACCAGAGTACCTGGAGGAAACCCATGCAAGCCCGGGGAGAACATGCAAACTCCACACAGAAACGCCCGAGCCTGGAATTCGAACCCAGAACTTTCTTGCTGTGAGGTGGATGTGCGAACCACTACACCACCATTAAAACACTATTTATTAGATTTACTCTATTGACGCATGTTAAAAATACAAGAATGAGAATATAAACACTTCACTGTGAAAGTCACAGCACCTGCTACAAACAAAAATACAAGTGAATGAATGCTGTTTGTGTGTGTCTTGTGTACAGGTTTCAGTTTATTAAACAAGCCGAGTAAACACTGTGTGGGTTGTGTGTGCGTGTGCATGTGCATGTGTGTGTGTGTGTCTTATTTTTCCACAGGTGGCTTCTTCCACCCCAGGCGCTCAATGCCTACTATCTTCCAAACAAGAACCAGATGGGTATGTGGCATCTGGGTCTCTCACTTTCTCTCTCTCTGTCCCTCACACTCACGCATACACACACACACACACACACACACACACACACACACACCTTATTCTTTTATCTATTATGAGCTGTAGTTGGTTATTGGTGGTGTCTTTGTCCGCTCCAGGATTATATTTTCCTCCCAGAGAATCAATACATGCAGGAGAAGAAAAGAGAAAGGATGAGAAAGAGAGAGAGAGAGAGAGAGAGAGAGAGAGAGAGAAGACACACAGTGGCATTAACTCCGAGCCTTGTTTTTATGCTGTCTCTGACTGTCATTCCCTTCACCACTCACTTCTCTCTCTCTCTCTCTCTCTCTCTCTCTCTCTCTCTCTCTCTCTCTCTCTCTCTCTCTCTCTCTCTCTCTCTCTTTCTCTCTCAAATTTTTTTTCCTTTTTTCCAGTTTTCCCAGCAGGAATTCTCCAGCCGACCCTGTACGATCCAGAATTCCCACAGTAAGTTTATTTATTTATTTATTTTTATGAAGCTGCTCCTGAACCACTCCACTGATTTCTGAAATCCAGATCAGACAGTTTCCTCCAGAGCTTCAGGGATCTCTCAACTCAATCTATCCCTGATTCTATACTAATGACCCCAACATACTGCACAGTGCTCAGGTGAAGTCGATTATTCTTCTATAACAGCTTCTCCCACAGTAGTCAATCAGACACATGGGTCATTCCATAAAATTTCACCCAGTGGTCCCCACATGACTCCCTCAGATTTTTCAGATTTTTTTTTTAAATCTTAAAGTACATTATATATGATGGGAAAATCCAAAATTTCAAGGCTTTATTGTAAATAGTCCAAACTTATGGCCATTTGAAGTAGGCAAGGGGGACCCTAATATTGTGACCAAAATATGGACTTTATATTTTCAACCAATTTTAAGCTTCCATAACTATTGAACAGCAAAAGATAGATGTCTGAAAATTTCAGAATCACTTCACAGGCATCTGTAGTCCTAAGAAATGTGAAAATATTTTCTTTAAATTTATTATTACATGTTACAGATAATGATAAATTTGACATTTTATCCATCGCAAACTTCTAAATTGCCACTTTTGGCCACCCATTACACAAAAACTAATCAAAATAAAAGGCACCGTGTGAAAGTACAGGGTATACCTAAATTTTGATACCAAGCACATCTTGCTTTTATGAATCCTTCTTCACTTAATGTTCAAATTAAATATGCACATTTTTGCCCTCATATTTTGTCTATATTACAGAATATTTAGTGAGAAACTTTTGGAGCAATAAATACATCAATATCAAGAAATTATAAGTGTCCCCATACATTACATTGTTGTAACAGTATAGTATATTGTTTTACTGTAATACCCACATATAACCACATCAGAACTTCATAACCACAAAGTTCTTGGAAAATCATGTACATTACCAGTATCAGTAACATTTCTATTTTGGGTTCTTAGTCATACACTGTCACATGTAACATGCAGATTCACACTTGGCTAAAATTCGAAAGGAATGTGTTATATATTGTGGTTATAAAGTTCTATGTACAAAATAGAAATATAGTGAGATCCCTGTATCTTCTAACTCAGTAACGGTGGTTTCATCCCAGCTCAAAAACATGAATTATGAAGACTCACCCTAACCACAGTATCCCTCTTTCTGGCCTGTCAGTTAGCCTCGGTATCGCAGTGCTCTTTTTAGGAAATAAAACTGCATTCCTTATTAAGGTAAATATGTTGTGTATCATGTTGTGTTAGATATTTTTCATCCTCAGGTGAGGGTTAGAATTAAACCAGTCATGTGGAAGAGAGGCAGCATGGTGGTGTAGTGGTTAGCACATCCGCTTCACAGCAAGAAGGTCATGGGCTCGAGTGAGTGGGAATGGTTGTGTGTGTGTTGGCCATGCGATGGCCATGAGCTGTCCAGGGTGTACCGTGCCTTCACCCAGTGTTGGCTGACATAGGCTTCAGCTTCCCCGCGATCCTTATTAGGATTAAGCAGTTCGTTAAATTAATGAGTGATGCAAAAGAGAGAGAGAGAGAGAGAGAGAGAGAGAGAGAGAGAGAGAGAGAGAGCAAATTCAGATAACTTTAATGATTAGTTGTTGTTATTCGTGCTTTGTTGCATGTCATTTATAAATTAAACTTTTGTCCTCAGTATTTAAAGAAGACAGTAATTGTTGAATTTAATCTCAATCAAAACTCTGATTTAAAAGCTTTCTGTGTGCAAAATCTTGTACCGATAGCTGCAATTTTAAAGATTTTATTGGTGGTTATTTGAAAACTGAATCTCAGGATAATTATGTCATCAATACTCAAGTTAACGTGGAGCAGTTTGGCTTTAAACATAATTTCTTTCAGTATTTCAGGTGTTTATGCTTAAATATATTAATCCTGGTGTATACAGTTTCCCACTGCACGGGCAGTTATTTTAATCTATAAGCCTTTTGACACCTCTAGCACAAATCTGTTAAAAAATGGCATGAATGTATCAAAATCCTTTACTTGTACATGTTAACTTGGGCTTTGATGACATCATCATGAGACTCAATCAATAAAACAGGAGCTATAGAAGTTTTTGCCCACAGAAAGAAAATAATCGAGGGATTTGAATGAGAAAGTAAAGTGCTGTCTTCTCCTTTCAAAACACGCACAAAAAAACACGTTTTTTAAAAAGTAACTTTAAACAAGTATGTACTGTTCACACTCTCAGCTACCTGCAGTAGGTCTTAGAACGTGTCCATCGATTTGGGGGTCCCTCTGTATATCTGAACGTTTAAACCCATTCAGTTTAAGGTACAAGTCCAATGGGATAATGACTTGGGTATTGCAGTAAGTATAACGACTTTGTCATTGGTGTGATATTCACTATAGTAACTGAAATTTAAAAAAGTAAACATGGACTCCTGGTCATGCTTCTTTACAGACCCCAAGACTTCCCCAGGGCCCATTTTGAGAATCACTGGTCTAGACACTAGTATAAAAACAATGTCGCTTACAGTTCTACTCGAGAACAGTCTGATACCCTGGGAAGTGTGAACTCTATGCAAGTGATTTTAATAATCTAAATGTGAAGCGTGCGGCACACTGCGATAGTGCGACAGCCCGGAGGACCTGGATTTGAGTCCGAGGGTGTTTCTGTGTAGAGTTTGCATGTTCTCCCTGAGCTAGTGTGGGTTTCCTCTGGGTTCTCCGGTTTCCTCCCACAGTTAAATACATGCACATTAGGCTAATTGCCTGTTGGAAATTGCCCCACGTGTGAGTATGACAGTGAATGGTTTTGTGTGAGTTGGCAGTGCGATAGACTGGTGAGTTATGCAGGGTGTACCCGACCTTCACACAGAATCAGCTAAGCTCTAGCCTCCTCGTGGGCCTAGTAGGATTACACGGTTCAGCCAATTAATAAATTCATCAATAAATTTGAAGCTGAGAACAACTCTGAATATCAGGAACAGTCCTCAAATAAACACTCGGGTCATTTTAGGACTCGAGTTGTTGACTGTGAATGCGATATGTAGATGGTGTGTGTAGCTCTGTAATAAACACTCTATAACTTGGAGTTAACATGTCCTGTAGTTAATACATTGTAGATAATCTTAACATTATTATATATCACCTTTACATATAACCTTACCCGACACTGCTAGAGGTTTAGTTAACATCTTTACAAAACCAGTCTGATGTACGGTCGGTCCTTTCAATTACTCCTGTGTCCTGGTGGTCTTTATTCATCCTTTTCTTTTAGTCCTCCTCATTGTTAAAATGTCATTGGGTTAAAAAAACGGGGGGAAAAACCCTATTTAACTACACACACACACACACACACACACCTGAGTGTAAACCTGCCATCAGCCCAAATCGGTCTCTCTCTCTCTCTCTCTCTCTCTCTCTCTCTCTCTCTCTCTCTCTCTCTCTCTGTGCTTCGCAACATGCTTGTGCGTGTGTTGCATG
>JBCNYH010000026.1:32175797-32190202 GCA_039654325.1 Tandanus tandanus
ATGCGACCACACCTCCACAGAGGCCAGAGGCAGACCAGGGCAGCCCAGAGACCCGGGCCATCAGCAGCAACCTCGGAAACCTAAATTCTTTACAAAAAAAACCCTCTAATACTCTGATTCACTGAAGAGATAAAGCAATGTGAGCAAATCTACAAAGGTTTTAAACAAAGGTCTAAAAATCTACTTTTGCTTTCTACTTTGGCACGTTGTGATTTTTTTTTTTCTTTTGTCTAACACAGAATCTAACACGGCAGATGAGGGAATATTCTCCATATTTAATCTGATTAATGTAATGACTCTTCTTCAGGTTGTGAAAATTGCTCTGAGATGTCCCAGTGGAAGAACAATCCGAAGAAGGTTTTTTAAAACCTGCAGGTCTACAGTGAGTATATCCTGGTTCTTTCATTGCTTATTTAAAATACCAGTTGAAGTACTGCTTTCCACATTTCATATCACCTACATTTTTGGGGTCACAGGTTCGAATACTTTAAAGCTGGAGCCAATATTCTCAGTCAGTCTGTTACCTTGATAAATAAATACATACCAAATGTATGCTTTGGCCGCATTCTCACTCACTCATCAATCATTTGCTGATCCGCTTAATCCTACTAGGGTCGCGGGGAAGCTGGTGCCTATCTCAGCCGACAGTGGACGAAGGTGGGGTACATCCTGAACAGCTCACCAGACCATTCACACTCACATTTCTGGTCAGTTTGGAACAGCCAGTTAGCCTCATGTGCATCTCTTTTGCCTGTGGGAGGAAACCGGAGATACCAGAGCAAACGCACGCAAGCATGTAACCACTACACCACCATGCCTAGGTTTTTTCAAATAATAGGATAAAATGATGCTGAAAGTGTAAATCACCTTAAGCATAGGTCTCACGTAGCCACTTGATACATAAGAGCTGTGCCTGGGATTACTGTGGCCATTCCGTGACTATTCCAGCGGATTTTGGAGGCGGACTCACTCAAAAGTAAGGGCGGAGGAAATATGCACTTGCCTGAGAAATGTAAGCATCTGTGTTGTATACGTTGCAGCCATTAATTGCGTTGCTGTTCCATCCATGTACATTTTTTACCACCACAAAAATCTACGGTAACATCTGGTAAGCCATGTGTGCTCACAGATGCATTCATATTTACAACATTAGAATTGATCCAGTGTTTGACTCACGGTCTTTTGAGTTTCATACAGCATGTTCAGAGTGTTGTGTTTCACTCCTAATCTCCCGACTTCCCTACACAGCAGAATATTCCATCCTGAACACTTGCTTATTACTTATGCTGGCTTTACACTGGGGCCATGATGTCCACAATCTCCATGACACGCTTGGAGCATGATTAGGGTATAAAAAGGAGGCAGGGTGCATCCAAGAGATGAAACTTGAAGGAATCGTGTTTTAAATTTAATCATGATCCTCTACGCTGGCACATCAAGGTCTGTTACGCTCGATCACGATTGGCGTCAAATTGTAATAAATCTTAATAATTGTGGCAAAATTTTTGACAGTCAACTTTTTTTCACGATTCCACCAAGTTCCCTCAAGATCATCACGATTGCACCAAGTTCCCTCAGGATCATCACGATTCCACCAAGTTCCTTCCACTCTCATCTTGATACTCTCAAATCGTGGGGATTGTGGATATCGTGCCCCAGTGTAAACCCAGGATTAATACTTATTAAATATGAGCAGCTGTAACTGGAGTGTAAGGAGATCAACGATTTTATAAACATTACTGTTCAATATTTAGCTGAACTTTGTGTACCATGCACCATAATCCTATTTAACCCTAACCCTAGGGCACGTACTGTATCCTGTAAAAAAAAACAAAAAAAAAAACAACATAACCATGACAACATGTGTGAAAGTCCAGGTATCAGTGACAGTGGAACTGAAATGTCATTCCTCACCTTAGTGCTCAGATAATGTGTTTTTGTTTGTTTTTATAGATCAGATTAAGTCACACTGAGCCATAAACAAGTACAGCGAGTCTGTGTAACATTCCGGAAATACTTGCAATACAGAATATTTACAGCAACAAGTCTGGGTGAAACTGACTTGTACAAACTTCTTAGCTAAAATTAAGATTAAAATAGTGCAGCAGCTTGTTGCAAAAATAGTTTAAATGGTGATACGAACATGAAATTTGGTATAGAAGTTCAAACGACACGACTGTTTTATAAAATAAAATTAGCCATCAAAAACCGATCAGTTTATTTTTCTCTACACGAAGCTTCACTGAAACACATCGCAACAAATACATGTACGATAAGGGATGAAAAATCATTAATTCACTCATTTTCAATGCTGCTTAATCCTAATTAGGGTCGCGGGGAGTCTGGCGCCCATCTCAGCCGACTCTGGGTGAGGTCGGGGCACACCCTGGATAGCTCGCCAGGTCACACTCACACCTAGGGGTGATTAGGAACAATCAATTAGCCTACTGTGCATGTTTTTGGACTGTGGGAGGAAATCGGAGTACCTGGAGGAAACCCACACAAGCACAGGGAGAGCATGCAAACTCCACACAGAAACGCCTCGAGGCCAGGAATCGAGCCCAGGCCTTCTTGCTGTGAGGCGGACATGCTAACAACTGCGCCACCATGCCGCCCCGAAAAATCTTTTTCTATTATTATATCAACACCAAACGCTTTGGTTATTTCTTCTTTCTTTTATAACACGTCTCTGGTCTCAGGAATCTTTCATATGGCTGGTAATAATTTAAAGAAATTTACTTTGAAAATACCTCATACTCAGGAAAAGAACGAAACTCTAGAGAAGACACGATGGCTTTCTCTCCTATTACATTATTATCACATTCTATTATGATCTATAAATAGAGTCTGGGTTAGAAACTGAATTTGGAGGGAAATCGAACTGAATAATCCAGCGTTTTTTGTGAAAGTGAATGTTTTGATAGAATGTTAATACATTTCTCAGTTCTTTCATAAATTATAAAATAAAATAGAAATATATATATAAATATATATTCTCTCAGATAAGCATCTATTCAACTTACTCGAGTCATCTAGCAAGAAAAAAGTGAAATAAATACAAACCCAAATAAAACACTTTGAAAAAGATATGATTTAAAAAAATCATTTCAGTGGTATCACGTGGTTAAGGCTCTGGGTTACTGATCCGAAGGTCAGGGGTTTAGGCCCCAGGAGCGTCAAGCTGCCAGTGTTGGGCTCTTGCGCAAAGCACTTAACCCTCAATTGTATGTACGTCGCTCTGGATAAGAGCATCTGCCAAATGCTGTAAATGTAAAAAATCTGGGTGCCATCTTGAATATTGACTGTTCAAGGGTGAAGTAAAGTATTTAATGAAAAAGATTGTTCCAAATAACACTCACACCAACTTTCATGTTAGTATCACAAAAGGAAGCATTCCGTTGAGTTTCAGCACTGAGCAGCTCGACTAGAATTAAATGTTAAACACCGACACGTCTTGGTGGAAAGGCGTCTTAGTTGATCAGGTTTAGCTTAAATTGAAAGCAGTTCTGCTTTTTGTTTGTTGAATTCTTGCTTTTCATGGTCTGATGCAATATTTACTCCTCATCCTTAGGTCCTCTTAGACTGGTTGCACAAGTCTGGATACTCTCCCACTCTTTATGCCTTGTACACGTCGTACCCCAGAAGGCCGCTGCTCACACGGGCAGATCTCAGTATGGAAGAAGTCGGGATCGTCACACACACCACTCTTAACGTGGAGGAGAAAGACCCTTAGACGTGTTAATACCATTCTCAGGGCTTTGTGAAGGTTTTTTCGCAGTTGAGTTGAGGCACCTGGACATTTATTTGTGATGAAATATTAGATGGTCTTCGAGTTTCTAAGAAAAGACCAACTAGCTTTAGATTCCAGTCACTTTTGCTTTAGTAATAAATGGAAAATCCTCGTTATTGTAGACAAATCTAAAACACTTGGTATAAACTGAATGTCTCATGACTGATATGAAGTCTTAAAGATGCTGAAGGATGGGCAACGTGGCAATACAATATTGATATTGTACCCTACAATATGCTTTTATTTAATTTATAATATTATAATATGCTGTAATCCTTTTTAAACACATTTGATGAGGTCGAGTCTATTGTTTCTACTTTACGCCTTTATCTATACCGCTTACCTTATTTAGGGGCTCGGGGAAGCTGGAGCCAATCACAGCTGACCCTGGGTGAAAGGTTGGGCACACCACTGCAGTGAGAGCACAGACACAAACAACCATTTATACTTTGGTCTTTGGACTGTGAGAGGAAACCAGAGTACCCGGAGAAAGCCTATGCAAACACCGACCACGGGGCTCTTTGACTAAGCCCAGAACTTAGTTGCTGTGAGGCGACAGTGCTAACCACTACACCACCGTGCCCACCATGCTGAAGACATTTAGAAATCAAAAGAGGATTAAGAGACGATATATCGGAGTTTCAGCTTTTATTTCCTGAGATTTACATCTAGATGTATTGAATAACTCAACATGGAACTTAAGACGGCAAACCACCCAATTTTTAGGTGAGCAACCTAAAGGTCCTGGTACAGATTGTTTTAAAATAAAAACACTTGGTGTGCAGTGTGTTGCTTGCAATGACTGAAACAAGCTGGTAACCCACTGACATCACCAAACTCTTGCTTCCTGCTTTTTTACGCTTGTAACCACAGGAACTTTCAGTTATTGTTTCTTTTGTATGGTGTTTCCATTTAGTCGCCACTTTAGGATATGAAATTCGTGCTCACTTGGGTTCCAGTCTGGTGATTGACTTGACCAGTTTAAAACCTTCCACATTTCGGAACCATTATCTTCCTGCATGATGAAGTTCCACCTAATTAGCCCCGAGTTGGACATACGGTTGTCTGTAAACTGGCAAACAAAATGTAGATTTCTGACTTCATTCCACTGCTACCATCATGTGTTACATCAGTAAAGATTAGTGATCTTGTTCCACAAGCCATGACAATACCTCCACCATGCTTGACTGATAATCTTGTACATTTTGGGTAATAAGCGGATCTTTACTTTCCCTACATTCCGGCATTCCCGTTAGTCTGACAAAGGTTCCAGAACTTTTGTGGCTTATCTCTCTGTAATTCTTTGCAAACTGCTTTTCTCTTGTTCAGTGGTTAGTGTATCAGTAGTTTTTTTAATATATATTCATGAAATTCCAGATTTCCAGATGGCTATGCATACTGATTGTGCAATGCCTCATATTTCAACCTCAAACACCATGTCCACAGGCAGAACCCATGGCTCAAACCAAGAAAACATTCCGATCCATTCATTCTTTACACAAATTAAAAGCAAACAGCAAAAACGTCTGTCATACTGTATGTATATCCCAATATTTTTGATCACTTGAAGAATGGTGGGGTTAAAAAAGGTTGTAAATAACAGGAAATGAAAACTAAGCTTCTGATATCTTTTTATCTGAAAAAGAAAAGTCCATGTATTGCAGAAAGAGAAGATAGTGTGAAACACTGAGGATCATAAAACAGTAAGAACAGTAAACGTTTGACATTTCAGCCACCCCTTAATGTTTTAGAATGATGTTGCTATAGGAAGTGCTACACAGTGCAGAATCAACAGATTTTATTGAGCAATTTAAGCACTAAGAATCACATCCACCTGATCATTTCATGGCTAACTACAACACGCTACTTGTGTGAGGCCACACTGTACAGCATTACTGTGACGGAATATGTTCAGGTAGGTGATTTACAGTAAATAAGTAAAATATTAATGGTGTATTTGCAGTGGAAGTTTCAGAAGCATGTTGATCAAAAGGTAGATGCTCCTATTGCATGCCATTTTTAAAAAAAATGTAGATACATCATACATACGTAGATACATGTCAGAAACAGGATTTGGAGAAAACGTGAACTCGACCTGGGATTCTCGTTTGTGCTTTGTTACAACGTGAGTCAAGATTGTGCACGGAGCAAAGTTTTAAAAAAAACCTGAACATTGAGCTTTAAAACTGGAAAAACATGTTTATCATTAGAACCACAGGACTTCTTCAAATAAAGTAAAAAGAGACAAAATAAAAGACTTTTATAAGGAATAAAAGTAGAGGTAAACTTCAGATGGGTTATGAGACTAGATTAGAACCAACACTTTAAAGAATCTGCTACAAATACCAGAATGAAATTACACTTTTTGTTATTCTAATATCATTCCACAAGGACGGGGTAAAAGGAAAACCCAGCACAAATATTTATTTGGAGTAGCTTGCGATAAAAGGACTTTATTAGTTCACATACACCAAAGAAGAGGCAATCACTTCATGACAAATACACAGAAAAGACAGTGAACACAAAAGATGGTAGACAAAAGGATGGACAGTCGAGTTAAGATAGGGGTCCATTTACATGAAAGCATACACTCCCAAAAAGGAAAAGGCTCCTCCCTCAGATTAAGCATTCATTCCCAATAGTATAGTGTTTGGTGAAGACAGGAAAGGATGTAAGCTTGTGCACTTGTATAAAATGTTACCTTATTTATTTCACATGCCTGGCATTGCCAACTTAATGAACATCGTTTTGTCCAGTGATACTGAAGGGGGGAAGCTAGATATCAGATTTTTTTTTAATTTTTTTTTTTTGCTCAGGGTCATTGTACATTTCAAGAACAGAGAACATTACTATCCATATTATACAGCAGGCAATTGCACTAAAGGCTAAAACGGGACACTGTGTAGCAGTACTGAGACACAGGGCAATTTGTATTTCTGCATTAAATGCTTGTATGGCACATTTTGGTCCATGTTAGTGCTTTCATGTCATGTCATGTGACATCCCCATATATACACACAGGTGATGGGATGAATACATGTATATATGTAGGGATCTGCCGTATTTTGCTCTGTTTGATTTAGAGGTCATTTTTCCTACGTTAGGCCAGTGTGTGTGTGTGTGTTGTGTGTTTATAAGAAATAATCAGGGGTGCGGCGGGTGACATGAGGCTCTCCGCGCCGAGGTGCGGGATCAAACTGAAGACTGAAACAGAGGATTCAGACGATTAGAATAGAGCCAATGTTGTAAATAATAACATTTTATATTTTTCTTACATAATACTTACAAGGAATATTTAAGAGTATCATCCAGTTCCATGATGGCAGCCTGGTTGCCACAGCGATAGCAGTAGTTTGGTGCACTAAAGATGGTGACAACATTCCTATCATGACACCAGTTGTATCCCTGAAAAACAAAAGTAGTACATCTCAGAATACATACCACACCACGGTCATTTCCGGAATCCTCTCATTGCACATGGTGAAGGTTTCTTTTTTTTGGCCAGACTTGGCATTAACATGGAAAAAACAGTCATCACCTCCATAACAAGTTGATGGGCTCGGGAGACCAGGGTAAGACCATTGGCATGGTTGAACGTTTCGGAGATGTCCTGTCCAAAAGTGTAACCAGCACCTCTTGGAGAGATTCCCCAGCCACCACGGTCATCAGGATCTGACCAGAGCAAGTCACACATCGGGCCCTGAAACACACCAGCAAGCAGAAACACTGGTTAAAAATAAATTTGTGTGTGTGTGTATAAACACTGACCACATTACTTATTTCGGCTGGGTATTTACATAGAACCATTTCACGGCTGTCAAAAAGCAGAAGTGACAAAGTGAAAGCTAGACATGGCACCAATCTTGTGTTTATCAATGACACTCAGGCATTACATCGTGAACTCAATGAACCTCCTTTCAGAAGTCAACAAACAGCGGTTGTGAGGTGAGCTGGAGGGCCGTATCAAGTTCAACAGAATCATTAACGTCTACTAAACACACCTTCAATTTGTTTCAGTCCTGAATTAGCAACATTTGAACTCAGAAATGGCTGTTGGCATCAGACTGGCCAACACGCACATTTACAATTCAAATATTACCACAGTGTAGCAGGGAAAATGTTATAAAGGCTACAAAAAAAGCATTCACCACATCGCAGTAGACAGACTGCTGATTATTACAAAGTCATTTATTGGTTAGAAATTTACAAGACCAAATTTGGGGGAGTGGTCAGATGTTTAATATGTACCAAGCTCACGTGTAGCTGACTGATGACTAGAAATCATCGGGAGTATTAGAAGAGAGTGCAAAGCATCTATTCAATGTCTGGAAGAGGAGCAATGAATTCCAGCTAGAACTCTAGTTGTATGGGGGTACTGACCTCGTGTGGTACCTCCTGAAGACGATCTAGAGCTCGAATATGATCCAGCGTGTCTATAGATGGAGACAAACCACCATGCAGGCAAAAGATCTACAGAGAGGGACAAATGCGTGTTAACTTTTCTTCAGCGGTCACGGTCATAAAGGAGTACAATTTAAATAAGGGACATTAACCTGTCCATCAACCAGGGCTGTCAGGGGAAGATAGTCAAAGAGGTCTGTGAAGTATTTCCACACGTTTGCGTTGCCGTATTTCCTCAAGCACTCATCATAGAAGCCGTACACCTGTGTGATCTGTCTGCTCTCATGATTCCCACGCAATATCGTGATGCGCTCTGGGAAACGGACCTGTCAATCAAAAAAAAACAGCAACACTCATAAATCTGGAAATGGGATGGCTGATCATCAGTGTGACCTGAAAATGCAGTGTGTGCACTTTGGAAATACCTTTAATGCAACAAGCAGGGTGACTGTTTCCACTGAGTAGTAGCCTCTGTCTACATAGTCGCCCATAAACAGGTAGTTTGTGTCGGGAGACTTCCCGCCGATTCTGAACAGCTCCATGAGGTCGTGGAATTGGCCGTGCACGTCGCCACAAACGGTGACAGGGCAGCGCACTTCCTGCACATTGGACTCCTTAGTCAGGATCTCTTTAGCCTGCATGGACATGGAATAAATTAGATCAGTCATGCTGTGGTGAAGGAGAACCAAATCACAAGATATCAGTTACATCTGCAGCACAAAAGCACCAACAGGCCATAATGCTGTATTCGGTGGTATAATCTCTGCATAAGGCTTCAACCTCATCGTCAAATCACGGTGTACTTTTCAGAGACATAAGGCAGAGTGCAACAAAACACACATCACTCCAAATGTTTCACTGCCTGGCTTTCATGCTTAATCATTTGTCATGCAGTACTACAGCATCACTCATTCTGCAAACTGCATTTTGAGAGCAAAGAATGCTGATGACAGGAGACCTAATTTCCCCCTAAACATGAATGCAAACCAGGGAACAAACACACACACAAAAAAAAACATGTTGCAAACTCTTAACACCGTTTTATTGAGCCCAAATGACCTTTATTAAAAAAAACCTGAAATCAAATCAATATCAGCTGGAAGTACGACCCCTGCGTCACCATGGAGACAATGCACGTGTTTCCATGGAGACCTCGTTGCAGTCCTGCCCCCCCTTCCTTCATTTAACACAGTAAATAGGACATTACAGCAGGTGCCATGGACAACCATAACCCAAGTTTAGCCTCTTAGAAATACACTCTTCTCGGTTCAGAGACCCAAAATTATTTCAGAGTTCCAACCTTTGGGCAAGTAGAAAATTCAGTGATTGATTCAGGGATTATGCAAACAATGAATGTCATGTTGGTTATTTTGGTATCCTCAGGTATGAGAAAACAGCAGGACGTTATGCAAAGACAACATAAGAGAGAGCGTGCACTATTAACACTGGGTCTGCTTTCCCCACAGATATCCTCCTTATGCTTTTAAGGCTTTCATAAATGCACGTGTTCCACACTGTCAATTTTTACAACAGGGCTGTAGGACGATGTACTCGGACACATTTGGTGCAAATCCGTGACAGTCTATTACTCGTTTTAAGAATCTTGCCATTTTAAACTGCTCGCAAAATAAAAATGTGCCGTCATCCAGGCATTTTATATTTGACAACAATTTCCTTATCCTACGGCTAGGAGAAACCAAGACAACAGCTTTTGTTTATCCACCGATATGTTTACTTAGTATAATAAAGTGCAAGAAAACAAATGTTACAACCACGTATTTCCTGGTCAGATTTTTCTCTGCTCTCACGCGGGTAGGAGGATGACAAAACCTGACTGGGCTTCAGAGTTTTAGCGTTTTAAGCTAGCTATAGCCCAAAGAAGCTGTTGTATATTTATTAAATACACCTTTTGAAATGTGGGAGAGATAACCACCATGAGTGACAGGAGTAACTATGACTGTTGCTGTAAACCACCTTACACATTCAGGATGTAGGGGGCATCTGTGGGGTAGGTAACTACCCCACAGATGCCCTGTGCCTTTTTTTTTTATTACTATAATAATCTTCCAATTATTCATATCAAACAACATTACCATAATACAAAATTCTAACTTCAGAACTAGTATAGAAGTCAACCATTAAGAAAATATAATCTTCCTAAACAACACTTAGAGTACAAGCCTCCGCCAAGCCGAAAACCAAAATGTCAGAAATCGTCCACCCTCACAGTGTTAAAGAACCTTGAAAAAACTCCTGGATCCAGAATTTGATCCGGATTATCTCCAAAACATAAGCCCCAGAGAGTCTTCCTTGGCCAAAGCCCCACCTTTGCTAGAAATTTCATCGGCACAAAACTTTTAATGGCATCCTGCTAACAATCACAAAAAAAAAAAAAAAAAAACATGGAGGGTCAAAACAACCTCCTTGGCAAAGGTTAGAAAAAAATATCCATCCTTAATAAAATGATTAGAGCTATAAATAAGCATCATATAAACAGTCAATGCCCTTGCAACTTAATACACTGTGCCTGTTATTCAGGCACAGCAGCACCAAAATATAACAGCATGTAACCTTTCAGGGATTATTTGTGCTAAATCTCTTAGCACTCACTCTGTAATTATATCAATAACAGGCGAACCAGAATTCTGTATTCCTGCACTTTTGTGGTGGGATTACCAACCTCATACAGGCTGTGATGCTTGAGCTCTGCAAATTCGACACACCAAACCAATTGTATTCTGTGCAGTTGATCTGGACCGACAGTTTATAGAATACAAAACAGTCCAATGTCTCTGGTGAGTGGTACCAGTGTCCTGAACATCACTGAACCAGGAAATAGCACAGGATTGGTGGAAAACAGTGAAGTAGTGGTGGCTCAGTCAGTGGTTAAGGCTCTGGGGTACTGATCAGATCAGTTTTTCAGGTCCTGATACCACCAAGCAGCCACCGTAGGGCCATTGAGCAAGACCCACAATCCTCAACTGCTCGGTTATATAAATGGGATAAAAATATAAAAGGTTACTCTAGGTGAGGGTTTCTACCAAATCCCATAAATGTAAAATACATTGTCAACCATGGTATATTTCCTCTCAGTTTAGCTCATAGGAAAAATTATCTTGCTTGCCGATGGAAGATTAGTAAAGACAGACCCATCCGATGCGTTTAGCTTCTCTTACCACTTCTCCACCCACAATAGCCATCTCATGAAGCAGGTCAGAGTCTATATACACTGAGATTAGAAAGCAAACCTGGGGGTGTTTATATGCCATTAAATCAAGTTGACTAAAGAGAACTAAAGGATACCACTTTACATTTAAGGCATGAGTGAAGTATATATGAATGGGGAGGGGGGAGGGGTGGAAAAAAACCCAGGTTAACAGAATACTACACTCTGGCTTTACATCAAATTCTACTGTGCATCGAACGACCTGTTCTATATACACCAGTGTTATTTTTAAATACTTAGACATAATTAGCCACAGTATTAAAAAATTTTTTTTAAATCAGTCCTTTGATTTTAATAACATGCAAACATCAAACAGACTTAAGCAGGATAAAAGGCTGCAGAACATAAGCTGAGAAAAATCGGTGTCAGTGTGGCAGCTCATTACAAACCGAGCCAGCTGATTCAACAGTGACGAACCCTGTACAGTTTCAAAACCCAAACATCAGACGGACGGAAACACCGGGCCTGAAGAGAATCATTTATAAATAAATAGAAAATAATCATACCATGCTGCTTTTCACATGGTGCCTTGTGCCTCATCAGCAGGTATCTACAACCTCAAATCACTTAGTTTGGGAGCAACAATGACGTCACGGCTAGGCCAATAAAGTGGCTTGATAACACTGCAGCTACAATAACCATAAACATATTACATCATTTGGGTAGATAGAGATATATATACACTTTATAGTCATTGCATAACCATACATAACGAAACTTAGTGTGGGAGCAACCCCTTTCCTCAGGCACTGATATTAATTATAACGTCATAAGATAAAAAAAAAAAAAAAACAGTAAGCACTACCTTAAAAAACACTAAGAAAAAACAATTAAACATATAACATAACCTGGAGGGAGAAAATACATACACACTTCAAGTTAGCACTGACTTCAAATAAACAACATTAGCATCATGTAATCCGATTTAAAAACAATAAAACTTGTGTATGGCAGTGGTGACGTCACTTCTGCGCGGCTAATCCATGCTAGTTTAGTTCACTTAGCAACAATGCGACTAAAAACAAACTGGGAAAATAAACTTATTACAGTTAAAAGATAAAATATACGCGCCAGACACTAGTTATCAACAATTAATTTCACAAGTGGTACAGAAAATGCCGTATAGTCGTTATAAACGACTTGAATTTATAAAGAGAGGAAAAATAAACAAAAAAAAAAACCCAAGACAACTAGCACTACTCGGTTAGTGCTAACTTTTACACCACAATAACTACGACGCTAACCGACTGTAATTTAGCTTAAAAACCCGAGACAGCTAATGGGGCTGTGGCTCAATAATCAGCCATGTTCTATTTTGAGCAGCGGGAACGTTAGCTAACTGGCTAGCAACGAGGAAACTGCGCCGTTAGCCAAATTAGCCAGGTTTGCTGAAAGGAAAAAAAACCAGGAACACTTTGTAATACTCGGCGATTACTATTCATAACGGAACCCTTTTCGATTATTCAGTAACCACCATAATCATTATTAGTATTAGCACTGTGTCACCCTCAACCCAAGTGTTTACGACTAACCTTTTAAACAGAGCAATGTTAGCAGGCTAGTGTTAGCCGAAGTGGATCCGAGACCTACCTTTTCGCACAGCGTCCTCACTTGATTCTCGCTCAGCTGCTTGCACTCGTTGAGCTGTTCTACCCATTGGTCTAATTCTTTAGTAAACGCTTTATCGTCCATTTCGAACGCGTTTTGAAGGATGGCACGGATTTCCTTATTTACCTTTCAGATGTTTCAGTTCTCTAACACCCCCCTCGACACCCGCGGCGCTATTTGTGTCTAAGCTAGTTAGCTCGGCTTGCTAAATTTTCGCTTAGCAATGCAAGATAGCTTACCACACCACTACTACTACCACAGGCGATTTTCCTCACAGGCTCGAACGTCCTGGAAATACACGATTACAGCCGGAAAGCTGACCAGTCCAGGTTGTTTAATCGTTTGTTCTGGTTTTGTTGACGGTCTGCCACTAAAGGAACTTTGGCAAAACTAGTAAGTCGTCGTTTATTATCTGCGACGGATTCGCTTTAATTCTGCCGACCTTTCCGAGAGAAAGCCGCTGCGTAATGGCCGCCCCACGTCCGCCTCATATCGACGTCATCACAAAGGCATCCGCGGAGGATGTGCGTCGTCCAATACGAACTCTATAAAACTCTCTACTGCCCCCGCGCGGCTGAGCGGACCAATTGGAGTCGGTTGAGGGTTTCTGTTTGTTTGGGTAGGTGTGTTGATTTATGTTAATACGTACTTTAACCTCACATCATGTTTTACCAGTGACGCTCTATATACACGTCATTGTTTGCAAAGTAGGTGACGAGCGACAAAGTGTGCATATCAGGTGTAAGGTGATGGATTTAAACAGTGTCCAATGTTTGTTTATTGTTTTTTTTAAGGGCGATTGCAGACTGTACTTGCTCATTATCGCCACCCTTTGGTCTGGAGTTCTCTGCTTTTTGGCTTTTCATTCATTTATTCTAACTGCTCTTATTAAAATAGATTTGGAAATGACCCTCCTGGGAGTACTGTTTGTGAAATTGGAGAACCCTCTCAGTGGGACTTCTTTTTTGTTATATCACAGAGCAGGTAGTTTTTGTACTGTGACATCAAAAGAGGGTGGCGTAGTGGCTGCCACGTCCGCTTAACAAGGACCTGGGTTCGAGTCCCGGGCCTGCCGAGGCCATTTCTGTATGGACTTTGCATGTTCTTCCTGTGCATGTGTGAGTTTTCTCCGGGTACTTCAGTTTTCTCCGACAGTCCAAAGACATGAACACATTTGGCTAAGCGGCTGTTCCAAATTGCCCCAGGTGTGAGTGTGAATGGTTGTGTGTGTGTGTTGGTCCTGTGATGGACTGGCGAGCTGTTCAGGGTGCACTGCGCCTTCGCCCAGTGTCAGCAGAGATAGGCTTCAGCCTCCATGCGACACTAATAGGATTAATCAAATAAGATGAGATGAAACATCATAAGTAATTTTTATATATA
>JBCNYH010000026.1:32190302-32213814 GCA_039654325.1 Tandanus tandanus
GAGTCGGCTGAGATGGGCGCCAGCCTCCCCGCGACCCTAATTAGGATTAAGCGGTTCAGAAAATGAATGAATGAATGCTCATTTGTTGACTTATTCTGTATTAATGCACCTAACTAGCCAACAAGCTGGAAATATATTATTATATAACACTAGCCATCAATTTTTAGCCTCCAACAACTAAATCATAGGACTGGACAAGCTTTTTGTATCTACTCCTGAACAGTGAGTTAAAAAATCAGACACTCTTCTGTCATTATTTGCAGGTAATTGGAGTGAAAGATGAAAGGATGGGTGAAGAGATTTGTGCCTGCATCAGACTGAAGAATGGACAGGAATGTACTGCAGAGGAGCTAAGGGCGTACTGTAAAGGCCAGGTCAGATACAATGAATTGTCTTGAATGCCTGACTAACTTTTATAACCTATATAATGGATGCCACCAGCTCATTTAATTTGTTCTGTTTATTTCTTTATTTCAGATTGCCCATTTCAAAATCCCCCGCTATGTTACTTTTGTTCAAGGCTATCCTCTTACTGTTTCAGGCAAAGTAAGTGCCTAATCAGTAAAACTTTAGTCAAACACATGCATGTACACTAGCAGTCAGAAGATTACATGCAGAGAGTAGAATGTCATGGCATGGTTCTCTGAACTGATTTTGTTTGAGTCAGAATGATTGTATAACATACATCTTTATTAGAAAGGAAAACATCAATTAGGCTCACTAGTTTTCTGAGCTCAACACAGGTTAAAATGATTCATATACAGTCAAAAATATTTACTTAAAAAATATAACTTACATTCATGGTGAGGCCAAGGTTTCTTAACTTCCTGTTGTTGATCATAATTGATGAAATCTGGCAGCTTTTATGTGCCAACATAAAGATGATTTGTTTGGAAGCACTCGTTAGATTGAACAACACGTAGTACCCTGGAAATGTCCATGGAGCTCAGTGCCAATCTCAGAAAAAGGATGGAAGAAGCAAGGAATGTCTCTTGGAGCCATTTCCAAAACAACTGTAGATTCCAAGACCATCAGTTCAAACAACTGTACATGGATAAAGTTGTGTGGAGCTTAGACACTTTGCTAAGCCTTTTTGCTGGAAGAAATGCAAAGTGTCACTGTCAGCTGAGAGGAAATTTGGATGGTCAGAAACAACCCAGACACTGACAAGGCACAGGCCTGCCATGAACCGGAAGCTGCTGGCTCACTCTCTGCAGTCAGGCAAGTTTTACATCACCATGGACAGAGAAGCTGCCATCTAAGAAAGACACCCCTGCTCTAAAATCAAAACATTTATGCTTAACTAAAGTTAAGAGCTGACTACTAAAGCAGGGTAACATTAAGCTTAAAACAAGTCCTAACCAAGCCAAGTCAAGATATGTGGTCTGTGCATAAATGTGTCCATGCCAGAAAACACAAACATTTTTGAGGTCTACCAGTTCTGCCATGAACAGTGGTAAAATAACCAACCAGAATTCTGCCAGAAGCTTGTTGTTAGCTACCAAAAGCTGTGATACAGCTTAATATCACAGTAAAAAGAACTTGTAACGTGCACCAAATTCATGTTTTATTTCTATTAAAGATGCTGCACATTCACTCTGCTTCAGGAAAGGAACAGTTCCGAGAAGTCACTGAAGGCCTGATATTGTCATGACATTCATATCCATACATGTCAACTTCTGACCCCAAAGGAATGATATTATTTTTCCATTTACAACACAGTGAAACTTTATATAAAACTATAAATAGGTACAGCAAGAGGAATTTCATTCCATCGATATTGTTTGCATAGTCGTGCAGTCTGGATAAATACCCGCCCAAATTCCTTGTGGTCACCACCATTTTTTTTTATTTGTCTCTGTGGGCACTTTGGAAAAAATGTAAAAAATGTAATTGTGGTGTTTATTTGGGCCTAATCACATAGATCTCACGGCTTGAGAAATTTTAGCAATTTCCCTGTCTGCAGAAAATCCACAGCAGTGGTTTCCATAGTCAGGGGCAGCAGACTGTACAGGACTTCTGCTTTGTGGTTAAGTGTGGAAAGACAGAATCCTTAAATAGCACTGAATAAATTACTTTTCTTCACCTTTCCTAGATCCAGAAGAACAAACTGCGGGAGCAGACAGAGAAACAGCTGGGATTGTAAACTCAGATATTTGTATCAGTTATTTTTAAACAAATGAAAAGCTGACATGAACTTTTATCAGTGTAGCAGCTCGTAAGCTTTTTTTTTCAACTGAATTTTAGTAACAGTATATATTCTTACAGTGTTACCCATATTAAATGTACATGAAGGTAAACTTGATAACAGAGAACAACACTTTACAACACTGTGACCAATCCTTGTATCAAACCACTTTCATTCGCAAAACATATTACAGAGCAACTAAAATAAATATGTTCTA
Source organism: Tandanus tandanus (assembly GCA_039654325.1). Taxonomy (NCBI): domain Eukaryota; kingdom Metazoa; phylum Chordata; class Actinopteri; order Siluriformes; family Plotosidae; genus Tandanus; species Tandanus tandanus. Next base: position 32,192,708 of record JBCNYH010000026.1, read on the forward strand.
TTATTGTTGTAAATAATGGAACAGAAAATTTTCTTATGATGGATCAAGATTTAAAACAATTAATATGGTACTGAATGCATAAAATGTAGGCCTATTCTATGTACTTGATATAAAATAAACTACTTCCTTAAGGTAGCTTATACAAATACTTTAACGTTCCATCTTTGGGACTACTTAGCGACATCCACGGTTCCTTCGGTGAATATGTGTTAATAATGATCATATTACAGTGGCATATGCCAAGGAGTAAGATGCATTTGGCAGAAAGCTAACAGTCAGTTCTTGAAGTTGATGTGTTGGAAGCAGGAAAAATTAGCAAATGTCAGGGTCTGAGTAACTTTGACACGGGCCACATTGTGATGGCTGAAAGACCGGGTTCATCAGGTCATCATTCAGCAGGTTCTCTGGGGTGTTCCTGGTTCACATGGAAAACACCTACCAAAGCTAAACCAAAAAAAATAAATAAAAAAAATCTATTGCTTTGACCTTGTGCTGCAGTACATTTTACTGCTATGTAATGTTGATGAGTCTATCATAAACTCCAGATCATAACACTGCTTTAGAGGATTGTACAGTGGGCACTATGCGTGTTGGTTGCATCGTTTCATGCATTTCTCTTCTTACCCTGACAGACCCAACACTCTAGAGAGGGTGAAATTTGGACTTATTGAACAATTTTTCATTGCTCAAGAATATAAGCTGTAAGCTTGATGCTTCATAACAAATTGTAGCCTTTTCTTTCCATTACCTCCACTATCAAATGGTTCTCTTATGGACACAGCTGTTTAGTCCCAATCCTGAGAGTTCTCATTGCATTGTACATATGGAAACTTTTAGTTTAACATAATCAAACTTGGTCAACTGTTTAATAATTGTGATTTTTAGTAGGTTTTTCTTTTTTGCATTTCCACGTCACCAAAGCATTGTTCTTCAAATGTTCTTCCTGGCCACAATTCTTCTGCAAAGTTTACAGTTCAGTACTGTCTTTTCAGGTTTTTATAATGCTTTGGACAGTTTATAACTCAGTTTCAGTAATTTCAGCAATCCTGTTTTTTCTTTCTTTCTTTCTTTTTTGTTTTTGCTTGATGCAGCCCAATAACCTGATCCCTGTAAAAGAGAGTAACATTTTTTCCAAGACCACAGGATATGTCTTCTGGCATGCTTGTTTAAGAAAAAGAGGCTAGTCACTGCATCAGTTAGGGTTATAATATTTTTTGGCTGAAACTTATGAATCACTATAGCAATTATGCAATCAAAATCACTTATTTAAATTCAAATGGCAACTTTTTTTTTACCAGGCAGTGTATGTTTGATTTGCATGCACTTATTTACCATAGTTACCTTTTTAGGGCAAAATTAAACTAAATTAGCCTGCTAAAAAAAAGTCCTAAATTTGCTCTGCTTTATTCTGCTCAGGTCAGGTTGGGTTTGGAGCTTATCCAGGCAAGAACTCACCCTGATTGGGACTCCAGTCCATTGGAGTGTTTACATACAACCACACCCATGTGCAATGGGCAGTGTAGCATAACCACACCAGCTAATGGTATTGAGAGATTCACAGAAACCTGCACAGTCCCAGTGAAAACAAATAAAACTGCACAGTAAACTGAGCTCAAGAGTCAAGACAGAATCTGGGGAATAACTTTTGTAATAGTTATAATTGAAAACTATTAAATAGTTATAAAAATGCTATTAGTCTGTATTTACACCACACTGGGGAAAATGTATGTCTTGTTTATTATGCCCATTTCTACCTTGGTCAAGAGAGCTGATTAAGTGGACACAAACACACACACAAAGAGTAACTCAATTCTCTGCTATTTTCTTTAGTGGAAAAAAAAAAAGCATATTCTTTGAAGCATATATACACTAAAATAACCATCATGCCCTTTGTGGTATGAATGAGTAGAAGTGAATTTGTAGCTTTACAGGACTTGACCTGACGAAGCAGTGCCTGAAATGTATGTGGAGAAATCCATCGATCATAGTCATTTTGCAGTTGGGGGTTAGGTGCCTTGCTCAAAGGCACTTCAGCCATGAACGTGGAGGAAGGGAAGGTGCAGCTCACCCCCCACCCCCCACGCCCGCTGCCACCCATTTTTCCTGCTGGTTCAGGAATGGAAACGGCGACCTTAAGGTCTCAAACCCGCTTCTCTAACCATTAGGTTGTGGCTGCCCCCAAATAATTTCTTGTCTTGCCTGTTGTATCATCAAGTTTCTAACACTGATACTGTATCAGTATCTTGTACCTGAGGCCAGAGCTGAGACTTAATCAAATCTGATCGAACCTATAAAAAAGAAGACCATTAGAGTAAAGGAATTTTAACTATACTGACAGTCATTAAAAATTTTGAGAGAGAAATTTTTGTATATCTGTACTTGTAGGGGGGGTTGGGAGTATACCCTGTGGCTTTATTGATGTCAGTAGTCAGACACTTGAGAAAATGATGAGTTGTCATTTTGTCACGCTTCATTGCACACGTGTAGGTCACTTTGCAAAAGTGGACCAAATGCAGTTTGAGCAAAACACAATGTGAATCTGCACAACTTGAGGAGTGGTTTGGAAAGCCTTTATAAAAGGCTCAAAAGTGTCCACTATTGTTAGTCTAGTGCACGTCATAATGCCACGTCTATCACGTGAACAACATCTCCGGGCAATGGGTATGGTGGAGGCCAGGTTGTGCTACAGTGAGGTAGTGAGGCGTATGGGCTGTACACAACCTACCATCAGAAACCTGATTGACCGCCACAACATGGCAGGGTCAGTTGATGACAGGCCACGTCCAGGGCGAGAGAGTGACGACTCCCGAACAGGATCGCTACATCCGGTTGCAGCGCTTGTGGGACCGGTTTCACCGTGTTGTATCACCACAAACCACCACCTGTATCACCACAAATCACTGCCTGTATCACTACAAATCACTGCCTGTATCACCACAAATCACTGCCTGTATCACCACAAACGGAGGCCATACCGTTTAACATTTTGGAAACCCTGTAGTTGAAATAGAGAGGAAGTTTAGAGTTGCCGTTTGTTGCTTGAAATATATCAGGAGATAATATTAATAAGTGCCATTTGGAGAAATGTCTCTGACCCTGCATTAATTCAGTTAGTGTAATAGTTGTATATTCTGGATCCAGGAATCTTTAAAATGATAAAAAAAAAAATTTTTTTGGAAGTGTGGTGTTACAGCAGGCCCACCAGGGGGTGCTGTGTACTTTATGTGCAGAAAGATATGTGCAAACTTTCATAAAATTTCTACTTAAGAGCAAATAATTGCTGTAGTATATACTAAACGAAGATGCATAAAAAACAAACTAGAAGAAGAATATTGTTTATAGTTTATTTTTTACATTTTTAAGCATTACAGTGAGAGGTGAGCTACATGAATATGTACGTGTCAGGCTTCTTTCTGTTTTAGGGACTATTCATCAACATCCTCTTTGTCTTCAGTGAATAATTATTAATTAACTCAAGATAGCCCACCAATAAAATCATGCCATTCTAGTGTAGTATACTAAAGCACAGTATTCCATGCTGGCTCCAAAAGTGTCCAAAAAGTGTGAATCTGAGTTTGCATCTATCAGCTCGAATGCACTGCTCTCAGTCTCGTAATACAGATGGACTGAAGTGGACTGAATATTGCTTATATGTAGCCTATAGTTCCAAATGCATCCTTTCGCTTGGTATTTGTCATGAAGAACCTCATTGTTCTACTATGTAAGGATTTCATTTCTTTTAAAATGATGAAGGATATTTTGGACTGGCTGCTATACTATATCCAGGCTTTGTGCCTTGGACTTTGGATAGCATGATGGCTTACAAGTGGTTGGGTTTATGGTACAAACTTGCCATTTACACTTCTATCGTGTCTTGCTGATGGTTTTACCCGATGATACACTGCATACAGTCTCTTTCCAAAGCACCAAATTCAGATGACATTTTAGTGGGATCAGTTTGTTACCCATTATGTTACTTGCACTGGATCTATAGCCATCAACTCTTCTGTCACCAAGGTGATTAAACTTTCAGTTTTAGCAGTAGGACACCTAGGTGTGAGGTGCTTCAAATGTGGCTGGCACAGGCCTTATTGATGAGCACATGTAAATCAACCCTACAAAATCTGCCCCGTCTGCCAGGGTTTAAGCCTTCTGCCAAATAACTGGCTGGCACACTGGAAGGAGAGCACAGGATTAAGAAACTGGACACCAGTACAGCCAAAAGGACTGGCCATGCAGGACCCAGAAGCCATTACAGCGCAGCTCTGTGTGTCACCACCGACATCAGGTCTTCTAGTCTCAGACAAGCCCTAAATTGGCAGTTTGACTCATCAGCAGCCATTCATCCTTATGGAACCTCATCCAACTATGAATGGGTCCTACTGATCACTCCCACAGGGGCTAGAGGGTGCTCGTAGGAAGCATCATTATCATTACTCACTGGGGTAAGATCATATTAGAAACATCTTTAAATACATCAGTTCTGCTGTCGGCCTCCTGTTTTTGGGGGCTCAGTTCCTTGTCGATATCAGACCCCATCAAGTTTGCTGCTCTTACACTGGAAGTTTGTTACCTTTTGGACAGATGTAGAGAAAATAAATTTCAGAGCAAGGGGACTACTTAACACGCACAAAATGTCCAAATATATGTGGACACTTTACTACTTGTCATTCCCCAGACTGTTGTCATGATGTTTGAGGAACACAAATGTGGACCGAGCATCATAGACAAAACCCTATGCAACATGACCGTGCGCCTGTGCACAAAAGGCATGTGTTGTGATGAAGAAATTGAGCACACAGAGCCCAGAACTCAGCCTCACTGTACACTACGCCTTCTCTCCCGACATCAGTGCCTAATCTTGCTGATGCTCTTGTGGCCGTATGGGCAGATCCCCGCAGCCTTTTTCCCAGAAGAAAATCAGGGAGGAGGAGCAACAGCAAAGGGGGACTAAATCTCAGTTGGCCTTGCAATAACTGCGTAACTGCATGGCCTATTAAATCACACTGGCACACCCCTCCTCAAGAAACCAGGCAAACGTTTTTATTGACTAGATATATTCTAGTTTAGCTACAGTAGCATGGCTTGTAATAGTCAATTAAATGCTTTTCCATTTCCATCCATTTTGTAATTAATAGTTGTGAGCCTTCACTTTTTCATTATTAATTAGTTTTATAACTGATCTCCCAAGCAAAGCACCGTAGTCGTGGAATATGGCTCGGATGGTTGTTCCGTGTCAATCCAAAGTCTGATCATGCCCACCACGGAAAACCCAATAAGGCTGCTGCGTCTCTGATTTGGTGCTGATTGACTGTTATGTATTGCTGTCCTGCATGACGACAGGCAGCAATAAAATTAATTAATTGATTAATTTATTAATAATAATAATAATAATAATAACCTAACCCCCAACTGCGCTCTGGGCGCTGCAATGTGTGGTAGCCCATTGCTCCGAGTGTGTGTGTGTGTGTGCTCACTGTTTACGTGTGTGTGTGCTCACTTTGGATGGGTTAAATGTATTAATTTCCCTTGTGGGATTAATATAGAATATAATAATAATAATAATAATAATTAATTCATCTAATAATAATAATAATAATAATAATAATTAAAAAATAAAAATAATAAATAGATTAATTATTATTAATGAAACTGAACCCCCAAAAATATAGGCTCATACACCACCACTCAGACTCGCGCAGAATAAAAAACGCAACCTAACTCAGGTAGGCAGACAAAATTGCAAGTAAATAAATGTTTGTGGAGCAAATGCTGAAATCAGAAGCTTGACAGAATAAAAACTTATTAAACAGATACTTAAATTAACAAGACAGGCGATGCAAATGAAAGTGGACATCAGCTAGTGAAAGAAAAGTTGGTGAAAACCAAACCCAGGCTCGGACACCTAATAATAAAAGACATCTATCAGATGCTCCACTTTTAGGTAGTGCCTGAATCTGTATATTATGTATAGCTAAAGGCATACATCATGCGAGAGAAGTGTATGTTGTGCACTGATGATAGGTGTAATTACTCTGGCTATTCATGCATACAGTGTTATAGGTTATAATGTAGAGTTTCACATCAGCAGCATTTTTATTAGCTCTGGATAAGGAAGACCCCGTTAGATTTTTAATTCTGGATATAGCAATTTTTTAATATTGTGAGATAATATGATTTTTTTTGGATGTGTGGTATTACAGCAGGCCAGCAGTGGGTGCTGTGTACTTTTGGGTATTTTTTCAGCGTGTCTGTGGTGCATGCTCTTGCTAATATGTGAACACCCAAAAGTCATCTAATGTCATCTCTGCAAATCCTGGGTTTTCATTTTGTTATTTTTTTTTAAATGATGATATTTAAGACAAGCTATGCCGTTTCTATATATGTATGTATATGAACACCACGATTGGTGGCAGGACTGGTTGCGATGCTAATGTACCCATTAAAATCTTGCCTAGGGAACCAAAGTGGTCAGGGTCAGCTCTGCTAAACCTATAATATGACATTCAACAAGCACATGTGTGTATGATTGTTGAGGTGTCCACATACTAGTGTACTTCCTTGTTTAGTTAAGTTTTTGTTTCTGATTCCATATTTGGGAGGACTGAACTTGACATTCACCCCAGAACTGGTTCATTATTTGCTATATACACAAGGAAAATACTGCTAAATGTTACTAAAACTTTCATGACCAAGATCCTCTGAGCTCACTTTTATCTACAGGACTCCATTCATGTAAGGGTCTGTGAAATAAATAATTATTACTGCAGCAGGTGTGATATGTGATCAACATTCTTCATTCATTCATTCATTTTCTGAACCGCTTAATCCTAATTATGGTATTATGGCTATTTAAATATATATATAAAATAATTTAGTTGGTCTATTACGTGCATGTAAATATAACTATTAGGCAGCCAGTGAGTAATAAGTCAGTCAGTATGGGTTTTAAGGACATAACGGCATCGTGAAAATCCTGACCCAACTTATAGTTTGATGTGCTCATGCTAACTCGAGACTGTAATGAAAAACATGACTAAAGTTCTGCTTTTAAAAACATATATTTACCAGTTTTTACACTATAAAACAAAGTGCATTATAAACGTATAAACAATTTGATGTTAAAATATATTATCCATAAAAAAACAAATGTAACATCTATGAACAAAGCTATTACAGTATAAACAGATACTGTTTTTGTCTATTTACAATGAATTAACTTAGAGTTAATTTAATCTTTTAAAGGTATAAGGTAAGAACTGCTTAGGGGCATATTAGATAAGAGCCAGACTGTCCTCGAGTAATAACATGGGAGGTGGGTTCAGAAATCTCTGGACCTTAAAACAAAGACATGAACGTTTAAGCAAAGAACAGATTCTAACAGTATGAAATAATGTATAATCTCTAAACAGCACGAGGAAGATATTGAGTTTCAGTATGAAGGCCAGAAACAGGCACAGAAGAGGCAGTAGTGGAGTATGTTTGCCCATTAAAGACAAAGAAAGGGTAGCTTATTGGTGTTGGAGTATGCAGTGCAACTTGATTTGAAGTGCTGGAGAACGGCAGTGGCGGAAGAGGTGGAGGGATGACTGAGGCTGCTTCTGGAGAGAAACTTGGGAAAGAAAAAGGTGGCATCATAGGCATGTTGAACTCCTTTGCTTGTTCTGGATGCTGGGGTGCACTGATTGTTGCCTGAGCTTTACTCCTCTCAAGGGGTCTTGGTTTCACAATCAGTGGTTGTGACCGTTGTTGTTGCTGTCTGACTACATGGTTGTTTTGAAGATCAGGTAAAGATGTCCTTGATTTCGTGTGTGATGTAGGTGCCCTCTTAGACAAAAGCAGAGACCTTATTTCGGGGTGTGAAGTTGATTGGATAGTGTGTTGTGGACCCCAGTCCCAAGCAGGATTTGTAGGAACACTCCAATGCAATGCATTACTTCTCTGGTTGAAATCAGTGTAAAGAGATGAGCTTCCAGGCTGCGGTGCCAAATTGGGCTGAATAACTGGGTTAACACCATCACTGAAGTTACTTCTTGGGCATGGATGTGTTGCTCTAAAAAAACAAACAAAAAAGACTCCTTATAACAAAGAAAGAATGCCTGTTCAGCAGTGTGGCTCATCAGTAACTGGCCATTTTAGTTGATACTAGATATCTGTGAGGTTGAATCTGTACCAGAGTTAGGGAATGTAATACACAGGGCATAAAATAGAATATTTTGGAAGTCAAACTCTTATCTGGTCTTATCTGTGAAACATGGTGATGTGAGCATGTGTGGCTACCAACAGAACTTTACTGATGCATATAGAAGCTTCAGATTGATTTCTAAATTAGTTTTACATAAATATCTGTTCAGAGAAAACCAGATGCTCCAAAATATAATTTAATCCATCACCTTATGCCTAAAATAAATTTTAAATGATTTTTGTTTTTACCTTTGTCTGGGTGCTTGAGGTGTTCCTTTTGATCCGTTGTCTACTATTTGAATGATCTAGATCATGGTAAGATATTTGTTTTAGTACTACAAAGCACATATAAACTATTATCAGATCTCAAACATTGGGCAAATCTCAAAACTTACCGGTACAGTTTGAGTCCTTTCAGTGGAAACCCCTGCTGACTGGATTCGGCTAGCATTCATTTGCTGTGGTGGTGTGATTTGTATAATATCCATAGGCTGTGGGGGTTGATCCATATTGTTACCAAGAGCAACACCAGGCTCTGCCATCCCATACACAATTGGCGAATTTAGCTTCTTGTATTTCGTTAGCACTTCATATGGCATCCCATTCTCTGACTCATTCCATACAAGAACCTTTGATGCATCATATAGAAGATGTTCCATCCCAAACCACGAAACTTTAGTAATTTCTTTAGGTGTTTTCATAAAGAGGCTTTTCTCTTGAAGATAACGGCACATAATGGACAGATGCTCAGCTTTCCCTACATCAAATGTCCCTGGCAAATGATCTGCCGGTGTCTCAATAAACGTCATCACTATATTGTATGTCCTTTTCAAAATTTCCAAGTTGTTTCCTAAATTGATCATGATGGATGTTGGTACAGATAGAAAGAAGCTTTTAACATCCGAGGGATTTCTAAATGCTGCTTCTATTTCGAGCCTCTCCCGCTTGGTTTTCAGGTACATGTAGTACGAGGTATCAGGGGTATCCTGTAGCTGCTGGTGCAAAGTGGACACTGCCCAATAGTATTCCCGTAATCGTCTGTAATCTTCGTTGCAAAGACACTGCTGGAACGATGAGAAGAATGATGATTGTTGCTGGAACCCAACAGTACCTTTATAGAGTTCACCGTAAAGAGAAGGATCGTACCAGAGCAAAGTCCGAAATGTTGGTTTCTTCTTCAGAAAATGTATTTTATTTTCAACAAATTGGCAAGCCTCGAATATCATCTGTAGTTCCAAGAAAGAATTTATCGCCTCAAACTCCAGCTCCACTGGTGCAGGAGGATGGTCTAGATATTTTTCCAAGATTAGATTTCTGGAAATGCAGAACTGGTGGAAAGAAATCTGCTGATCTTTTTCAAAGTTGGAGATAAAATATTGGAGCATTCTTCTGCACGTTGTCTGCAGCGGACCAAGTTCTGTCAAGGAAACTGCATGGTCAGCCAATTTTAGAGTGTCGGAGATGTCCATAACACTGTACTTACTCTTGTTGTTCAAGGTATTTACTTTTTCATGTGTGCTTTGTTCATTCGATTGATTGACTTGATATGGCTGTTCCTTTGGTCCGTTTCCTTCCTGTTCATTTGATCTGCTAAGGTTTCCAGAAACTTGGGGACAACTGATTTCATTTTCCTGCAGTTTATTTCCATGATTTTGCAACTGGTGATTCATGTTGGGTACACCGGAGGCAGTCTGGTATGGCTGAGTGTCCTTGTTTCTCAGATATGAATTTGGTTCACTTCTAATTGTTTCAGTAAATGTACTGTCTGGACTGACTCTTTCCATATTGCTCATTCTCCTCCTCTTTGAGCTCATAGAGCTGCCAGGTTGGCTGTCCACATTACTTGGTTTGTGTTTGGATACAGTTTCACTCTGTTTCGGCGTGATATCAGCCAAACCCTCTCTGCTGTAGTGTCTTGTGTTTTGTAATTGTTGTTTGTGAGCTGTACTGTCTAGAGTTATCCATGCTGTTGGAACCTGAGCCTCCGTTACTGAGTTACTGGCAGTGTCTGGTTTTTTGACGGTGACTTCAAATTTGCTTAAATAATCTCTTAGTTTACTAATTATTTGTGTGTCAGAAGTAGCTGGAAGGCTATTTTTGTCTTGTTCTTTCCAGGTTGAATGCAGACTGTCTTTTATCAGAGCAAAGTCTTCTTGTGCATCTTTAATGACTCTGCTGTGGAAATCTGATGTTGTCCCTAAAACCGGGTTCATCCCACTGCTTTTAGTATCCTGTAAAGAAGAAGGCTGGCATGGAGAATGTGAAGCAGGCTCAGGAAGATGATTTGTTTTTTTTGCAAACATCTCTGCAACATCGTCCTTGGCAGCTTTCAGTGGTTTTAAGAAGTTCTGGTCTTCATCCGACTTCTCTTCTTTTGAAAACAATGCCTTTTCATTCATATCAATGCTTTTTGGATTATTATATAATTCCCTGCCATGAAGATTGCTATTTTTACTGGTCTCCTCTGATTCGTTAGTGCCCGATACCCTTTTGGATAAATCACTACCAGAACTGTCCACAGCACTGTCACCAAGAATCCTGGCCTCGGTTTGTGTGTCTGTCTCATTATTCATTACTTGTGGTGAATCTGGAGTCATGGCTTCCTGGGCTTTGGCAGTGCAGCTGATGGTCACATTACCTGAGGTTATATCACAAGGGATACTTGAGACAGTGGGAACAGGGCTACTTGTGTCCTCCTTATAAGCTCCAGTGTTGTAATCAGGTGAAATTTCTTTAGTGTCACAATTGTCCTCTGGAGATTTTATACACTGTAAAATTGCCTCTTCCTTGTGCTCTGATTCTGGCCTCTCAACATTACTTGACTCATTACTGCCATAACATGTGATCATGGAGGATGTTTCTTGATGACTGCTCTTTTTGTTGTTAGTTCCGCTATCGCTTTCCATTTCCTCAATTATTACTTGATCTTTAGAATCTAAACTGATGGTTTCCTCTGATTTTTTGATATCGTCATTGTTTAAAACATCATGACAGACCATTTCTGATGACTCTTCGGCAGGATTAACGCACTGACCTTTTGTCTGAGAGAGTTCATCACCATGTCTAGTCTTCTGTTCACTGTCTACCCTGGAAGTCTCTTCAGTTGAAACATTAGTGGCATTATCATTCTGACTGGACCCCATGTTCAGAAGTTTGCCATGGTTCTGAGAATCAGACTGAGACTGAGATCCAGCACCCAGATTAAGGTATAAATCAGACCCCTGATCAACATAATCAGCTGTCTCACTATATGAAAGGCCACTGGATGAGTTAGCGGTCAAGTTGCTCAATGAAGCTTGATCACGAGAAATGATTTTTAAGCCTAGATTTGTTTTAGATTTTCTCTTTGCTTTCAGCAAGTGACTCTTCCTGATATGCATTGTTTTCCTCCGAAAATAAAGCGGCACTTGAGCTGAAATTCTGTTAGTGCTTTTTTTACTCAGGACCTTAGAACGTTTCTCTCTACAGCGTTTACAATTTGCCTTGAACCTATTTTCATTGTACCTCTTCGCCATAAGTTTAATCAATTTAGCATTATTGCTTCCTGTTCCAGTTCCTCCATCACTGCATGCAATTAGTGCTTCTGGTTTACATTTCAAATCTCCATTGAGATGCGCTGTGCAGCTACTGCTGAGCATATCTACATGAACAACAGCTGCTAGCTTTCGCCTAAGGCATCTCAATTTTGAAAATCGTTCAGAAAGCGTAAGTCTTACTGGGGGTGTCTGGCTGGATTTTATCTCGACTATAAGCTGAAGGTCTTCTTCCTTTGACCCTGGCTCATCAGCATGACTATCTGGTAGATTGTTGACAAGGGTTTTGTCCAGACCTTTTGGCCAGAGATAAGATTTGTTAGTGAAAAGGCCTGTAGCATTTGAATTGGACAACAGCTGATCTAGCTGTAGTCGTTTATATAATGCATTGTAAGTAGTGTTGTGTTGGTGTGCTTCTCCCTGCTCAACCTCTATGGATATCTCTGAATTCGTATCGGGTTTGGAATTAGTATATGTTTCCCTGTCTTGTTTTTCAATATTCTGTTGCTGATTATCCTGAACTTGCTCCATTTCGGTAGAAAAGGTGCAGTCATTGCATTCTGGGACATCAGTGGCTGAGATGTCAACACAGTTTCCCACTTCCATGGCTATTATGTGTTCAAATTCTTCTATGGTATTAGTTAGTGTATGCGTATGTGCAAAGGACTCTTTTGGACTTGTGGGAATCTCACTTTCTTGGACACTTTGGTTATTTTTCTCAACTTGTATTGAAGGACATAAAGATTGTGCAAAATCATGTGTACTTTCTAAAGTTTGGCTCTTCTCTGAGCGATCTGATTGCATGGTACCCTGCTCAATGACCAGCTCTGAAATGCTTTCTTTTTCTTTTACAGTTTGAACCACACCACTATCTTGAGGCTCAATCTGAGAATCTGAAGAAGGATCCTGCTCTTTTTCATGCATGTTCTTTTCTTTTGCTCTACAAATGTTTTGGCAGCTACTGCTGAGCATATCTACATGAACCTCATCATTGTCTGTATTCTGTATAGCTACTTTATTTCTCTCAGTGTCCACCAAAACTGTTGTGGGTGTCACTTTAGAAACATTGGCATTTACTGAATGCCTCATATGGGACTGACTCACTTCACAATGATTCCCTTTTATCATTAATGGGAAATGTTGCGGTGTGGATGGACAGACATCATTGTTTTGAGGTTCTATATGAGATGAACTGAAATTAGTTTCGGTCTTTGTGTCTTCCCGAGAATGCAGTCCCTGTTTACACCTTTGGTGCTGCGTCTCATTCAACTGTATTTGATCAACCTTTGATTGTTTTTGCTCTGAGGACAAATTTCCTTTGGACAATAATTCTGCCTGCCTCTCCTCTGCCATCTTGAAATATGGAGCATATTTATGAAATTTCTTTTTAAATAACTTCGATGAAGGCATATTTTCAGTCTTTGGATGGGCAGAGGAATTGGATTTGCTTGACTCATCCAGTGAGGGTTTAGGGAACCTCCCCTCTTTGTGTTTCTCATCCACTTCCAGTGACTCTTTCTCACAAGATGTTGTGAATTCAGTCGCTTGTTTTTGGGTTTGTGTGTGCGCCTGGCTTCCCTGCTCCTCATACTCTCGAAGACTAGATGCTCTTTCTTCTTCTGGGCTTTTCTTCTGCGTAGATGCTTCTTGCCTGGATAACCTTGGGTCCTTAACCAGACGGGATGAATAAACTATGGTGGAGATTTTTTCTGATGAGGTTTGAGGTATCGCTCCCAAGCTGTCTGTATTACCTCCATGGACACTTGTGGTGCTGATATTGTGTATATTTGATAGAATTTCAGGTTTATCCGTATAGTTTTGCCATGGCAGGCCATTGTTATAATATGGTAGCAAAGGACTGAAATATTCTGGTGCATTATAATAAGGCTGCTGAGGGATAAAAGGAGTTGGTGTTTGCAGATCATTGTATTGAATTGGAGTAGCATCTACTCCATTGACCTCTGCTCTTGCAGTTTGTGACTGGTACTCAACGTCCGAACAGCCTTGGGTTGCAAAATGTTTGTATGTAACTGTGGCATTTTCTCCTTTCCCTGTTCTCTTAGCCACAGTGCAGCCTTTCAAATGATCTAACGGGCCTGCAAGGGTAGATTGGGGGGGTGGGGGTGGGGGGGGGACTGTTTAATATATTAATGGATTTTTATTACGTATTTTATACGAAAACATATTTGTTAAGAAGTGCTTTATCATACCATGCGTAAGACCAGCAGAAGGTTTAGAGGGTGAAACAGGTGGACTTATGGATATTGGTGCTGTAGCACTAATGGCTGGAGCAAATGAAACTACAGCATATGGCAAACATTGTCTTGGCCGTTTGTTAAGTTCCTGGTTTTCATTGTAGTCGAATAGAAACACCTGCAAGAATCAAATAGCAATGATATAATCAAAACTCTCTGCAATTTTATACCGCAGTATTACTGAATTCTCAAATCAAATTGTTGTGTAGGTTTGAATTATTTTTTCATAACAGCAGCTCCGACAATACTGTAATAGCAATAATTCAAATCTCAGCTTTATATTAATGTGCTTATTGTAATACATTATCTTTCTATTCATTCATTTATTTCCATCTCGCATCCATGATGCACTGGGCCACTTTCATGGTTTGCCCTCTGCAGGACTTCTAGGACAAACATTAGTTCTCACACCTGGGGCAATTTAGAATAGACAATTAATCTTTCGACTCACATCGCTGGAATTACTTCTTGGTAAATTACAGGTGACATTTTTTTGCCTTCAAGTGGTCAACTGCCATTATCTATCCCGTAAGTGTTGTTCCTTCCATTCCCTAAATATTTAGTCTTGAAATTTGCTGTCGGTCATGCGGCGGATCTCTCAACCACAATCGTTTTAATCTCCGCCCATATTTGTGGCAGCCTGCCTTCAAAATCCACTGGAATGGCTCCGGTAGACCCGGCAACAGTTCTCACGCATCCATCATGGACGGTGGGAAGAAACCGAAACACTCGAAGGAAACCCATGCAAGCACAAACACCCTTGCCAGCCACACTGACCCAGGACCCTCCTGCTGTAAGCCGAAAGTGTTAAGCTCTATGCCACCATGCCCCCTATCATTTCTATAGTAACCTCAAAGGAACTTGATAAAAAACATACCATCGATACGGTGGAAATTTTTACAAGGTTGAGTTTTTTTCCTATTAACATCAAGATAGAAATAAATGTCCTGTTAAGGGGAACTACCATTTATAGCTGCTGTAACTTATAAGTCATAACAGGAACTTACTTGTTTAGTGGAAATTCTTCGCTATTAACTCTAACTGTATACTGTTAAGAATGATGTCTCATTGTTTTATTATTAACAGTCTAACTGAGGTCAAACTGCTTTATTGTTTTATTCCTTACTTATTACTTTAAACCATTAATAAACGTACCGCTGAGCCCAAAACCTGCTGGGAAACACTGTCA
This sequence comes from Tandanus tandanus, assembly GCA_039654325.1. Lineage (NCBI taxonomy): Eukaryota > Metazoa > Chordata > Actinopteri > Siluriformes > Plotosidae > Tandanus > Tandanus tandanus. The sequence goes on from JBCNYH010000026.1 coordinate 32,207,869, forward strand.
CGATTTGAAGTGCCAACTTTTGCCATGTGACAGTCAAATCCAACCAGAGGGTCAACAGTTCTATTCCACTCCAAACTTGGTGTGACTTTTTTCACCCTTCCAAAGAGCACCTTCATTATAAACACATGAAAGATGATGCATCATATCAGTTCATATAATATATACAATATACTATTGATTTTATTATATGGAAGCTTTCAGATTTGCTGGGGCTTCAACTGACCTTGAAAATAAGTAGACTTTTCCCACTACATGTGCTTGCAGTTGCATGCTTCAGGGCCACATCTACATGCTTAAACACATAAACTCCATGTGAGGGCTTTCCCAAAGAATACTGGTCCTGGCTCCCAGTCCTTAATCCAAACTGGTAAATGTCATTTGTCGCTTCAGAGGATGCTGCCAAGAAGCAAAACCGTTCCTCCATTTCTGTCCCGTGTCTACCTTTTGTACGCATCTCTGACCTGCAAGCAACAGCATCATCAATAAAATCAAACAGGTAGAAATAAAAGTTGTAAATGAATGGCTCTTTTCAATGGCCTTACCTCTTTTCAGAGAATTCCTTGAGAAACCCATCATTGTGCACTAATTTTACATCTTTCCACAGCCAGGTATTAGCATACTCCTTCCTCATGTCTAATCTCGATTCTCTCAGTTTAGTTTGAATGAGAATGTAATCGCGACTGTCATCTGGACAAGGCTCTAACAGGACTGTTTAATGGAGTAGAACGTAAAAAAGAAAAAGGATATTTATATCTCACAGGACATGACTGAGACAACATAATGAATACACACCCTTTCTTCTCAGTAAGAGTATATGCGTTAAGTATTTTTGTTAAGCTGGTTAAACCTTGTCCAGACACCCGCTTCTTCCTGGGTATGGTGAAGTTCCTCAATGCTTCAGTTCCTACAGGCTTCGATGGGTTGGATGTGGAAATCTCGACAGACCCTTTCCTTCCTCGTACTTCCATAGTTGCTTACTGCAGAATATGACCCTGCCAAAAACAAAAGAACGCAACTTGTAAATTGTTGAATTCGGTATGATGTTGCAATCTATTTTAACACATGAAAGCACTATTGTATTTCTGAACACTGCCAGAAATTTTCTTCTCAAAGTAAAAAAAAAAAAAAAGGTCTCCTGCTAATGTGTGAAGAATTGCCTGTTTGCGTTGTAGAAGTGTTACTTGCTGGCTTTGTTACAGCAACCAAGTTTGAATAGTCATTTGAAATGAATGGGTACATCACACACACACACACACACACACACACACACACACACACACACACACACACACACACGTGCACACTCTTGAACACGCTTTTGTCTTTCTCTACGTTTCCAGTACAATTACGAATAGGCAAATAATCACAAAACACTTAAACTGAACTTGCTATAGTCATTACTTCAGCCTTTTTGGCCAAGGTCACTTGAAGCCTTAGTAATTATTTCCAATCCATTTATTTCCTTTAAATATTGAAGCCTACTGCTTTCTTGCTTAGGCTCCTATATTGTTCTGAGGTTTATGACTAAATCTTTGTGTATGCAAAGCTACTTCAAAAACAAATCTCACCATGCTTCATGCTGTCAAAGGGCCTTGCTTCCCAGTTGTCCTAGTTATCTCATGTTTCTAATGTTGCACTCCTCTTTAAAACTGACCTTTGACTACTCTATGTAGATAAGTGTTTGGGACTCCATTTGTTCTGTTCAAATCATGTGACTTACATGATTATAAACATGTAATACTTAATATAATTAAAAAAAAAAAAAAAAACATATTTCCTTCAAACTGACTAAACCAATAAATAATCTCAACTAAATTGATACTGCAATATTTGCACCGTTTTGTCTATCTATCACAAACCCACATATACAGTATAAACAGAGGAAGCATGAAAGCTAATGCACGTTTTAAAGCAGAGAGTGGTTACTACGCTACAGCATGAGGAGATAAGACGTGGAAATAAGAGATACAGATCGCTGTGCAAGATATTCTGTGGAAACACTGCTAAACAAGAACATAATAAAAATGCAGAAATACACCTTTCACTGATCTATGGGGGAAAACAAGCTTTTTTTTCATGGACTATAAACACATTTAAAGACGTTACAGTGACAGGTGAAAGAACTAGAGAAAGTAATGTTAGAAATTCACTACTGACAGAAGAAACAAAGTGTGTTAATTTTAAATCAGCTTATCGTTATTGAAATCTACCTCAACCGATCACATCGATAGCTGTCGATTTTATATAGAGTCATTTGTTTTACGATAAAGGATTTGTGTACTTACCATTTTGGAAAGCTTGCTTAAGGATGTCTTTGAGCGTGAGCGTGTGTGAAGTGCCTTTGTAGGGAACTGTGCAGTTTGTCACTTTAGTTTGAGGAACATCAAGTGAGACACACCAAAAAGGAAATCGCTTGACCTCAAACTGTGAAGAGCTAAGGCACCGGAAATTACCCAGCGCTGTGAGAATTAAAAAAACATAGGTTGGGCTTTTTTAGCGCAACAGCAGCATATACTTAAACAGAACTGGCTACATGATGGGGCCCCTGAGATAAAACAACAATCTCTCTAATATTTTCTTACAGACAACCTCACTGGTATCAGTACATAACAAATGAGGCTAAATGTTTAAAAAACACAAACAATTTTTTAAACCCTAAGATGATGCTCGGTGACTCATGCAGCCGCAGACCTAAGTGGAAGCCCTATATTTGACTTTTCTCATTTCTTTCCTTTTAAACCACCTTCTTACACACTATATGACCTTCAGTACTAATTTGTTAGAATGCAAATGAAAAGCAAATTTATTCTTTTAATCAAACTGCCTCGTGTTGTTCGGACAGGTCATACAGTAGGAAAGGTCAGTGTCCAAACGAACACAATGCAGATATTAATATACGTCAAAAGCACCATTTGTTTGCTGTAAGAACTATATTATTTGAAGGCAGTTAGCGCCTATCATTTGAACACTAGTAGTGTAACAGGAAGTGGGGTCTGGTGAAACAGTTGCATCAACTGACCTCAGGGAGGAGAAAGGCTATCCTTACACAATCTAAGAGAGCAGTGTTGTCCTTACCACTTCCTCTTTCTTACTTTTTAATAAAGAGTCTCAGCCTAAAGCATGTTTAGTTGTTAATTAGCCTTTTTCTTTAGTTTTAGCAGTAAATGGTGATTTCTGGAGGACTACTGTTTTCAGTTTCCAGTTCTACTTCCACAGTTTAAACATTGTACCAAAGCCACATTCTCATTCATTCATTCATTCATTCATTTTTGGGAACCGCTTAATCCTAATTAGGGTTGCGGGGAGGCTGGCGCCCATCTCAGCCGACTCTGGGCGAGGGCAGAGTACACCCCGGACAGCTCCCCAGGCCATCGCAGCAAAGCCACATTCGGAAGTTCTAATTATAGCGATTTATGAATATTAAGGGAAAAAAAAAAAAACAAGGGTGAGATATACACTTGGTTTTAAAGAAAAACATTTTGGGCGAACGGATCACAAGTGGACAGCCAAGACACATCGCCGTTTACATCTGTGTCTATCACGTGTCTCCGTGGTGAACAACTGAAAATGTTCAGATGTTTTCACCTCTGCTAGAAGGTCACAGCACCATGTGTACAATCATTACAGCACTTTCCACAGACTTTCACCAGACAGGCGCCAAATTTGTTTAGCACGGGCTAGTTCGAAAAAAAAAAAAAGTTCCAAGAACTTATGTACGTGTACAGGCAGCGTGTTGACATTGGCAGGACAGTCATTTACGATTAGCAACCACATATATATATGCTCCTCTGGATTTTTTATGGTTTGGCGTGCGATCACCAACGCAGCTGCCATGCCGGGGACGCATCATCGTTCAAACTGCAATAACTACATGTGGTCAAAAATGTCCTAAACAACTTCTGCAAATGGTCTGAGTAAACAGATCCCAATGCGTCTTGGTTGCTGTTTACAATTATGCATAGTGAGGTCCTTTTAAAACCAAGCGTAAACAGGGTAACATTATACCAAATACAAAATGGTCAAGTTTCATGATACCACAGCCTTGTACAATTCTCAAATCTGATTGGCCAGAAGGTGCTGATACATTTTCAATAACAGCAGCTCTGACTGTAGCTCAATCTCCAATTCAAATGAAGTTTATATTAATATGCTTGTTCTAATATATTATTCCTTTCATAGTAGCAGCTCAGACACAGGGAATTGCATAGAGGTTGTTCAGCATAATCTGAGCCTAATAATAAACTAGTAAAAAAAAATCCTGCTGTTGAACTAAGAAACATGGTGACGTGTATTTCCTGTTTATAGAAAATGACCTTATTGTAGATCCTTTTTCTTTAATAGTATGGGAGGGTCTTGCTTCATGAAAGTTTACCCCCTATAGGAGTTCACCCCTATGGCACATTCTATATAACACCTTAAACAGATGACGGAGATTCTTGCCTAGGCTACCTCCCACCATATTGTGTAATTAGGGGCCTGTTGCTCAAGCACAGAAATAAAAAACACAGAGACATAAATATCAAAATGTCTTGATGGCTAAATTCTTGCTAGCTAAGTATCATTTCCTAACCCGATAAATCTCATGATTTGATCAAGTGGTTGGAGAGCTACGTGGCCTTGTGATGCAGACATAAGCCTTTTTCATATTCCACACTGTAATCAGATACTATTTGCCAAAACATTCTCGCTGTTCCTGTGCTGCAATCAGGATGTTCACTTTTTAGAAGTAACCAGATTTCAAAGTACTACAAACCTTCACTTCTGGCTGAGATATATGCAAAAGTGAAGAATTTTAATTCAGGAAAATCTCCAGTTTTTAAAACTATACAGGTTGGTTTCATGCACAAGGTGGATGAAATACTTAAGGACTACCTTGAAACTTGGACACATCTGGGTGTTTCAACTGGACAATAACCCAAAATACATATCAAAGCTGGTTGTGGAATGGATAAAGCAGGGTAACTAAGCTTTTTGAATGGCTTTCTCAAAGTTCTGGACTCAACCCTATCAAAATAAGACTGTGATTAAGAGTAGGGTCCGTGCCAGGAAACCAAAATAAATTACTGAGCTCTGTCATGACAAGTGGTGAAAAATCCAACCAGAATTCTACCAGAAGCTTATTAATGACTTCCATAAGCATCCGGTCGTGATGAAACTTGCTAAGGGGCATTTAACCAAATATTAAATGTGCTGTATATATTGAGAACATTTTTGCAAGTTTATTTTTTTTTCTATTAAAGATGGATGTTGAACAATCACTTGTGCCCCACATAAAGATCAGTGTTCAGTTCAGAGAAATCCCTGAAAGTCGAATATTGCCATGACATTCATCTCCAGAGGTAGCGTACTTGTAAATAAACATCTGACCACAACTGTACATAGAAGAAAATCTTTACCTTTCCCCAGGAAACCATTTTTTATTTATATAGACGAACACACAACGTACCACATACTGTCCCAGTTGGTTTCAGTTCTTTGATTTTTATTAAAAGAAACAAAGATAGATACAACCAACATGATCACATTCTCCTTTGTTTTAAAAGCATAGGCTTACATATCTTTCCACTTAACAATCTGCAATATATAGCGATCTCTTTTCTTATACTCTGTGACACAAGTTAATAAAAAAAAGACAAAAACATTTTAAACATGAGCATAAAAAGGTTTCATTTCAATTAGATTAGATTGTCTATGGATCTTTTCGAGTTTATCCACACAAAGGTTGCGTAACTGTAAATAGGCATTTCATATTTCATTCTCAGCGTTTACTTTGGTGCAGGTATCCTCGACAAAGCTTCTAAACATGAGAACGATTCTGGAAAATAGTTATTTGTACTGTGCTGCAGAGGCAATGTACAGTTAAGCCCTAAATTATTCATACTCCATGGACAATTGGGAACATAAGATTCTATTTGTACAAAAAAACGGCTGATGAATCTGTGACTG